>CM034313.1:43371474-43960206 GCA_019925795.1 Dendrobium chrysotoxum | reverse complement strand
TGCACGCAAAAGTTTATTTCCAGTACTCCTAATTATTAAAATGTATCCTCCATCAAGGAAGTATATATATTTTAACTCCACATGTGGATATCTATATATTAAATTAAAAATGAGAGATATTAAAAATATCCATTAATTCATTAAAGCAGAAGAGATTGCATTAAAAATACTAATGCTTCACGTTATTTTCCAAAACTTGGAGTTTTAGCTAGCCTTTGGAATTAAAATAAAATAAAATAGATTTCAATTAACTCGTCAGGAAAGAAAGTGCAAAGAGAAAATTATTAAAAAAATATCACCAGGATAGTACAACTTCACTCTCCATACTCCAATCTTCTTTAACAACTTATTTTCTCATAATAAGTAGACAAACTACTCTAATTAAGATATTTTAATGTCCTTTGGTCCCGCTTAGACTAGACTCTAAGGTGGCACTACACTTAAGCACTCAGACCTAAGAAAAATGATAGAATCCCCACATAAAAAGATTAAAATGCTATTTATATTAAGTAAAAAATAAACTCAGGCACCACAGTGCTTGACTTGTTAGTGTTGCAGCATTATAATATGAATTAATGCCCCAACTCTATTAAGTAGGTTTTACTGTGGTGCAAGACTTACCTATCATGGCTATTGGTTTAAATGGTGCATCTCTTGGCTAATTCAATTCAACTCTATATTTCATCAACTACTCTATGTGATGCTCCAAAAGTTGAGCACAGTGGTGCTTGAATGTTCATCCACCACTATGATGTTGTACAATTCGACATTTTGATGCTCAAATTCTTGAGACTTCAGCACTACGATGTTGATTGGCACTACAACATTGTGAAGCACCACATTACTGACCTTTATTCTATCAAGAAGTTTAATTCATTGATGTTTTCCTTAGGCTATAGTGTTCTAATGTCTTGATCTGGCACTAGGGAGTTGTAGGTCCTACAACATGATAGTTTGTGCATCGTGGCGCTAGTTTAACACTTGGGAATTTTTTTTTGCTTTTCTTGATACATTCTTACAGAACATCAACTAAAAAAAGACATTTTAACTAGAATTTAAGACATAAAAAGCACTGCTAAAATTTCCTTAACACTAGGATTTATGTTCCTTATTGAGGCAAGCCTCTATAGTTAATTTCATCCAAAAATAAGTCTTAATAATACTCTTGATTAAAGTGGTAACTAGACGTCTTTAGATTTACAAAGATTTAGATCAATGATTTATGTTTTCAACCAGCCAACTCAGAAAAGAATTAAGAATGAATATTTATTGATAAAGTAAGTTGTAGAGAGGTAGAGGGTGCCTTTAATTCTTGGGAAAACCCTAGAAGCACTATGACCAACACTAATGCTTAGATTTACTTATTTAGAAAAGGATTGAATTTATGTTTTAAGCTTATAATTAATTAAAAGGTAGGATAATCCTCCTGGATGGAAGAATATGGAGAGTATACAAATCTAACTTACATTTTCTTAAACTACATAGCCAACTAACCACCTAAGCACACTTTTAGAAAAACATGTTAGTCAAATGTATGAAAGATAGGTAGCTTTTTTAAAACTAAAATAAAGGATTTAACTTCAAGCATTAATCAGGACTTTTGAAAATCAATGTACCTAAAATTGCATTTTAAATCAACTTTAGACTCAACTTTTAGTCCTCTATAATACACTTAATATACTCTAGACATTACATTTAATGAAATCTTCATGACCAATTTTCTAAAGAAATACAATATTGCAATGGCCTTAAACCCATAAGGGCATATGTGAGAAACCCAGGCTTTGGACTCCCCCTACTTTGTCATAGAGTGTGAGCGTTGGCACTGTGTATGTTTCAAGAAAAGCAAAATGATTACATATATGCATGTATAAGTAAAGTTTTACGGTATGCAGTACCAAATTACTTCATCCAGATCTAATGCATATGTTCTTGCAAAGATATGAACACATATGCCTCCAAAACATAAGAAATAATCTACCCTCTAATGTAATGAACTACCATCGATCCCACATGTATCAATGCATGATGTATGAAGCAATTTATAAAGAAAAATTATATATGTATAATGAACAAAGTAAAAAGTACAAACAAGTTTCTAATGTGAAAAAAAGGTTGCCATGATCCACCACAACAAGCTTGGATTTCTACACCATATAAAAGACACAAATCTATATAAAATTTTTTACTTATTTTAGTCATGAAGTCACCTCACTCTTGGATCTTTTATAGAATTCAAAAAGATAATATATCTCAAAAGAAGAGGAATCATTTCTTTATGGAGTCCTACAAACATATATAAGTAATCACATTTAAGATTTTCTTAATTCTTTAATTTACATTTACATTGACACTTTACATTTACATTTACCCTTTTTACATTCTACATTGACTCTTTATTTATAAGAAAAAACTGACTCTAATTGAACTAGTACAAGTGTATATGCATGCTAGAAAAGTAAAGTGCAATGCAAGGAAAATAATGTATAATGCTGTAAAGTAAAGTGCATGTATGGCATTTAGAGTATAAGAAAGTAAGTAGACAAAGTATTGGACACCCTCCAAGCAACATATCTAATCCAACAACAACATAACATAAAAGTTACCCAACCTAGCCTAGATGAGGGTTAGTTGTCTCAGCAAACAATCTAAAATGTGTGTCAGGAATGTGTGGCTATGATATGCCTTAAGGATTTTTATGTTTAGAATATCAACATTTGAATTTTATTGTTTATTATAGACTAAAGGTAATTTTAATTTGAGTTTTTTTTAAATGTTTGAATATATTATTAATTACAAATTTTATTTTAATGGTTAAACTTGTTTAACTTGAAGATATATAGAATTTGGGCGATCAATAACTCTATGTGAAATATGAAGTTAGGAATCATCAAATCCTATGCGTCAAAATTGTAATTTGTTCCCATTCTAAAAGAGAGTAATTGAATAGTGTCATTCATTTTATTAACATTTTATCGAATGATTTCTTTATTTATAAAACCATGATAATTAACAACTTCAAAGTTCTTGAAAAAAATAAAATTATAACTTGTAGGCTTTGAAATGAAATGTATTTACTTCCCCTTAGGGATAAAGCAAACAAAGTAGCCTCAAATTTATTTATGTTATTTTATTTAAGTTTAATCCATTTACTTTAAGTTAATTTAAGTTTTATTAGTTTATTCAGTTTGAATTTTATTTGATTTATTATTAAATTTTTTATAATTTAAATCAATTTATTTTTTTATTATTCTTTGATTATTTTTACTTCATTTTAGTGGAATTTCATTTGATTTCATATGATTTTAAATTAACTAATTTATCTTTATTTTTGTAATCTAAAAATTTGTTTATAAATATTTATTTATGTTACCTCATTTTTAATTGGTTAATGTTTCTATTTATTTATTTTTTATTTACATATATTTTTCTTTACTTATTTATTATTCTTTGTTCATTTCTTGAAGGGTTTGACCAAATTTTGACTTTTTATTTTTATTTAATATTTTTAGGGTTTATTATTTTATTAAACTCTATATTTTATTTATAGTTAAATGCATTTTAGTTTGTGTTTTTATGATTTTTATTTATTTAGTTATAATGTTTACAAAATTAGCACAATTAAATTACTTATTTGATTAAGGAAATTATGGTTTTTAGATTTTGTATCAAATCAACTCCAATTAATGGCGTATTAAATAATTTGGATTCCTTCGATATTTATTTATTTATTTATTTATTTTTTTAATTTTTGATTAATTTTTATTTTACATTTTATAATAGTGATTCTATATTTTTTAAGTATTATTGATTTAAAGTCTAACATAATTATGTATATATATATATATATATATATATTAAATTTTTAGTTAATTATAATAATTCTTTTTTTTCTTCCTTTTTTTTTTTGGTTAAAACCCTCGGAGGGGTTTACGCATTAATTTAAAAAAAGTTAAAAGGTCCTTAACGGTGACCTTACCTCACTACTACTCAGAATAGCTACAAAATGAATAAAAAAAACCTACGAGACAAAAGTACCCTTTAAGAAAAATTACAAAATAACATAATAATAATCTAGGGCAGCTTGGAGCCAGCACCGAAAAAAAAAGATCACTTTAATCACCTTCAGCACAATCTTCCTGCAAAAAATGATTAAATTACGATTCAGAGCTACAAGCCAATCCACCAATACGAAATATAAGCTGCAACACAAAGTGATAAATCATAGAATAATGTAGGAATAATACAGCACCATGGATAAAATAAATGCTTTATAACAAGCAAAATCAAGAAAACTAGAGAACAAGTGACTGAGATAACTGATTTAAGTTAAATAATTAGTTTCATTACTCCACCTATAGATGAGAGAATCAACAAGCCACCAAAAAGTCATAAGCAGATAAAACACATTACTAATGATATTAATATAGAGCTGAAAGTAGCACCACCAAAAGAGAGGATAGTAGCAAGAAATAAAGATCTGCACTGGCTGCATGAAGAATTGACAAAAAGAGAAAACAACCCAGAGTAAAGCTATACCTGATGAATGACATAAGCAAGATAATAACAAAATAGAATAACAAGAGCCCAAAAATAACCCTAATATGCAAAGAAAACTGCATATCCATAAGACCCATAGCAGAACAATAGACCCGACACTTTAAACAGGATAACAACAAAGAAATAGTAACCCAAGGGATAGTAGCGATAAAAAATTGCAACAAAATCTACACCTTAATAGAGTAGCATTGAAACAGTACAAACTGGCCAAGCATAACAGCAAGGAAAACAAACCATAAAACTAAATCTAGTGTGGAGGCCGAGGAAAACAGCAATGCTATGGGTCTAAAATGCCAGAACCTCCCCTGATGCCCTAGAGAATGCAACATGACATAATAAAACCCCAGCATTAAGAGCCAACATAAAGATAACAAAATATAGTAAGAAACCCAACCTAGCAAAATAAAAAGTAAAATGACACAAGAGGGAAATACCTGCAAGTGGTAACAAGAACAACAAAAAAACAAAAATTGAGACACGAAGAGAAGAAGCCAAGAAATAGAAAACATTAATTGGATCTAATGTAAGGAAGGCCCAACCAATCTAATTGAGCCAGACCCATAAGCTTGGAAAGCAAAGGAGGCCTAGAAAACTTAGTAAAACCATTCAGATTACAACCCAGATTAGCCAAATATTTAGCAGCCAAATTGCCTTCCCTTAAAACATGAGAAATGGAAAAAGAAACGAGGGAAAGCTGTTGTTTAATTTCTTTATTGAGATAGCAATTAGAAGGATTAGAAATTAAATTACCCTTACTATAATGAATAAGCAGGATAACATCAAATTCAATCCAAACTTTAGTAATCCCTAATGAAATGCACAAATGCAAACCATACTAAAGAACCTGTAATTCATCCATAATAACAGTCGTAGAATCCGAAGGACCAACAAAAGCTACAATCATATAGCCATTGGAATCACGAATAAGACTCCCACAACAAGCATTAAAATTTTTAAATTAGCCATCAATGCTAAGTTTAAAACAACCTTGAATAGGTTTAAGTCATCTCACAATTCTATCTTTGGTAGCAAGGGAGGGGGAAGAAATCGTAATTCCAAAATCCACAACAATATGATAAAAACCTTTTAAGCAATTAACTTAATCATAATAGCCACAAACAACTGTACCACTTTGTCCATGTCATTAGATATTATGTTTAAAGCATTCATAGTAATATCCTCATGCTTAGACTCATTTCTAATTCTCCACAAAAACAAACATATAATGGCAGGTAAGACATTACAAATATGACCTTTAATAGGACAAAACCTAGATTGCAAAATATCATTGGTGGAACTATAATTACTACATAATTGAGCGTTAAACACATTATCAAAGTATAATAAAAATTTAAGAGAAGTCAGGCCACAAATAAAAACATGATTAAAGCTTTCAATGTGATAACAACATTGACATTTAGAGACCATGTTGAAACTTTTTTAGATTTAAACAAGAATGTGATTTTAACAGGACACAATAGAGAAAAAGGATTCATGTAGCCATCCACACGTAGTCGGACAAAGGCTTGATGTTGTTGTTGTTGTTGTTGTTGTAGAAACTTTTTTAACAAAATTACAATCCAAAGGAATATATTTACATAAAATTCTCCACATTAATATAGAATAAGAGGCAAGAATAGCATTTTTCCAAATAGACAAAAAAGTAAAGATTTAGAATGAGTTTGCTGATGGGAATGCCAAACTTCATTTAAAGCAAACAAACCATCATAAGAGAAAATACGACTAAAATTAAGAACGCTGGTAAGTTTAATAGCAATATGACGTAGATCCAGCAAACCAATATGGAAGGAACCAGACAATTTAAGGTTCACAAAAAACTTCTGAATCAAATCTAAATTAGGACGACGAAGAATGAATTTACCAACTAAGGTGAGAGCAAAAGGCGCAGTGCGAAACCACCGAATCATCAAACATAAGGGCAAGAAAACCCTTGAAGGAAGTATGCATAAAATGAACCTTAGCAGAAGACGAAGAGGAACCCGCCAAAACATCCTTAAAGGAATGGGTTTTACCAGCTGGGAATGGAGAGGAAGCTGGGATGGATGACCCCCACCAAAAATGACCAGAAAAACCTCAAAACCAAAAGCATGAAACACCAAAAAAATGAAAAGGGATGAAAAAACCATGAAAAAACCACTCCAACAAAGCCAGGAGCGAAGATAAGATGCGGAGAAGAAGGAACCCTAAAATTGCCTCGGAATCGCCGGAGAACAGGTTTGAATTATTATATTTTGTGTTTAGGTTTTGTGGATTAGGGTTTTAATTTTAAATATATGCCTAAAACCTATATTATTATATATTAAAATGTTCAATTTATGGTTTTAAGGTTAAATGGCTTCTTTGTTAACCATGGTCCACCAAAGGCTAATTTAGGTTTAGGTATTTATTAAATATAGCTTAAAAGTATTTGGGAGCTTTGGTGATGATTGGGTAAGCATCCAAGGTGATAGGGTTTAGGGATGAAAGGGTCCTTTAATGGTCAAAAGGATTAATGTGGCCAACCTAGCCCATTAAATGTTTCAATATTATTTATGCTGATCATGAAGGATTGTCACATGCCTAGGTGAGAAATATATGCCTTGGATTAAGTATTTCATTATTATCCATGCATATGAAGGGTTTATATATAAAAAGCATCTATAGGTCAAACTAACTCAAACATGGACTCAAATTACCTAAAATAAATTTAATGATGATTATGAACATGTTAAATGAGTTTTTAAAGGCTTCCAAGGTAGTTTACATCAAGATACCCTATTTAGTGGCAAAGCCTATAAATATTTAAAGTGTTGATTGCTTGGAATATGGTTTGGGTTTTATTATTTAGAAGGCTAACAAGGCTTCCATAATGAATAGGTTGACCCTAGAGACATGCCTAAGCAATATGTGCATGATTAAATACTCTTTAAAAGGATTTTACTAGGGTTTTGAATCCATTGAAAGTTCCCCTAAAAAGGGAGAAATCCAAAGGCTTTAGGGTTTGGATTTCAACACTGGATTTTTATCAATGGAATATTAATTGGATTTGAACTAGATTTTATTAAGGACTAATTTTTTATTAAAATTTATGAATGATTGAAGGCTTTCTGATTTATTAAAATTTTAAAATCACTAAACTACTGATAATTATTGTGTAATTATTAGATGATAAATTTTTGGTGTAGTAATTGATTAACATGCCAAAGCACAGTACAGAGCCGGATTTAGATTTTGAAATGGAATGTAAAAATTTAAAATCCATAAATGGAATCTTAATTTTGGGTTTTAACCTTACACAAAAATTAGGTCAAAAATAATTCATTCTATCTATACAAAGAATATATAATATGTATTTACATTTACCCTTTATGTTTACATTTATCCTATTTACATTCAATATAAACTTATTACAATAAGGAAAAACTTAACTCTAACTAGACTAGTGTAAGTGTATATGTAAACTAGAAAAGTAAAGAACAATACAAGAAAGTAAAGTGCATTGCAAGAAAGTAAAGTGCATGTATGACATACAGAGTACCAGAAAGTAAACATATAAAGCATAGAACACCTTCAAAGCAAGGTATTCAATCACAACACAACATAAAAGAAATAATAATCTAGCTTAGACTAGAGTTGGTTGTCCTTGTAAACAATATAAAGTGTTTGTTAGGCAAGCATGGCTTTGATATGCATTATGTTTTTTTATGTTTAGATTATCTACATTTAAATTTTATTTATTTATTACATGCTAGATAATATTTTAATTTGAATATAAGTTTTATTATTTAATCTTTTATTATTTATAAATATTAATTTAATGGTTAAAGTTATTTAATTTTAGGTTATGTAGGATTTGTGTGATTAATAACTCTAACTGAAGTTTGAAGTTAAGAATCATCAAATCCTAAGGCTCATAATTGTAAAGCATTTGTTCCCCACCCAAGAGATGGAGCAATTAAAACTCTTCTGGTGGCGGTTATTAAAAAATGCAATTCCAACAAATCAATTTCTTATGTACTCGAGATTATTTGATTCTAATATCTATCCTAGAGGATGTCGTGCAATTGAGGATTTGGAACATGTTGTAGTAAAATTGCTTAAAGCTTATTCAGGTGATTCATTACCTTAATAAATGGGGATTTTAGCTTCCTATTTTCTTATTATTTGATGAATGTTGTGTTGGTTTGAAAATGCTAGCTTGTAAAAATTCTTTTATAGCTAACATGTTTAGTTCAGCTATTTATTGATCATGGAAGAGTAGAAATGAAGTTAAACATGGTAGTTCTAAAGATAGTTCATTTGTAATAGTTGCTAATATAATTAGTTATTCTATTTCCTCCAAATTTAATTCCATTTTAGGCCACTGGGGTGTTAATCAGCTCTCTCAGCATAATTATAATCATTGGTACCCTCCTCCTCCTGAATTAATTAAAGTCAATATTGATGTATCATTATTAAGTTCAAATAAAGCTGGTATTGGAGGGGTGTTCAGAGATCATAAAGGAAGGTTTTTGTTAGCCTTTGGATTCAGTTGATTACATTGGGATATATCTCATTTGGAACTATTAGCTGTTCAACTGTTGGGGAATATAATGCAAGGTTGGATGTTTCAGTATAAAGGAATTATTATTAAGGGTGACAACTATTATATGATCAAACTTCTTCAAGATTCTATGAGAAAAGTTAATTGGGATAATGAATACAAATGGATGATGGAGCTTTCTTTTTTAAAAGATTTCAATCAAGTTTTATTTAATTTTTCCTATAAGGATTGTAATAAGTTAACTGATTTCTGAGTTAACTATGCTATTATTAGTAATTTTTATTGGGATTATATTAGTTGTAATAATATTCCTCCTTCTTTTCTTAATTTGTTAAAGGAGGAATGTGATAGAATTTCTATAATTTAGTTGTTTTGTATTAGGTTTCTTTTTTTTAAATATAAAATGCAATTACAAAAAAAAGAGATAGAGTAATTATGTTTATTAATGGAATGTTCTGTTGACGTTTATTAAAGGTAAATTCTTGAGTTACAAAATGAGGAATCTTCTATTGATGGATTAACGGAAGAAAAATTATGTTTGCTAAGATGGAATGTGTAGGAGTTAAATATGACTCTATCTAGATTATCATTATGGTGGAGTCAGCGAGCCAAATCTAAGTGGCGTGTGTAAGGAGATGTGAATTTGAATTTCTTTCATAACTTTGCATCAACTAGAAGAAATTCAAATTGGGTATTTCAAATACATAATGAGCATGGTGAATGGGTGAGAGAGCAAGATCAAATATAATCATTTTTTTCCAGTTCTTCAAAAGAAAATGGAGAAATATAATTTGTAGGTTGGATGGAAGGCCTAATATTACAGTGTATCAACAAATTAAAGATAACACTAAGAAGTTTCATAGTGCATATTTTTCTGAACAATATTTAAAGGAGGTAGTTATGTAGTTAGGCAATAATAAATCATCAGGTGTGGATGAAATTTCTTCTGGATTCTTCAAAACTTACTCTGACATTATAAAAATTGATCATTAGAATGTTATTATTTTTTTTATGATAAGAAATATACCATTGGAGTGGAAAGACACACCAGTGGTCCTCATTCCAAAAGTCTCTAATGCTGTGAATCCTTTGAAGTTCAAACTGATAGTCTTTGTCAAACTATTTATAAGATTGTAGCGAGGATGCTTCTCAATAGACTTTAACTATGTCTTCATGGTATTATATCAGAAGAGCATGTGGCATTTGCTCCAGGTGGACCCATGTCCGATAATTATTTATTAGCCCAAGAGATATTCAACAAATTCAGACATTCTTCTTCCAAAGAAAGTATCTTGGCGATGAAGATTGATATGGAGTAAGCCTATAATAGTATGTATTTGTCGACATTAAATCAAGTTTTGAGTTATTTCGATTTCACGATCAAGTTTGTTGGGTGGACTATGGAATGTGTTACGGATCCCATATTTGCTATATTATTGAATGGATGCATATCAAATTGGATTGCAACTAAGTGTGGTTTCAAGAAGGGATGTCTGTTATTACCCTTTTTTCCTCATAATTATTATCTAAAGTAATCTAATAAAGAGGAAGTGATTTATGGATCTCTATTATTCCTAAGGCTGAAAAAGTTACTCATCCTTTGTTTACTGATGATGTTATTATCTTTGTTCAGGCTTCTACCAGACTTATTATACATATTAAGTAAATTCTTACTGATTTCTATAATGGGATAGGTCAAAAAGATTAATAAAGATAAATCTAAGATGATTTGTGGAAAATAAGTTAAAAATAAAAGGAAGAAGAGGTTAGCAAAAAAGTTGGGATTTTAGGTAGTTAAAGAGATCATGTATCTTAGTTTGAAGATTATTTTAAGAAGAGTTATTTCTTCTAATTTTCAACATCATATGGGGAAAGTATTGAGCAAATTGAATACTTAGGAAAGCAAGCAGCTATCTTTTAGTAGGGAAAATTGTTCTTGTAAATTCTACTTTTCTTGTTTTTCCATTTTATGTATTATCTCACTCTTTAGTGCCTAAATGTTTATTAGATGAATTAGGTAAATTGTGTAGAAATTTTTTATGGCATAAAGAGCAAGGCGAACATAGATTGCATTATTTGGGGTGGGGTGATATTTATTTACTTCTGGATAAAAGTGGATTGGGTTTACATTTAGCAGTTGCAAAATAGGGTCCTTTGAGGACTAGATTGGCATGGAACTTTATTCAACATACTTCTTCTATGTTAAGAAGAAATTTAATTACAAGAAATGGGAAGGACATTTAGAGGATAAAAGTGAAGAGCGGTGCTTCAACTGTATGGAAAATCATGGTGGAAGGAGTCAGGTACCTTCGACCTTTGATTAGATGGTAAATTTACAATGGTGAATATATTGGAGTATTGAATGATATTTGGATTTTAGGCAAGAAGCTAAAGAATATTTTGCAATATGAAGATTGCCAAAGTCTTCATGGAATGAAAGTCTCTTATCTTCTGAATGAGAAATCTAATTGGAATATTACTAAAGTTAACCAATTATTTTCAGAACAGATTGTTGAAGACATTTTGAAAGTTCCATGATATCCAGAATTATTAGAAGATAGTCTTGAGCTATTATACATGGAAATTAGAAAATCATTAACAGCTTTGGATTCTAAAGGCCCAATTGCTGCGGTAGATGAAACAAGGAAAAATAGGAAATGTCTCAAGAAATTTAATTTAAATCCTAAAGAAGTTATTTTTGGTGGAGATTGATGTGGAATGCAATCTGAACTAATTCTTGGATGGAATATAGGAGATGACTTGATGGAAATTTCTGCCCAAGTAGGTGTAAGCAAATTGAAGATCAACATCATGTTGTGATTTCACGTATGAAGTTGAAAGAAGTGATTGTTTCCTTATAAAGTTTGGGAATCTATCTTCCTTATTTTAATAATTTTGCTAAATTCTTGAAAGAATTGGAAAATCATCAATGTGTCCATCCAAATTATGTTAGAATATGATGTCGTGTTGTGTATCTATCATGGAGAGCAAGAAATGATTTCAAACATGGGGAAACACTAGCATCGCTAGATCTTATTGCAAACTCTATTTTTTCTGCATTAACTAAGCTTATTTTGAATCATATTCTAAAGAACTGGGAGGCTAATCAGCTCTTAGAGGTGGCTCACAAGGTATGGCATCCCCCACCTTCAAATTGGATCAAAATTAATATAAATGCTTCATGTATTTTCTCGGCAAAGCTGGAATTAGAGGATAATTAGAGATCACAAAGGGAGATCCTTAATTTTGCCAAGCAAATGTGGCATTGGGATATATCATATTTAGAGCTTATGGAAATTTCTTCAATTAGATATGTTTTTTTAGATTGGATGTTCCAAGGTCAAAGAGTAATCATTGAAGGTGATAATATAAATATCATCGATCTACTTCAAAAATCCATGAAGAAAATGAAATGGCAAATGAATGATCAATTTTTGCAAAAGTTTTATTTTCTAAATGATATTAGTAGATTTATTTTCAATTTATTTATAGAGAAGGTGATTTAAGTTCTAATTATGCTATTTTAGAGAGTTTTTTTCTAGATGATTATTTAGGCAATAATTTTCCTCCTCATTTGTTGCACTTGTTAAAGGACGAAAGTGACAGATTATCTATCACATTTTAGTTTGAATTAAGTGTTTTTAATGCAATTAGTAGTTTTCTTCAAAAAAAAAAAAGAAATAGAGTAATTATAAATTAGCTAATTTTTTTTTCTTCTTATGCTAGGTTATGAGATTTCCTTTGGGATAATGTTAATAATCTTCATTCAACATTCTTTTTTATGTTGAGGAAGTACTGTGATAGGGTCACTATCACTTAATTATTTTCTCTTTTTTGTTTTACGTAATTCATCCAAAAAAAAGAGATAGAGTAATTGTAAAAAGGGGATAATCTGTTGTGTGGAAGATCCTTATTGAGGGGAGTTACACTACTTAAGCCTTTGATTAGATGGAGGTTACCTAATGGGAATAGGGTAAGAATATTGGGAGATACAGGTGATTTGGGATAGAGATCTTGAAGATGTCCAACTATGGATGATGTAAAGAGTTTGCAAGGACTAAAGATGGCTCATTTTCTTGATGAAAATGGTAATCGAAATATGATTAAGCTCTATCAAAATTTTAGTGAGCACTTAGTTTAGTATATTTTATCAATTCTTGTTGATCATAGCCTAGCCAAGTATTAACTTGACATCATATTGAAAATGTCAAGTAAAACTCTTATGGCTATGTCATATGAAAAAATTCTTAATCATGTTGAGGTCACAGGAAGAAATCTAAATTGGATAACAGATTTCAATTTGACGCCTAAAGAGAAATTATTAGGCTGGACATTAAGTAGAAATGCATTACCTACTAATGCTTGGCTAGTTTATAGAAGGCAGCGAGAAAGCAATTTATGCCCGAGAGGTTGTCAATCTATTAAAGGTACTAAAAATGTTTCTATTAGGTGAAAATTTTGCATGATATTATATCCAAGCTAAATATGTGGGGAATTCAAATACTTGTGTTTAATTCATGGATTAAATGTGTACAAGAACTAGAGTGGAAATTTCATCATATTCCAATTATGGTTAAGATTTACTATAGGATTTCTAGGATGCTAAACAACTTATACAACTGAACCAAATTTTTTGGCACCCCCCACCTCCATATTTGATAAAGATTAATGTAAATGCAACTCTCTTTAATTCAAATCTAGTAGGTGTAGGAGGTGTTAGAATTTTTATGTGCTTTTGGGAAAAAAATTGTTTCATTGGGATATTGATCAAGTGGGGTTGTTGTTATTGCAATTAGGGATGTATTGCAAGGTTTGATGTATGATATGCATGGTATCATCATTTAAGAAGATAATTTGAACATTATGACATTGTATCATAATTCAATGAAGAAAGCTAAATATTAATATGTACATGACTAGAAAGAGCACTTATACTTTCTTAGGGAGTTCCACAAAGTGATTTTTCTTTGTATTTCTACGCATTGTAATAAGCTGGACGATTATTATGGCTCAGTTATTTTTGGAAATTTTAAATGTGATGTTTCTTTTTTAAGAATCATCCTCCATCATTCATTAAGATGGTTAGGGAGGATTGTTATAGAGTTTCTATCACTTAGATCTTTTATATTTCTCTTCACATTTTAAAGCATTTTACAAAGTTCTTAAAAGAGAGAGAGAGAGAGAGAGAGAGAGAGAGAGAGCAATTTAAGTGGAGAATTAAACAAGTTGAGGAATAGATGAGAGAGAAGGTTTGAGGGGAGAAAAGGTTTTATATTTGAATTTGAATGAGGGCAAGTTTTTATTTACCATTTCAATATGGCAGGAGAGAGCCTCCAATCATCTATGATTGACTTTTCCTCAGGGCAAGGTGGGGCTTCGAGTTTCAATCGAGTAGGGGTAAATGGTAGGGTTGGTTATCATCATGGTGGAAGTTTTAGAGGAGAGGGCTCTCTTAGAGGTGTTAGGTGGAAAGTCAGTTGGTAATTAAAAAGGGGTCTTCGATGGTGATCTTCCTAAGGTTAGAGGAGTTGCTTGTGTTGGTAAGGGTAAGCAGGTTGTTTTGTTTGAGGATGTTAGTGATGAATGTTTTAGTCTGGTGATTCATTTCATGGTCCTTTAAAAGATTAATGATGTGTTTTAAACTGATGAAGGTGCTTCTACACTGATTCTCAAATATTTAATTATGAGTAGGTTGTGTTGTCCAAGTGAGTTTATTTCAACAATTCAATCTGAAAATAAGATTCATTCTGGTGGAAATGTGATTGCTAAAGGCAGGGTGCCTTGATTGATATGGTCAAAAGCACTTTTGATAATCTTGTGGAAATTACTAAGGGGAATGAGCATATCTTAATGGTTAATTAAAAACCATCATCTGGTGGTTGTCAAAATTTTGTTAAAGAATTTAATTGCATAAATGAGGGTCGACTAGGTTTCCAAAAATTTGGAGCTAATGAACTTATTACAAAACTATTTTAAAGTAATGTGTGGAAAAAGTAGTGCATTTGAATGTCATCAATTATGAATTTTTTTTTATTCAAAAGATAGGTCTACCATGAAACTCATCGAAAATCTGAAGTTGCAAACATGAAGAAATTGGAGAATTCTCTAGTTATTAAAGTCCTTCGTAGAAGGCTTTCTTTCCATGTTCTCAATAATGAACTAAAGAGGCAGTGGGGTTGATTTGGGGAATTTTAGTTAACTAATATTGGAAGGGAATGGATAGTATATACATTTTAATCTAGTGAAGCAATAGATGGTGTATTGAGTGGAGGCCCCTAGTTTTTGGGAGGACACATAATTGGAATTGAAAAATGGTAACCTATATTTTTTCCATTCTCCATAAAAGGACTTGTTACTCTAATATGGATACAATTATATCATATTTCCCTTCAATGATGGGGTGAAAGGAACATAATTAGGATATATTCTTGGATTGGTCAGCTAATGCTTTTGAATGCTCAATGTTTAATTGGGGAAGAAGAGAGTTTAGTAGAATCTATGTCCATATCAATCTTGATTGACAACTTCCTACTGAGGTGTGGGTTAAAGGATTAAATCCCAAATTCTCTCAATAAGTTGAATATGAAAGAAATTATAACTTGTGTTTTAACTATGGTAGAATCAGGCACAAGAAGAATAATTGTAAAGAGGTGCTTCCAATTGGAAAAGGTGTCAAACCATCCAATGTGAAGACAAATGATCATGGTCGGTCTACTTAAAATGAGAGTAAATTTCCTTTTGCTCCATTAAGGGGTGGAGAGTTATAAGATCCTACTATTGGGAAGGATAAATAGGTCCAAGAGGAGTGTACTTATACTAAGTGGATTTAAGTCAAGAATAGAAAGAATTATATCAATCCAGCAATTGGCAAAAGGTAGATAAAATCTAAAGTTAGAATTATGCAAGAATAATTGAATTATCTTGATGGGCTGCCAATTGATGGGAAAGATAATGCTACTTAAAATCTACAAGCCTATAGATTCTTTTCCTTCTCTTATTCAAATAAAGGATGTGGAATGTAATGTTAAGAGTCATTAATTAGAAGTTAATCATGTAATTCATACTTTTCTTCTTAGTGAAACTATTGTAAACAATAAGTTCAACCTCTTAGTTGAAAAAGATGAATTAGAAATTCTTATTAGTCAAATTAGTAAAATGGGTGATCTATCTCCATTGAGCAGAGTGAGTTGCATCCAGGAGCTAATGATGGCTAGAATAGAAGGAATGATGATAAAAACAAGCCTAAGGGAACTAAAGTTGAAGTTGGGATAGGTTCTAATTGGATTTCTAATGAAGTTGTAGGGCTTGGCCAAAATTACTCACTACAAGGTTAAGCTTAATAAGGAGTTGAAACTATTAGACCCAACTGAAGATATCCACAAGAAAAAAAGAATTGAATGGGATGAATTTCTAGGGGGAAGGGACACTTCCCCCTCATGAAATCAATGAATGCAATATTGACGTGGAATTATAGGCAAGCCTGAAAAAAAGAAGTGTGTTTCTATTTAAGTAGTTTAGTTAAAGATAATAATTTTTTTTTTTGTATGGTTAGTAGAAACTAAAGTAGAGTCAATTGATCGAATTGATGTTAACAAGTATTTGGGATGTGATTGGGAATTCTATCACTCACCTGCTCAGGGGAGATCAGGTTGGATATTGGTCGTGTGGAACAAGATGGTTTGCTCATTAACCATTCTTATGGCTACCCCTCAATGTGTGATTGGGAATTTAACTTCACTATATTAGTTATTGTGGACAGTAGATATTGTGCAGGGAAACAAGGATCCCCATGTGAGATGTACCTTGTGAAAGCCTATAGAAGGTTTCATATCCAAAAACAGTCAAGCCATAATAAGAGAAGACTTTAATTGCATTCTTTTTAAAAAAGAGAAGAGAGGGAAAAATTCAGTATGACCCAAGGGCCAAAAGAAATGAAGGCTTTTATTCTTAACAATATCCTACATGATATTCCACTTACTTTTCCACATTTTACCTAGTGTAATAAAAAGGAAGGAACTAATAAATATTTGAATGGTTGGAAAGAATTATTATCAACACTTCATATCTTCAATTCATTCCTTTTATTTTGGTAAAACACTTAGTTGGGGTAAGATTTTATCATTGATCATTTCCCTTTGTTAATGAGGATGATTGATGCACCTCCCCTCCCTAAAAAATGGTTACATTTTAAAAATATTAGGGCTTCCTACCCAGATTCCTAAAACATTGTGTCCAAAGCATCGAGGATAGTTGATTTCAAAAGTGTAGCAAATATATTGCAAAGAAAGATGAAGAGATATATCAGATTTTTGCATTATGGAGTAGGAATAAACTAAAAGCACTTTTGATGTTAAAGACTACCATACAAGATCAAATCCTTTCATTAAAGGAGCAAGAAAACCATTCTGGAGGATTGTCTACTCTTTACCTACTGCATCTTAGAGTTGAACTACTGGATATGACTAGAAGACTTATAAGGCTTGGAACATGGTGGAAGCGAAGGCCTAAATGCAAATGGATGGAGGAAGAGGATTCAAATGCCTTAGAAAGTTAAAATGCAAAAAAAAATAATTGAGTCAAGTAGTTATCTGGTGGGTTGAATGAAGACCCATAAGTCATAGAAAAGTTTTTTTATCTACTTTTTTTAGCAAAACTAGAGAATGTAAGAAAAAGCTGTTGAGCTAATTTTTCTTAGGTGGAGATTTTCAATGTTGTGAAGCAAATAGGAAACAACAAATCTCTTAGCTATGATGGGGTAACTGCTACATTCTTTAACTTTGATTAAGAGATTGTAAAGGTTGACGTCGGGAATGTTATCAATCAATTATCTCAATCAGGAAATATGCCACCTGAATGAAAAGATACAATGATTATTTCATTACCAAAGGTGGAAAATCCATTGGGCCCTTTCAAATACAGACCAATAAATTTATGACAAACTACTTACAAGATAGCTACTAGAATGTTGGTAAATTGATTAAAAATTATTCTTCCAAACCTTATCTCTAAAGAATAAGTGGCCTTTTTCCCAAATAAATCAATAACTGACCATTACCTACTTGCTCAATAAATTTTAGATAAATACAGATTCTCTAATGCTATAGAGGGCATATTTGCATTAAAAATAGATATGGAGTAGTCTTATAATAACATGTGTTAGCCCGCTCTAGTCCAAGTGATAAAATATATAGGGTTTCCATTGAAATTTATTGGATGGATTGTGGAATGTGATAGCAATGAAAGATATTCAATCCCAGTTAATGGGAAAAGATCTAATTGGATTGAAGCAAAGAGTGGGTTCATACAAGGTTGCCCACTATTTCCTTATTCATTTATTTTGTGTTCTGAATTGCTGTCCAAAGCATTCCACCAAAGTGGATATGAATAAGGTTATAAAATTTTATTTTCTTCTGAAAATATATATCACCTACTTTATGTTTACAATGTGTTAATATTTGCTAAAGCTTTTGCTTATTTAATTTGAATGATAAACAACATCATGGCTGGCTACTATTCTTGTACAGGACAGAAAATCAACAAAAGTAAATCTATAGTTTATTCTATGTATCTTGCAGGAAGGAGGAAGAGAGGCATTGCAAAACATTTGGGATTCAGATTGGTTAAATAAATTATCTATTGAGGGGTAAAAATTTTTCTTAGGAGATATGTGGCATCAATTTTGACTCTTTGTTATACCATGCTTTGGAGAGGCTCAATTCATGTTGAAGCTGTTATTTGTTTCTAGTTGGGAGAGTGACTCTCACAAAACATGCACAATTATCACTACCAACCTTCCTTATGGATCATATTATGGTTCCTAAAAGGGTATTGGAAGACTTATATAAGCTCTATAGAAATTTCTTGTGGTATAAGGAGCAAGGGAGACAAGGAATGCACTATATAGCTTAGAAGGAGCTATGTCTTCTGATCTGGTCGGCAGGCCTGGGATTTCACTCTATGTCATGGTGGCAAGGACCATTAAGATCTTAGGACACTTGGAAATTCATACAAAATCCAACTTCTTTATTCAATAGGAATATCATATCTATATTTGGTAGAATTCCTTGATATAATGCTTTAAAAGAGGGTCTTAAGCTATGTGGAAAATCATTACTAAAGGAGCTCAATGTTTAAAGATGTTCATCCTATGGAGAATTATAAATGGGAAATATATTCATGTATTGTTGGTTATATGGATCTTGGATAGAAGATTGAATGAATGGTTGACCCTTTGTGATTATCAAAAATTATAGGACCAGAGTATGAACTTCCTGTTGGAAGGAGGTGAATGAAATGTCCACAAACTACAAGAAGTTTTTGGGGAACATTTGGTCTACATTATTAAGCAAACTCAAAATTTTCACAATCTGATAGAGGAACAAATTGAGTTAATCAAATCAAATTCAAGAAAATCTATTACAGCAAAGTTTCTTATGAAAGGGTTTGAGCAAAGTTATTTATTTATTATCCTTTATTCATTTATTAAAGGGTTTGATCAAAGTATGCCTTTCAAATTTTATTTAGTATTTCAGAGCTTTATTATTTTTATTAAATTATAATTTTTTTAGAGTTGAATGCAATTTATTTTGTATTTTTATGATTTCTATTTATTTAGTTTTGATATTTATAAAATCATCCCTTTTTTTGGTAAAACCCACGGAGGGGGCTACGCGTTAAAATATAAGCATTACAAACCCCTTAAGGGGGATCTTCAGCTCACTAATGCTCATACAAGCTAAAAAAAAGTAAAAACAAAATCTACGAGCCAAAGGACCCCTCTAATCAAAATTACATAAGACCCAAATAATATTCTAGGGTGTCCAGGAGCCAGCACACAGAAAGGAAAGATCTTGAAATCAGCATTACGCGCAGTCTTTCTACAAAAAAGGGGTCTCTTGCGAGCAAAAACCACAAGGTAATACACCTGCAAAAAGTAGAGGCTGCAAAATAAAATGTTGCAAAGCAAGATATAGAAATAACATAATTGGCAACCATAAGAAAGGAAATACATTACCATAAGCAATAAGTTAAAACATACATATACCACACGGGTATAACACAGGGAATGTATAGGCCCAAGCAACAAATCAGCCTAGAAAGAAGCATTAACCATCATACATGTATAACATATAAAAGATGTAGCAAAAGGCCAATAAAGTGCCCAAAAAGGATCGAATTTCACGATCAGGTGTAAGCAATTATCATAATGATAAGGTAGCACAGACCTGCAATCATCCAAAACATACAATTCATTTTGAGATAGCAGCAGCCCCACAGTGAGATATTAAGATAGCAGAATAACAACAATAAACTCCAGACTAGACGATCAAGGCCCTCCCAACAAATAATAATAATCCAAAGAAGATGAAAACCAATAATGTTATCATAAGACAAAATAACCCGAAATCATTCAACACATAAAGATCTTTCCGTAATAGCAGCAGCCCCAGGGAAAGGTTACAGAGATTCTAAAGAAACAAAAATAGCCCGATAATAGCCAGATTAATATAGAAAAGCCTCAAAACCAATAAGGATAATAAGAAATCATTGGTCCTTATAAGATAATAATAGCAAGCATCATGTTCTAAAAACTAATAATTGTCCATGAGCCCAACAAAAAAAGGAAGCTTGTAGTGAACAAAAACCATGAATCATACTAGCTCAATAGAGTAGTATCCAAGTTGTCTTGTAGATAATTACCCATCAAATTAAGAAGAAGGCTTAGGTTTAAAATATCAAGATAATCATAACAAGGCACCTGTTGCTCAAACCCAAACAACCTCCAAAATAAAAAATGAAAATTGGCCTTATAGATAGAAATAAGAAGGCCAACAGCAACACAACCATGCCAAAAGATCCACATTAGCAGACAGATGGCATAAATCAAACCAAACGGAGCCTCACTAGAAAAAAAAACACTAAGTTGATTATAGGAGCAGTAAATCCTAAGCTCAGTCATGCAAGTATTGTGGAGAGCCATATTGGTCCAGTAATAAAAAATATCCATCTAATAAAGGTTGTCACTTACATGAAATTTAACTCTCAACCCAATAACACAACCACCCAGCCCTCTAATTACTAGAGGATGAGAAGATGAGCAGCATAGGTGCAAAAAGTTATTCTCCAGCAAGTAACAATCATAGTTAGACTCAATATAGCTAAAAACACCTCAACAACAAAATAGGGCATGAAGACACATACCAAAAAACTCAACCACCAGCAAACAGACCACCATGAATATAGAAAGAAACCCCTAGGTAGAGATCATAGTCAAAAACAAATAAAAAAGCAAAATAACACTCAAACAGGGCCATGATAATAGGGATGCAGCACCCGAAAGACATAATGGCAAAACCCCAACAATAACCAAAATTGCCATATATAAAAATTCCCCAGAACTCACAGCTTAAAAATTGATGAAATAAAGCATAAATAGCTAGAAATAATAGAGAAACATGGCAGGAAAACTAATGAGAAAGACCAGCTAACTGAACCAAATATAAGGAAGACTTGAGTGGTCCAATCTAACCATCCCTTAAAGCTTCCCAGGTAAAGTAGTTTTTAAAAAATTCAATGAAACCATTCAAATTACCCCAAAGTCTGGCTAAGAAATCAGTCGTAACATTAGCCTCACACCAAATCTGAGAAATAAAAAAGGATATAAAAGAGAGCCAATGTTTTATATCTCTAAGAATATAAAAATAAACAGGATTGAAAATAGACTTCCCTTTAATATAGTAAATCAAAAGCATAGCATCACCTTCAATCCAAACAATAGTAATACCTAAGGAAATGTACAATTGAAGACCAAAAGGAAGGGCTTCAATCTCAGCTTTAATAGCAGTATTAGTATTACTGGGACCCCAAAGGCAACAATAACATGACCCTTAAAATCTCTAACAGTGCCACCACAACAAGCATTCAAATTGTTAATAGAACCATCAGTATTGAGTTTAAAATAGCCCTCATGAGGCTTCAACCACTTAATAATTCTTTGTTGAAACAAGAGGAAGAAGATTGAAAAGAAACACAAAAATCAGCCGTAACATGATAAAAACCAGTAAAAGAATCCACTTTCAGTTAATTGGCAACAAACAACTGCATAATTTTATCCTTGACTTTAACAATAATACTTAAAGCATTCACTTTAATTCCCTCATGCTTAGACTCATTTCTACACTTCCTTAAAAACCAACAAATGATGACAAGTAAAATATTTCTAATGTGGGCTTTGGCAGAAGTAAACCAGTCATTAAGAAGATTTGTGATAGAGGAATAATTACCAAAAGATTGCACATTAAACATGCTATCTAAATATAACCAAACTTTTATAGAAATAGGGCCTTGCATATAAACATGATTGGTGTTTTCAACAAGATAACTTAGAGACAATATGATAACCCTTTTTCAATTAAATAGAACCGAAAGGAAAGTAGTTAAGCAAAATCCTCCACATATGAATAGAATACGAGGAAGGAATGTTAGCATACCAAATGATTGTATAAAGAAAAACTATAGTGTGAGCTTGCCGAATAGAATTCCAAAAATGCTTAATAGCAAGCTTTCCATCCTTAGAAAGATTAAACAAAATGCAATCCTCATTATCCAAATGTATGGGAATCTTGATGATAGAATTGACAATAAAATATGGAACATAATTAGCAAGCAAATCAATATTCCAAACCCCATTAATAATAAAATCCTAGACTTTGCAAGCCAAAGTGGAGTGAGTGTTTAATAAATAATTACTACAGAGGTTACCCAACCAGTTGTCTTGCCAAAAGAAAATGTTACCAGCCCCCATCCCCCATTGGATAAATTATTTAGCCTCCCACTTAATGGAACATAACCTTTTCCAATTAAAAGAGTCACCTTGTTTAAAGTAACAAATGGGAGGGTGCTTACCAACATAATATTTTGAGAGCAAAAAATTACCCCACAAACATTTCTTAGATTAAAAAGCAAACCCAAGTTTGTGGGAAAAAGCTTTGGACATTTCAGTCAAGGTCTTTAAACCTAAGTGGCCCTCATCCATAACCCTAGAAAGGTTATACCAAGACCCCCACAAAATAGCATGCTTACTATCTTTAGCACCCCAAAAAATTTTATTAAAAATTCTTTCCATTCTACTATAAACATTAAAGTAGGATTTAAAGTGTGTAAAAGATAAATAGGAATAGAACATAAAACATGTTTAATATGGACTAATCTACTGCCAAATGAAAGGAAATTAAAAGCCTAATAGGAAAGTGTCTTATGAATAGTAGAGATAATGTCATCAAATAAATGAGAACGTTTCTTCCCCTTGTAAAGTGGAGTACCTAAATATTTCATAGGTAAACCTTTAGGAGCAAAACCAAACTTATTTTCATTACTAATAATTCTCCTTTGAGATATGGAATTAGTAGGAATGAAACAACTCTTAGAGGGATTAAAAATTAAACTACTAGTAAGTTAAAATTTATTGAGAAACTGAAATAAGATGTAAAGCATTTTGATAGAGCCATTAGTAAAAATAATGAAATCATTAGTAAAGCTGAGGTGAGTAATAGGTAAACCACTGGAAGTTATAAACTACAGACTAGGATGAGATCTAAATAACTCATTAAGCCTTCTAAACAAATATTCCATAGCAATGATTTGAGAGCCAGAGATAGAGCCATTCGACTTACCATTGATCATGATAGAAAAGAAGCAATCCTCAATACTAGTTTTGATTAACTTATTGAATTACATATTCAAACCAAAAAACCTAAGCATAGTATAAAGAAATTCCCAATTTAAATTGTCATAAGCTTTGGTAATATCAACTTCAAAGATAATATTACCTCCAACAACATGAGCATGTAAATAATGAACTAATTCCTGGGCAAGCAGAACTTTATGAAATATAGATCTACCTTTAACAAAACCCATTTGCTCTAAAAAAATAATCTTAGGTAAAAATAAAGCTAACCTACCCATAAGTAACTTAGCAATGAGCTTGTTGAAGACTGAATATAAACTGATGGGATGAATATCATTCCAAAAATTAATGACTGCTTAGGAATTAAAGCAGTAGTAGTAGAGGTGAAAAATATAGGGTAAGGGTTGAAAGTGCGAATAGGTTGTTAGACCTATTGCTCACGTCCTTAGGCTAACCAAGAGGGGGGTGAATTGGTCCTTTTAAAAATTACTCTTGGAATTTTGGAAAATCTTTAAGTAAAATCGTACAGTACGATTTGACTTCGTATAGCATGAACAGTGTTATTTTTTGCTTCCTTCAAATCACAGAATTTCAACCACAGAAAGAAAATAAAATGTGGAAAAAGAACAGTGTAGAAAAGTAAATAGTAAGAACAAAAAACACTAGAATTTATAGTGCTTCGGTCAAACATGACCTACATCCACTCGCTAGAGACTCCTTCTCTAGGTATTGCACTAAACTCAAGTGACTCTCCTTTTGCCCCCACAGCAAGGTAGAGAAGCCTTTACAAAATCTCTTCCACCAACCTGGTGCGGCAGAGAACCGTCATCCTTTTTCACCCTCCTGGTGAAGGTAGAGAACCAAATGTCCTTTTACACTCTACAAGTGCGGCAGAGAACCGTCATCCTATTTCACTCTCCAAGTGATGGTAGAGAACCGACGTCCTTTTTCACTCTCCCAATGACGGTAGAGAACCAGAATCCTCTTAAACAAAACTCTTACAAAAGTCTCCAAGAAAATTAGGAAGATGCTTGAAGAACAAGTAAAGAGATCCTCACAATTGGATAACCTTGTGAATCCCCTCATAATTCTCTCTTCAAATATCTCTCAACACTCACTCCCAAACACTCTCCCAATCACTCTCCCTTTCACTCTTCAAAACAATTTTTGTAGAAGGTTCTTTCCTTGAGTCAGTTTTAAGTCAATTATATACTTAGGACAAGAAAAACTGTCCAAAAACTAAAAATTTCAAGTTTCACACGTGCCGATCGTTCCGTACTATCGATAATCGTACTGTACGAATAGAAAAAAATATGACATTTTCCATCTGGTATGATCTGGTACAAACTCAAGTCAGAGCAATTCGTACCACAAAATCTCATGTACGAACCTAATTTCGTATTATATGAATAGTTCAAAAATTGAATGATACGTCCCGTACGAACCATGAGACGAACAAGTCAGAGCCATTCGTACGAACATTTCGTCTCGTATGAACCTCTAGACGATCAAGTTAGAGCCATTCGTACGAACCTCTGGACGATCAAGTCAGAGTCATTCGTATGAACATTTCATCCCGTACGAACCTATGGAAGATCAAGTCAGAGCAATTTGTACGAATATTTTGTCTTGTATGAACCATGAGACGAACCCAAGTTAGAGCCATTCGTACGAACATTTCATTTCGTATGAACCATGAGACGAACCCAAGTCAGAGCCGTTCATATAGCAAAACCTCATGTACAAATAGTAATTCGTATTGTACGAACTTAGAAAAAATTTCTTGGTATATGGGTTCAATATGGAGGAAATATACTATGGATCGTCCCGTATGATATACAATCGTACTGTATGATCAATTTAAAAAACTAAGTTTTTCATTCCCCCATTGTGTGTGTGTGCATAGTTATCCAACTTACAATCACACTCTCTCAGACTCATAAAAAAATAAAAATACAAACTTCATTTACAGTGAACAAATCAACTTGAAGTCTTCAGCAATCTGGAGTGTGAATTTCTTGAAAAATACTTTAGTACACACAACAAAAAACTCAAATTTTTGTTAGGAGAAGAATAAAATAAACAATAAGCTTTTGTAATCATCAAAAATAACTTGTATTAGAATTCACTTGAACGAACAGATTTACACAAATCGTAACAATCTCCCCCTTTTTGATAATGGCAAAACAACTATTGTTTGAATGAACAAATTAAGTCACATTTCTCCTAAGCTTCCACTAAATGTACACACCCCCTAAGTAAATGAACTCCAACTCTTCCTCTAAAGCCTAAGCTCCCCCTAAAGAAATGACCTATCCTAAACAAGGGATAAAAGGAGAACATATTGAATAAGCAAAGGAAAGGGTAAGAAGAACTGAATAAGCGAAGGAAAGGGTAAGAAGAACATGCAACACAAGCACTATAAACACTACACACAAGCAAAGTACATACATACACAAGCAACTAAAAACTAAAATGTAATAAGTCAAAACAAAGTCAAGCAAACAAAGTCAAATAATAAAACTCTCCCCCTTTTGACAACAATAAAAAGGGACACTCAAATTAGTTGAGAAGTGGAATAATGTTAAATGAAGTTTAACTACAATATTCAAATCAATTGCAAAAAGTAAAGACTCAAAAATGCTAGATTGCATATTATAATAAGGAGAAGAAAAGTTGATCTAAAGTAGTAATAAATTAGACAGATTAGTAGCCTCAACTTTTGCACGAGAGATGAAATAACATTAACAAATTTCTAAGTCAAAAGTGACAATCATTGTTTAGTGAACTTGGAGAAAATGCTAAAGGAAAAAATAATTGGCGACATTGTGCATCTTTTCAAAGTGTAGGCTAATTTTATGCCTCTTTCTAGATTTGGCGACATTGCACATCTTTTATTGAATGGCACAGTTTGTGTATCTTTTTAGATTTGGCGAAATTGTGCATCTTTTATTGTATGGCATATTTTGTGCTTCTTTTCAAGCTTTGCTTTGTTTGTTTTCATTTCATAAGATTCTTTCCAACAACACTATCTCTGGGTCACAAATACAATAATGAACTCTTTGATATAGAATGTAAGAGTAATATTAAGACATCAAATATACATCAATTTAGATTAAATAATACATGTCTAAATAAGATAAAAGTAAGATCTTCTAATCCACACCAAATCATAATGAAATCTAAATATTTTGAGAATTTAATGTTATGCATAGAATTTTCTATTGTAATATAAACTCAATTAATAATTTAGAACTTTAATCAACTACAGTCGAGTATTTTAAGATTAGAAAGTTTCCAATCAATAACATAAAATAATATGCACAGAAACACTGAATATTTCATTTCTAATCAGTTCCAAAACATACATCATAGAAACCTTTACTTTGGAACACATATCATAAGATAAACTTGCTAAAACTCTCAATACAAAGAACATAAAAATAAACATAAACAAGTCCAATCATCAAACAGCCTAATAACAGAAAAGAGCAACAAAGAGAACCACAAACATATCCAAGCCAAGCCAAACACAAGGAATGCTAATAATCTGATGGACCCTGATATGGAGGTGGTGGATGAGTGCCAAACATAACAAAATAGTTATTTAGCGTTACAATATTTATGTTCATAGAATCAAATTGGTCTCTTGTCCACACTCCATCCTCCTTGTATTGATCATCCTGCTACTTCAGATGCGCCTCTACATGATCAAATCTTTGATCAAGTCTTTCAAATCACTGGACCATATTTTGATAGAAGTCTTCAGTTGGTCCATATGTAGGTGCAGGAGCAGAAGCAGAAGCAGGTTCATCATTAGAACTATAAACACTTCCATCTCTCACAAATAGTGCTCGAAAAGAAGCATAAGTGAAATAAAGTGGGAGTTCAGAAGGTCTAGAAGGATGGACCAGATTTTACTTCTTCTCAAGGATATAACATACAATGTGTCCTAAGGCAATATTCTTCTTCCTTTTTACACTAGCCAGACCAATATCGATGAGATAGTAAATGTAGTCTAGGATTAACTGTGCTTTATCAATGGGTTGGCCAGTCATAATTAGATAAGTTGTAGAAGAAAGAAGTGGGGTCATATTTATTCTATCTCCCGCCTTAGGAATGATGGATGTCCTAAGAACGTGCTGGGTTATGCGGGCATTTTGGTTTAAAAAGTCAACTCGGGAAACATGAGTGGGTGTGCTTATACCTCTAATGACTTGATTTACCTCAGACCAATCATAGTCCGATCTATTAGAAAAAGTGTGTGCCCTTGTCCCATAGGTTCTTAAGTGAAGAAATTCTCCTAAATCCTCTTTATTAATGTCTACTCTCTGCTTAAGGACATGCGAAGAAATGACAGAGTGGTCCTGATTGAATGTCATATTGGCTAGAAAAACATGAAAAGATCTTCGTTGAAAGCAAAGATCAGAGTCAGAAGAAAGAAAAATTGGGTGGAGTCGAACAATGGCATTACCGTAAAATATATATTTTCTTGCAGCAGGATGCGGGAAGGGGTGATTTTGGAAGCAGCATACCTAAGGTATGCCTCCTCATTTTTATCACTCAGGAAATTATCATCCTAATCCTTCCTAGAAGTTGGTCCCCTAGCCACATGCGCTCTCTTTCCACTGCTTGACATCTTCTAGTCTATGCTCTAAAGGGTTTTAGAATGAAAGTGAAATGAAAGAAAATGACCCTCCTTTATATAAAAAAATCCTAAAATCGTACTGTACGAACGACCTTCGTACAAGACAAAACTGAATTCATCTGGGACGAATGAAAGTAGCCAAAATGAAATGGTTTTTCGTAAACTAATTGTCCTGAGGCATCCTTTCGTACAGACTTTTTGACTTCCCGATCGTACAGACGATGACGTGTTCGTCCGGGACGATCAGAAAATTTAAGATCATTCAGGCGACGGTTAGGGTCATCCTCATATGAAATTACACTTGGATCGTACAAATGAATGATGTATTCATACGTAAGATCAACAATAATAATTGACACTAACCGTGATTCCTCCCAATTCGTATAGATGAAGTTCTTGCAATCGTACAGTATGAACAGACAAATAAGATAAACTTTCGTCCCTCCAATCTTACAGGTTTCCAACACTCAACTAAAGAACAAAAACACAACAACCTACATATAATAAAAAATTTTAATTTTTTTCTTTTAAAAGACAACACAAAAGATACCAATAAAATATAAAACACTAGAAAACAAATCACTTGCAATGAACATACCAACAAACACATATAAACACACATTTATAGAATTTTAAATCAAACATTTAAATCAATTACACCTAGCCTTATCCTTAACATGCTAAAAGTGTCAAAAGCTAAGAGTTTTGTGAAAATATCTGCAAGCTGATCTTTAGTAGCGACATGATGTAGTTCACTTTCCCCTTTCACTACATGATCTCTTATAAAATGATGCTCTATATCAATATGCTTGGTTCTAGAATGTTGAATAGGATTCTTTGAAATACAGATGGCACTAGTGTTATCACAAAAGATTGGAATGGTGTCAATTGAAAATCCTAAGTCATCCATTTAATGTTTCAACCAAAGAACCTGTGCAACATAACTCCCTAAGGCAATATATTCTGCTTCAGCTGTAGAAATTACTACTGAATTTTATTTTCTACTGGATCAAGATACTAATGAATTGACATGTCCCATAAGTACTTTTCCTATCCACCCTACAGCCTGCAAAATCAGAATCTGAGTATCCAATAATTTCAAAAGAAGAACTATTCTTAGGATACTAAATCCCTAAATTTTGAGTTCCCAGAAGATATCTTAAAATCCTTTTCACTGTTGTCAAATGTGATTCCTTTGGATCAGCTTGAAATCTAGCACATAAGCAAATACTAAACATTATGTCAGGTCTGCTAGCAGGCAAATAAAGCAAGGATCCAATTATTCCTCTAAACTTCTTTTGATCAACAGATTTTCCCTTAGGATCCTTATCTAAAAGTACTGAGAAACTCATAGGTGTAGTTACTGGTTTAACATTATCCATTTCATACTTTTTGAGGATATCCTTAACATACTTAGATTGACAAAGAAAAGTTCCTTCCTCATTTTATTTTATGTTAAAACCAAGAAAATAACTCAAATCACCCATCGAACTCATCTTAAATTCACTACTCATTGTCTTTAAAAATTCATCACATAGAGTTTTATCAGTTGATGCAAAAATTATGTCATCCACATATATTTGTACAATGAGTATTTCATTTTCAATTCTTTTCAAAAATAGAGTGGTGTCCACACTTCGTTTAATAAATGATCCTTTTAATAAGAAAGTGCTTAACCTCTCATACCATGCTCTAGGTGCCTGTTTTAATCCATATAATGCCTTTTTCAATTTAAAAACATGATTAGGGAATTTAGAATTTTCAAAACCTGTAGGTTGCTCAACATAAACATCCTCTTCTATCACCCCATTCAAAAAGACACTCTTAACATCCATTTGGTATAATTTAAAATCTTTAAATCAAGCAAAGGCTAACAAAACTCTAATTGCTTCAAGTCTTGCTACAGGGGCAAATGTCTCCTCAAAATCAATTCCTTTAATTTGATTATACCCCTTAGCTACCAATCTAGCCTTATTTCTCACAACAGCTCCTGAATCATTCATTCTATTTTTGAACACCCACTTAGTCCCAACTACACTTTGATCTTTTGGCCTTTCAATTAGCTCCCAAACATCATTTCTCTTGAATTGATTTAACTCTTCTTGCATGGCCAAAATCCAAATTCATCCAAAAGTGCTTGTTCTATATTAGCGGGTTCAATCACTGAAATAAATGCTGAATGATTTACCTCTTTTCTCAAACCATGCCTAGTCCTAACTCCTTCACTTGGTTCTCCTAAAATCAATTCTTTAGGATGACTTCTAACAAATTTCCATTCTCTAGGCAATTGGTTTTCTTCTTCCTTTTCAACCCTTTCTTCAACTTTTTGATCTTCAAGTTTTTTGGGTTACTACCTCAACCTCATCTTCATCTAACTTAGACCCTTTACTATCATAAGATTCATCAAAAACAACATGTGTGGTCTCCTCAACTACAAATGTTCTTTTATTAAAAACTCTATAGGATTTTCCAACACTTGAATAACCTAAAAAGATTCCTTCATCAGATTTTGGATCAAATTTTCCTAAGTGAGTTTTATCATTATTATGAATGAACACTTTACATCCAAAAACATATAGATATGAGAGGTTGGGACTCCTACCTTTAAGAAGTTCATAGGGTGTCTTATTTAATTTAGGCCTTATGTACACCCTATTCAACACATAGCATGTTGTGCTAACTGCTTCAGCCTAAAAATATTTAGGAAGTGAATACTCTTCCAACATGGCCCTAGCAGTTTCAACTAATGTCCTATTCTTTCTTTCTACAACTCCATTCTGTTGAGGTGTCCTAGAAGCTGAGAAATTGTGTTCAATCCCATGAGATTTGCGAAAATCATTAAACATTTCATTTTCAAATTCTCCCCCATGATCACTTTGGATAGTAACTATTTCAAAACCTAGTTTCCTCTGAATCTAAGTGGCAAAATCTCTAAACTCTTCAAATGATTCACTCTTATGATTCAAAAATCTAATCCAGGTGAATCTAGAATAGTCATCCATAATAACATACCCAAAACTTTTTCCTCCTAGACTTAAGGTACTAACAGATCCAAATAAATTTCTAAGGGCTTGCTAGTCATAATTTCCTTGATTGAATTGAAAGAGGATCTCACTTATTTTCCTAATTGACATGCATCACATAAGTGATCTTTAGTGAAGTCTAATTTGGGTACACCTCTAACTAGTTTCTTTTGAGTGATTTTCCTAAGATTTCTCATACTAGCATGACAAAGCCTTCTATGCCATAACCATGATTCATCAGATACAGTTTTCAAACACAGAGCAGTAGAAGGTTTAATAGAATTCAAATCTAGTATGTAAACATTATTAACTCTATCACCATTCAAAAAAATAGTTCTATTTAGACTAATAATATAACTAGTAGGCAAATACTTTATATGATAGCCCTTGTCACACAATTGACTTATACTCAAAAGATTGTGTTTCAACCCTTCAACCAACAGTACATTTTCAATCATAAAGTTTCTAGAATTTCCAATTATACCTGTACCTACCACTCTCTTGGTAGTATTATCTCCAAGTATAACCTTGCCTCCATTCCTGGCTTCCAGCCTTATAAATTGATTCGTATCTCCAGTCATATGCTTTGAGCAACCGCTGTCCAGGTACCAAATACTCTCACGAGGTCTTGTGTGAGAGCGTTCCTATAAAATCATCAAACATTAGTCTTGGGAACCCAAACAAGTTTGGGTTCTCCTTGTGATAATTTTAAACCAGATGCATGTGTGATATGCTGTGTTTTATGCACCTTAGGTCTCCACACTAAATGTGTTATATATCTAAGTGTACAAGTGTGGGAAATATGTCCTAAACTACCACAAGAAAAACACTTTATTCCAGGAAAGGGATTCACCAATCTATTCATCCTGAAAATTTTCTTCCTAGACTTTAAATCAGTGATCTTGTAGTAGGATTTATGAAAATCTTCAAGTTTGGGTGGATTTTTAAGTGCTTTTAACTAAACTTCAAGATAAGCATTAACACTTTCTAGAATCAAATTAGCAATCTTCAAATCATGCTCTCTAGTATCCGATTCATCCATATAAGTTTTAAAATCATTTTCAAGTTCAGTGTGAGATGATTTTAAAAGTTTATGATGTTTGTTTAAATCATCAAACTCATCCAACAAGGTCATGTGGTTGTTACCAATTAATGCATGATCTTTCCTAAGGATCTCATATTCTTTCTGCAGCTCTAAATAATCCAAATTCAATTTAGCATGCAATTTTTTAGTTTCCTATATGCTGTATGTATGCGTTTAGAAACTTCAAACAATTCTTCATAACTTAAGTCACATACCTCTTTTTGATCTGATTGATCAAGATTGTCTGCCATTAAGCACAAATTTGTGACTTCCTCTTCTGGTGCAGTTTCTGAGGAATCTGAAGCTGAGTCCACCTAAAATGCTCGTTGAAGTCTCTTTTTACCCCTTCTTTCCTTTGGTTTCTCTTCGGCCTTCTCCTTACAAGGATTTCCCTTTAGATTGGGGCAATCTATCTTTATGTGTCCTGGCTTCCTGCACTCATAGCAAATGACTTCATTAGAAGCCTTAATATTCTTTTGGAACTTACCTTTGTTCCACTGTTGGCGTCTTCTCTGCTTTCTTTTTAGGAAACTTCTAAATTGCCTTGTCATCAAGGCAATATCCTCTTCATTCTCAGGTAGTGACTGATCACTTTCTGAATTGTCCACCTTCAAAGCTATATTCTTCTCCTTTCACTTCTCACCTGCATCAATCTGTCTTTGAGTCACAGATTGCTCGTAAGCAATTAGTGATCCAAGAAGATTGTCAACAGAATAAACATTTAAATCTTTAGATTCTGTTATTGCAGTTATCTTTGTATCATATGTAGTAGGTAAATAATGTAGTATCTTGTTAACTTTTTCTGCATTAGTTAACTCCCTACCTAAAGCATGTAATGAAGTGGCTATGTGAGTAAAATGTGTGTACATGTCTGAGATTGATTCATTTGGTTTCATGCAAAATTGTTCATAGTCATGCAAGAGAAGGTTCAATCTAGTTTGCTTCACTTCATTTGTACCTTCATAAGTAATGCAAAGCCTATCCCAAATTTCTTTTCCTGATTTATAAGTCGAAACATGCATGTAGTCTTCTGATTTTAAAGCACAAAAGAAACTATTCAAACACTTAGTATTTAGTTGAGCTAACTCACGTTCTTCTACAGTCCAGTTGACAAAAGGTGTTTGAACTCTAATTCCTTCTACAATTCAAGTGGGTTCAGTATGACCATCTTGAACTAACATCCACATGCGATAGTCAAGAGATTATAGAAATGTTGACATGCGAGTTTTCCAAAAATCAAATGGGATATTGTCAAATAAAGGTGGTCTGGTGATCGAGTAACCTTCCATAGTATTTCTATTTCCAAAATTAGCCATGATCAAATTTCAAAAAGTATTTTAAACAGTGATTTTTGAAATTAGCTCTGATACCACTTGAAAGTGCGAATAGGTTATTAGACCTATTACTCATGTCCCTAGCCTAACCAAGAGGGGGGGTGAATTGGTCTTTTTAAAAATTACTCTTGGAATTTTGGAAAATCTTTAAGTAAAATTATACAGTATGATTTGACTTCATACAGTACGAATAGAGTTAATTTTTGCATCCTTCAAATCACAAAATTTCAACCACAGAAAGAAAATAAAATGAAGAAAAAGAACAGTGCAGAAAAGTAAACAGTAAGAACAGAAAATACCAGAATATATAGTGGTTCGAGCAAACACGACCTACATCCACTCCCTAGAGACTCCTTCTCTAGGTATTGCACTAAACTCAAGTGACTCTCCTTTGGCCCCCATAACAAGGCGGAGAAGCCTATACAAAATCTCTTCCACCAACCCACTGCAGCAGAGAACCGTCATCCTTTTTCACTCTCCTGGTGAAGGCAGAGAACCAAACATCCTTTTACACTCTCCAAGTGCGGCATAGAACCGTGATCCTTTTTCACTCTTCAAGTCACGGCAAAGAACTGACGTCCTTTTTCACTCTCCAAGTAACGGCAGAGAACCGGAATCCTCTCGAACAAAACTCTTGCAAAAGTCTCCAAGGAAATTAGGAAGATACTTGAAGAATAAGTAAAGAGATCCTCACAATTGGATAACCTTGTGAATCCCCTCACAATTTTCTCTTCAAAGATCTCTCAACACACACTCCTAAACACTCTCCCAATCACTCTCCCTTTCACTCTTCAAAATAATGTTCACAGAAGGTTCTTTCCTTCAGTTAGTTTTAAGTCAATTATATACTTGGGACAAGAAAAACCATCCAAAAACTGAAAATTTCAAGTTTCACGCATGCCGATCGTCCCTTACGATCGACGATCGTACTATACGAATAGAATAAAATATCACAGTTTCTGTCGTGTATGATCTGGTACGAACTCAATCAGATCCGTTCGTACCATAAAGCCTCATGTACGAACCTAATTTCATAATGTACGAATAGTTCAAAAATTGAACGATATGTCTCTTACAAACCATGAGACGAACAAGTCAGAATCTGGACTATGAATTTCCTAAAAAATACAGACTTCATTTATAGTGAACAAATGAACTTGAAGTCTTCAGTAATCTGGACTATGAATTTCCTAAAAAATACTTTAGTACACACAACAGAAAACTCAAATTTTTGTTAGGAGAAGAATAAAATAAACAATAAGCTTTTGTAATCATCAAAAATAACTTGTATTAGAATTCACTTAAACGAACAAATTTACACAAATCATAATAAGGTTTACCCAAAAAGAAATCCACAACCGCATTGACTAGGTCCCTTTAATTATAGACCATGATTTTTGAAGGAATTTAGTGGTGAACCCATCAGGGCCAGTCACATAATTTGAATTCATGCCTTTCATGGTATGCTAATTTTCCTCTTCGGTGGGATTCTTAATAAGAATAAGTTTTCCTCAGAAATAATAGAAGGAACAAAAGAAAAGTCCATGTTCAAATTCGGGGAAAATGCTTTATTAAAGGCTTTTATAAAAACTCAACACCATAATGAAAAACCAAATCAAGATTATCAATGCTGAAACCATCAGGAGAACTAATTTTGTGAATCTGATTAGTCACCATTTGTGGTTAGCAATACTATGAAAAATTTGGTATTACGATCACCTTCCATAAGAAATTTGGTAGAGGACTTTTTTCTCCAATAGGCCTCTTCTTTTTATTCAAGTTTGAAAAGACTAGTTTTAGCTTTGTTAAGTTCAGACAAATTCTTAATAGCTGAATCATGCATATACAATATCCACAATTTTTTAGCTTCCAAAATACAAGTGAAGATATTATTAAAAAAACATTTATTCCACCAGGATAATTTTTTTTAAGTCTCTTAAGTTTAAACCATAATCTAGTCATACCCCAAACATTATCAAATGGAAAAAATCGGGCATGCCAGTTACTTTGTAAAACATTGAAAAATGTATCCTCAAGGAGCCACCTATTTTGAAATCTAAAAGGTTGATAAATATTTATGTTGTTCATAGAAATGCTTAACAATTAAGGAGAATGATCAAATAAAGTTCTCATTAAATGATCAATGTGAGTCATCTGATAAGACAAGATCCAAGAATCATTAAAAAGAATACAATCTAGTCTTTGACATATAGTACCCTTATTCCAGATAAAAATATTACCAGAAAATCCAATATCATGTAAATTACAATTCAAAATCATATCATTGAAATCTTCCATAGCTTTAAAGTTAGAGGGGTTACCCCTGACCCTTTCATGAACATTGGTAACAGTATTAAAATCTCCAACAACTAACCAAAGGGATTGAATAGTAGAAGAGAAATCAGTGAGCTGTTCGCATAAAATCTTTCTACCCGACTTAAAACAAGTAGCATAAACAAAAGAGGCATAACAAGAGAACTAAAGAAAGTTTATGCTACTATGAACCATTTGAGGAAGATCCATGATAAGAACTAAGAAAATAAAATGCTTCCAAAAAACCAAATTTTATTAGAACAATTACTAAAAGCCAAATCAAAACCAAGGTTTTTACAAATAGAATCGAGCTTCGAAGTAGGAATTAAAGGTTCTATTAAAACAAGCAGATGAATTTCATGAATTCTACATAAATTCTTATGCCTATCCTTGGACAAAGAATCCCCCACACCCCTAATATTCTACGCAAGAGATTTAATCATTAATGAAAGGGGCATTAGAAGCTCGAGTGACACTAGGGGTGTAAGAATTATGATTCTTATTGGTCTTGGTTTTCTTTTTGGAAAGTGTTTTGAAACCTTCCTTAGTATTTTTAGTATTACCATTTAGCGATGACATAGAGGCATTAGTATTTCCATTCAGAATATCATTAGGGAATAAAGAATCATGCGAATCAATTTCCCCCTCCTCTATGGCCTCAACACTAATCCCGGGAATAAAATTTAGCCTTTTTGAAGCATAATCAACCAAAGTTGCACAATTATCACCATTAATTTGGTTTAGAGCACAATTATCCTTTGATTCAATCCTATGATCACCATCAGATAGATTGGAGAAATCCCCCACAATTTTCTTGTTACCCTCATTGCCATGATTGATCAAAGAGCTTGGCATGCCTTGATTGTAATCCTCAATAACTCTCCCCTCCAAACTTGCCCATCTAAATCACCGAATTGCAGGCCCTCACATAAAGTAGGACCATCATTGTTATCAAATTCATTATTTCCCTCAATCATGTACTCTTCCTCCCTATGGGGAAATTCAGAAAGGACATTCTCTATTTCATCACCACATGCCTTAGGATCCTCCATGTTCACATTTTTCTCAATCTCATGAATAATTTTATGATGTCCGTTAGCCGATGATTCCCCAACCACGGGTTTAGAAATCTTATTATTCTTCATAAATTTAGGATGAGCCATAAAACAATCATTTATGGAGTGGCCATGAACTTTGAAATGAATACAAAAATTTGGAACATTTTCAAATTTAATGTTTTGCAAATAACTTGATTTTTTAGAACCAAGCCAAATATCATTTGGATGCTTCTTTGTGATATCCAATTCAAAAAGTATTAGTGCTATAGAAGGACTCAATCTAGAGGATGTGGCTTGATCCATTTGAAGAGGCCTACCAAAAAGTGACCCCAAAGCAAGTAAAATATGAGATTTAAAAAAATGCAAATGTAAATTTGGAAATGAGATCTTAATAGGAACGATAGAGATTCATCCATAAGGTCAAATAAGGCATCCATTTCAATAATCCCATTTGGCAGTTATTGTTATAATAAGTTCTCCTCACAAAAAAATGAATACAATCCAATCATTAGAGACTTGGAATGCAGTGTGCCTAGCATCAAGTAAACCAATCGTGAAAACACCCAATAATTCCAAGTTTCTAAAGAAGGAATAGATAGAATCCAAATTAGGTCTGCGAATCGAAAACTTCCCAACAAACATAAACTAATATGGAGCAGCAAGTTTCATAATATCATCATCAAAATATAAAAGAGCCGAAAAACCCTTGATCAAAGCTTATGAAAAAGAGAAATTTTGATTGGCCGAAGAGGAAGCACCCGCAAGTACATCACAAAAAGATCTAGAATTAGGGGTCAGTGAGTTAACATTACCATCAAAGAAGACATTCTTAGGAGCAAATGAAGCATAATGTGGATTTTCCTATTGATTAGGCACTGATGACGACAGGCTCGACGCCATCCAAAAAAATAGAGAAAAACCTAAGGCAAATTGGCCTTGGGAATAGAAATCGTAAAAGAATACACCAAGGTACTACAAAATAAAACCATAATGAATGGGATGCAATGACTGAAATAGTGAAAATAATAATCACTAGAGCATAGTTCGTTAAGAGAAGAGAGAAAGTAGACATTAGTATTCAAATCAGCCCAATTAATTGATTTATTTAACTTAAAAAATTAGGGCATTTTGATTTTTGCACCAAATTAACTCCAATTAGCTTGAAGCCATCAACAGAGGTCATGATTCACCTAAGAAAGAGTTTAGAGAAATTTGGTATTTAATTAGTATTTTTAATAATTTTATTTAATTAATTATTAATTTTTCATTAATTTTTAATTAATTTTTCCCAAATGAACTCCAAATAACTTTAAATTAGACCTCAAGTTAATAATGACCTAAGGTTTATACCCTAATAATTAGTCCAATCATAGCCTTCCTAGGATTTTTAATAAATTTCTAATTTAAATATATCTATATATTGGAAATTTTGTTTTAGAACTAAACCCCTAATTAATGTAAAATTAGTGGCTAACTAAATCTCATTTACACATATAACTATCCACACAATCAATACCCTAATGAGACTATGGGTTTACATTTATTAAATTTTGAATTTTGAGGACATTTTTTTACTTAGAAATTTAAAATTCAAATTAAAGCCTTACTTTAGTTCAAATTGATTTGTAGAAATCTTGTCTAAGATTCATTCATATGAATTTGAGCTTAATCAATTTTATATTTAAGAAATAATTCCAAATATATAGTGGGGATCATTTTTGAAATTAATCTCTAAGTATCCTAAATTAGAACCCAAAACTAGAAGGATTTCATCGTACTAATCAAGACCGACCCATAGAGCCTTAGAACTCATAATTTGGCAAACTGTGTGAGAAGTAATTGAATTTTAAATATAAGATGATTTTTAAGAATTTATTTGAGGAATACACAATTAGATTGGCTAACTGTGTAGATCCTTAACATGCAGAAGTGCTTCATTAGCCACTTAAATAGTGGTGGGACCCTCCATATAGCATAGATTAATGTCATCCATTCGATCAAATATGGAATGGCTAGATATATGGCCTTGAAAATGTGGGTTGATGAAAGGATTTCCATCTGACTAGATTAGAGACCTCTTTTTAATTCATAGAGATTTTGTCTTAAACCTCACACTTGGTTCCTCACCCATAGAATGATTTTGGCATGATCTAAGAGATCTACTTAGTGGATCTTGTTAATGGTAATCTTTCAATCCAATGGCTGGATTGCCTTTGATTAAAAGGTTACTTCATAATTGACATAACCTAATTTAAATGAGGAACAAGTTTGACTTTTACCTAGAAATAGAAGAGGATTGAGGGGGATTTTTCTTTTATTGCAATTCTCTAATCCTAAATGTGGACAAAATAAATGATGGCCTCTTATTCGCTTTATATTTATTTAGACAAATTCACATAGCTAAATACTTTACTACCTCGAGACATAGACTAATGCTTCGCTATCAACTTGAAAAGATAAAAAAATTTAATTTTCAAAATCAAACTTAGCATAGAAAATTTTTAATTAATCTTAAAGAAAAAAATAAACATTTATGTGTCATTTTGAAAATGATACTAACAAAGGATATGCTTTAGTCTGCATCCAAAAATTTTTCACCTACTTTAATAAAATAATGTAGGGTTTATTTTATACTGGGTTCTAGACTCCCTATAGAGGTTAGCCTCTATAATTAATTACATCTCCAATGAGAAAACTGTTGATTAAAGTGAGGATTAGAGTTTTTAAATATATAAGTATTTGATTAAAATTTGAATTTAAAAGCTTAGAGATTGATCTATCTTTTTAGATGAGATTTGAATTTAGAATTTTTTTTAGATTTAGGGAAGACTCTAAGGGGTGTACAATCTAGACTTATGTGTACATGGAATGGATAGCTAGCTAGCATCCTAAACACAATTAATCACCTTACAAATGCAAGATAGGATGGCTCTATTCCTTAGGAAATATGAATTTTAATTTCAAAAACATAAATTAAGACTGTATAATATACAATTACATCTTACTAGCATCATGCATGATGTATGAAGGAAATGCATAAATCAAATCATTATTAATTTCTTTGAAATATAACTACAACCCAGGGTTTGCTATAATGATAAGTTGTCTAAGATCTACCCCAACATGCTTAGATGTATACTCCTATAAATTAAGTACTTTTATTTTATTTTTGTTTATTATCTTATGGATCCAAGTCTCCTATAAGATTCCAAAAGGTATTGTCTCTAAAGGTAGAGAAGGCATTTCATTTTGGAGTCTTATATATGTATAATCAATCAAATACATTTAACCTTTTCAACTCTTTGAATTTATATAACTCATTCTAAACATATAGTCTTAACTTTTGCATTTAAATCTAACTTTCGTAATTATATTTATACCTAGGAAAATTCTACTTTGACTCTCTTTTTTCAGAAGCAAGCTAAGGTGCATTCTACTTTGCTCTTCTTTTAACAACAAAGAAAAGAAGCCACAAACATAATTACAATGCTTATATAGGTACAATGCAAGTGTATACATCTTAATAAATTTAAAGTGCACCAATAGGAAGGTAATATTGCGTGGTATGACATTCAAAGTGTAGAAAGTAAACAAACATGCCAAGGATACCCTTCAGCCAAAGGTATCCACTTCACACAAAAGCACACTATCTGTTTAGCCTAAACTAGAGTTAGTTGTCGAAACAAATAAGTTCTATAGTGTGTGCAGGGTCTTTGGGGATTTAATATATCCTGGGGGTTTTATTATTTGATTTATTTACATTTTAAATTATTTATTGGTTATAGGCTAAAGGAGATTTTTATTTAAGTTGAAATTTTAAAATTTTGAAATTTTATTAATTAAACAAAAGAGTGTTTTATTTATTTGAGTTGTTTTACTTTAGCTTCTAAAGAACCATGCAAATTAATGATTTCAAAATTCAGAAGTCACTAACTAAAGTCCTAAAGCTCCTAATAATAATGCTAACATTCCACCATAAAGGATAAAATGATTGCATAGGGTCCTTGAAGTTTTATTAACCATTTATTAAGTAATTTAGGAGGTAGTTGTTATGAAGAATGTGCTTGTTTAAATTCCCCACATCCTAATCCTTATAAATCATATACATGTATGCCATCCAAAATGAATCAAGCATAAAGTAGAAGGCTTTAATTTATTAAGAATTCATTAAAGATAGATTTGACCCAGTGTTATATATTGTCGTAATACCAGAGCCGTGAGGCCTATTTCATCCTCCTTTGAACCAGTAACCCTACGTGCTCAAAAAAAAATCTTAATCTTCATCTTGATTTTGTTAAACATTAAATTTATTTCATGTCAAGGTTTAAACATATTTATTAAGGATTTATTAAAAGCCTATAAATCCATTGCAATTGTGCCTTCCAAAAGTAGGTGAGCACAATGCATGAAGGCCTTTGATTTAATTTATTTTTTAATTAATGAATCATCTAATTAAATTATATTTAATCAAATGAATTATTAATTTTTTTTATTTCAATCAATTAAATTTTATTTAATATTATATGAATTTTATTTAATTTATTTAAAATTTTAATATTTATCTAAATTTTAATTTTTTTAATATTAATTGGTTGTAATTATTTGAATTTTATTACTTAATTTCATTTTGGAATTTTAATTTTATTTTCAATTAACACTTATCGATTTTCATTTTATTTATTTAATTTTAATTTATTTAGATTTTTTTATTACTTTATTTCTATTTAGAATTATTAATGTCTTCAATTTATTTAAGTTTATTTTGTTTAGTTCATTTATGTTTGATTATTTTATTTTATTTTCATTTATAGTTATTTTTTTATTTTATTTATTTAGAATTAACTTTATTATGATTTTAAGGGAAAATTACATAGAAAAACTCCTGAATATTAAAAGCAATCTATCCTAAAAAAAAAATAGAAAATAAAGCTAAGTTGTGTAATTAATAAAAACTATGCATTACTAAATTTGACACTAACGAGTAAAATCCTACTCACTAGCATGTTAGTAGATTTAAAGAAATAAATGTGGGGTTTCTACTTGGACCTAAGGTTTACGGGGAAATTCTATACAAATGCAAGATTATAAGGACTTAGGGGCCCTATGTTTTAGATGATTACCTCACTGAAGCAAGTCTGGTGGTTTTCGGCCGTAACACTTCCATTTTGAAGAAATGGACGCAATTGAATTATTCATTCCACTATTCAATTATTCAAACTATTCCTCTCAAAATAATTAACCATGCAAAGGAAGATAATTATTATACATGTATTTCATAAATAATATCAAATGATATATAAGGATTTAATATATTTAAATACCAAAATTGACTTATATGTATACACGATGATATCATAAAAAGTTATATTACATATGAGCAATTGCTAAAGAAAGTTTATACTTTCCCATAAATCATTAGGGTGAAATTTACATACAATGTTGGAGCACAAATGTGCATTTAAAGCTCTTCAATCTCAACCATAATTTATAGAATGTTTGTGAATGAATACACACTCATTTCATATGAAATCCATTATATTACATTATGCTACCACTTCTATAAATTTGAAATGATTACTCAAAAGCTCATCCACTTAGATAATGATTAGGACACAAATATATAATATTTTCATAACAAAAAACTTGAAACAATTTATTAATCAACTTGCATTTTCTCTTTTATCCTTATATATATAATTGGCTTGCAAATAACATGAAACAAACCATAGATCAACCACATTAAAGCCACCATTCATTTCAAATTTTTGTTGGTAAATTTAATAACAAGCAAATGAGATAAATGAATGAAGTTCTCTTATATTTTTGCCACTATGCATTTCAATTTTTTTTTTTTGGAAATTAAACTACATGCAAATGAGATAAAAACTAGAAACTCTCTCAAAGTTTTGCCACTATACATTTCAAATTTTAATTTGGAAATTAAAGTATAAGCAAATGAGATAAATAAAATGAAGCTCCTTCAATTTTATTTAAAAAAACTCAAGAAAAATATTTACATATATTCTTTCAAACTGAAGAAAGAAAAAGTGAATGAGACATCTACTCTTTTTTTCATAAGAAAGAAAACTCAAGAGAATATTTACATATATTATTTCCATCTTAAGGAAGAAAGTTCAATTAACATACTTGCATATTACTCTTCCAAAATTGAGAAATAAACTTAATGAGAATTCTTACATATATTATCTTTTAAACTTGAGAAACAAAACATAATGAACAATACTTACATACACTTCTTCTAAACATCAGAAAGAAAACACAATGAAAATATTTACATGTACTTCTTTCAAACTTGAGAAAGAAAACAAAATGAAAATAACGTATACTTCTTTCAAACTTGAGAAATAAAGCACATTGAAAAATACATATAAACTCTTCCAAACATAAGGAATAGACTCAATGAAAATTTATATAAACTCTTTCAATGTTAATGATAGAAATTCTATAAAAATAGATGTACTCATTCATCCTTAATGAAAGAAACTTAATGAATATACCTTTACATGAACTTTCCTCTTCTCTTTTGGCTGAATGGAAGAGATGGATAGGAGCTCTTTACTTTTCTTTGGCCAAATTCTTCTTGAAAGGTAGAGCATGAAAAAAATTTCAAGGGAGGAAGAGGAAGAGTAGCTTCTCCACGGATTTCCCTTTGCTTGCATGTCCAAAATTCCTTTAGAGAGAGGGAAGAGAGTCACCTCCAAGAGACAAAAGATCAGCCAACATTTTTCCTTGTCTCTCTTTGTTCTATTAGAATGACATGGAAAGGTGTAATAATCTCAAAGACAATCCAGCCCCATAAAGTTTTAGATTAATGTCTTGGATTATTGTCTTATAATACCCATTAAAAGTAAATGAAAATGCTACCACCAAACTAAAACAAAAAAAACACAAAACCCATCATGCATGGATTCAAACCCTAATAGTTTTATGGCATAAAAGGACCATTGACTGTCCTACACCAAGTGAATATGAAATGGATGTTTTGGATAAGATCTCTTGCTACCCTTAGAGGCTTGATGAATAAGTAGTGCCCTTGCATATATTTTTATCCATTAGATTAAAAGATGGTTGATTTGAAAGGCAACCCTTATTAGCCAAGAGGAGTAGAAAGAACATTCTACCCTTAACCATATTAAATGGATGATTAGGATGGTTTGCTTGATTTAAATTTATTTGATGGCTAAAGTGGATTAAAACTTGAGCTTATTTTAGGATTAACATAAGATGAATTTATGTAAGGTTTTATATTTTATTTATGCAGAAATACTCCTTTTTTTCTTTTATTTTGTTTTATATATTATCTTCTTTTATTATTTGTTAATGTTCTAATTTATGGATTAAAATTTTATGTGTTGATTTGTAAATGAAAATTCATTTTATATTTTATAGGATTTTAAACTTGATTTAAGTTTGATTTTAAAAGAAATTAAGTACTGTTTTGTTATTTTAGTATTTATATTCTTATCTCTTTTTTAATATTCAAAATTTTAAAATTTTACATTTTGATTTAAGGAATTTTTCTTTATTATGTTTTTTTTAATTTAAATTTTAAATAGAGAAAATCCTCTTTTTTATATATTTTTGAAAATATCTCTGATTTTATTTTTATATAACCTTTTTATTATTCAAAAATAATAAAAAAGATAATTTTTGAAACTCTCTCCTCGACACTAATCAAATTATATCCAATTCGACCAAGAACTGAATCTTTTGACCCATCTCAATGAGCTGAATGCAATGGTGCAATCTATTTTGAAATAAAACCTTGATTAAAAAATTTTATGTAAGATATGAATATGTGCATAAAAAATTCATATGTATAAATCCACATAAAACTTTCTTTAAATTAGCATTGACTCGATCACATATATTTTAAAATATAATAAATAACAAAATGTGATCAAAAGAAATAAACTATAAAGTCGACGACCAATCAAGGTAAAATGATGACTTAACCTTTCATCAAACACTATGGTACAAAATGCAAGAATATAAATTGACCTACAAGATATGCAAGAAGACCATGACCAATGATAAAAAGGAGATCAACACTCAAGAGAAACTTTACTTCAAAACCCAAGGATTTAAAAGCTTTGGATCAAAAGTTGACTGATCGGCTGGAGTAGCTTGCTGGAGCTTAGTCCACTTTATTCAAGAAGGGGTTAGAGGCATGTTTTTTTGAAAAAAAAAAAGCTTTTCTTTGCTTTGGAATGATGCAGAACAAAATTAGAATTAAATTTTTTTTGTGAAAATTTTATTTTCTAGAATTTTAGTTTTGAAGTCAAACATATCATTATGAATGATATATTACCTCGGGAGGAAAAAATATCATTCCCCAATGGGTTCAGATAACAAAACTGTAAGTCTTATCCTGATTATGATAGTCAAATTCAAGGAAGAACTACATATGACCCGAAGGGTCAAAATGATGTTCGATCGAGTATTTAGCTATAATAATCTAGATGAAGTATCATTAATTTTATATTCAAAGGCATGTTAATAAATGATATATATTTCCAAGGAAAGGAAATATCACTTATTATCCATGGTTTGAATATGATGATAATGATCGTTATTGATTTTAATTTTTTTAAAGAGAATTAATTAAATTTTAAAAATTGATCTAGGACCTTTAAATCTCCTACAAGCATAAGCCCTTATAGTTAATTACATCATAAGAAACTAGAGTTTCCAAAGAAGACTCTCAATTTAGATAACGGTAAAAATTTTATTTTTGAGATTTTTAAAGAGTGATATCAAAGAGAGTGAGGCTAGAATTTTTCAATCGGGATTGTATCAAATTTGAGCACTTATTTTGGAAGTCAATGGGTAAGAGGTAGGAGATATTTTGAGATTCTGAAACATATAGAAACACTCCTATCTTTCTTATGTGTGGAGCTTTAAATTTTGGTTTGAAAAGAAATTTTTATTTAAGTTTTCATTTTTATTAAAAAGTTGGAACTCTATTCCTGAGGTTAGGGTCTTATGATTTTGAGTCTGCCCTGGATCTTAGATCTATTTTGGGCACTAAATAATTGTGACCCAAACCTAGCTAATGCAGTACAAATTTGGACTTATCCCAGCCTAATTCATGGGATTGTCACTCTCTCATTCACTTTATTAATTGATAAGAACGTACACTTATATTTTTATTTGGGTTGCATCTAATCTAGCATAAACTAAACACCACATAACTAAAGAAAAACCCCACAGTAGCAAGCAAACCCCCCCCCCCCTCCCCAATCATGTTTTGCATGCCATTATTCGGGAAGTAACATGTGCTTTTGCATTTGATTCTATATTTTTCAAAAAGCTGCATATTTAATCCGACTTTATATTATATTTTATGTGTTCATTTTTATTTAAAATTTAAAAAAGAAAAATTTTAATTATTGTTGCATTATTTATCCATAATTTAATTCTTGTATTGTTAGTGTATACATAGTAGAGTTAGTAAGGATTCTTTATTATTTTTTTTATAGATCCAAAGGACCAATACAAAAATAAAAAAATCCAAAAAGACTTTGTCATTAGGAATGGCTAAACTAAATCAAGATAAAAAATATCCTAGACCTCTTAAGGAGTATGTCAATCCATTAGTAGATGGAGTTCATCAAAATATCAACTGACCTACTACCGTAGCCAAAAATTTAGAGATGAAACCTTTAATAATTCAAATAATATATAAATCTCAATTTAGGGGAACTCATGTTGAGGATCCCAACTTACACTTAGCTTATTTCTTCGAAATTTATACAACATTAAAGTATAATAGAGTCAGTGATAATGATATTTGACTTCATCTATTTATATTTTCTCAGAGTGACAAAGCTAAGATGTGGTGTAATTTCTAACCCTTGGGCTCCATAACCATTAGAATTATTTGGTACATAAGTTCCCAGTAAAGTACTTCCCACATTCCAAAATAGCTAAGCTTAGGAATGATATAACTTTATTTTCCTAGTTTGAAGCAGAGTCAAATTATGAGAGTTGGGAAAGATTTAAGGAGATGCTTCGAAAGTGCTTTCATAATGCTTTGTCTAATTTTTTCGTTATTCAGACTTTTTATAATAGGATTGTATGATCCCTTAGGTCAATAATTGATGTTGCAGGTAAAGGTTCTTTGATGTCAAAGAATTATTATCAGGATTATGCCTTGATAGGGAAGATGGAAGCAAATAATTTTTAGTGGCCTTCTTATAGGGTGAATCTTAAGAGAGTAACAAGTAACTATGAGTCGAACGTTTTATCAATTTTGATAGCTCAAGTAATAGCTATGTCTAAGAAAAAAGAAAATTTTTGTGTTAGTATGGGTTCATGATCACAAATGCATTTAGAGGAGCATGATTTGAAATTTGCTAGTGAGTTTAGTGCTCAAGGGATAGAAAATGTGAATTTAATTAAAAGATAAAATAATTTCTATTCAAAAACTTATAATCTAGGTTGGAGGAATCACCCAAATTTTAGTTGGAATAATAATAATGATAGAAATTATTAAAATTCAAACTAATCAAATTTGATAGGAAATTAGAATAATCCTCAACAACCTTTAATGAACCCTAGACCATCTTATCCCCCAGGCTTTAGTCAAAATAATCGATTCAAAGATAGGAAGACATATTTGGAAGGCTTAGTAATTCAAATGGAAATTCACTTACAGAGTCAAGCTACAACCCTTAGAGATGTAAAAAATCAAATAGGGAAACTTACTAGCTTGATTAATAATAATCCTATAATGAGCATTTTAATGCTGAAGATAAAAATTTTGAAGAGCATTAAAATACTATTCAACTTCAGAGTGAGAAAGATTTAGGAGACTCTTATCAAGAAAAAGATCAAACTGGAGAAATTTTTGGTAAAAGAGCCAGTAGAATCTAAATCACCTACAAAATAAGCTAAACCAATTAAAGAAACTGAAAGACCTAATAGGAAGATTATAGAGAGAGGACCACCACCATTTCCTTAGAGGCTGATTAAGAAAAATTTGGATAAACTATTCTCTAGATTCTTAAAAGTATTTAAGAAATTAAATTTTAATATACCCTTCTCAGAAACCTTAGAGTAGATGCCCATTTATGCCAAAGTCATGAAAGACATCCATAATAAGAAAAGAAAATTAGACGAATCTAAAATGGTTGCATTAATAAAAGAATGCAATGCTATCATTCAAAAGAAACTCTCTGAAAAATTAAAAGAGCATGGTAGTTTTACCATTCTCATGACTATATGAGATAAATTTTGTGGAAGAGCATTATGTGATCTAGGATCCAACATTAATCTTATGCCTTTATCCATTTTTTGGATATTAGATTTAGTAGAGGTTCAACCCACTATTGTCACCCTTAAGCTTGTTGATAGATCATTAACTTATCATACGGAGGTTGTAGAATACGTTATATAAAGATAGATAAGTTTATCTTCCCTTTAGATTTTACTATCTTGGAGTTGGAAGAGAACAAGGAGATAACCTATTATCTTAGGGAGATCTTTCTTATAACAAGAAAAGGCTATGATGGATGTTCATAAGGGGGAGTTGACCATAAGAGTTAAAGATTAAGAAATAACTATATGTGTGTTTAAGTCCATAAAGTTCTCTAGTGATAAAAATAAGGATTGTTTTAGGGCTAATTTGGAAAAGAATGTAGTTGAGAATTTTAAGGGAGATATGATAGTAGAAAGAACTTTGTATGGATCTTTGGAGAAAAATTATGAGAGTTTGGGAGAATTTATTCAGATTGTTAGAGATAATTTTGAGAGGTTTAGGGGGAGATTTCAAACCTTAGGTACCTCATCTTTAGGTAGAACTTTAAAACCATATGTAGAGGAAGACCCTGCTTTAGAGCTTAATGCCCTTCCTTACCACCTTTATACCTTTTGGGTAGCAATTAAACTTTGCCTTTCATTTTTTCTACTGGTTTAGAAAAAGATCATGAAGGCAAGTTGATTAGAGTTCTAAGTGATTATAGGAAATCTTTTATATGGACCATAATTGACATCAAAGGAATTATCCCATCTCTGTATATGCATAGGAATTTTAAGGAGGAAAATTTCTTCCCAAAAGTTGACCCTCAAATTATATTGAACCCATCTATAAAAGTTGTTAAAAAAGAAATACTTAAATGGTTAGAAGCGGGGATCATTTATCCCAATTTTTAATAGTGCTTGGGTCAGTCATATTTATTATGTTCCTAAGATGGGTGATTTTACTATTGTATTTAATGAATATAATGAGCTCATTTCCACAAGGACAGTCACTTGTTGGAGAATTTGTATAGAGTATAGGAAGTTGAACCAAAAAAGATCATTTTCCCTTGCCATTTCTTATCCATAAGATAGATAGGTTGGCAGTATACTATTTTTATTATTTCCTAGATGAATACTAAATGTACCACCAGATTCCTATAGCCTTTGAAGACCAGGACAAAACTACCTTCACTAGTCCTTATGGGACATTATCCTTTAGAAGGATTCCATCTGGTCTATGCAATGCTCCTACAACATTTTAGTGATGTATGATGTCTATTTTTTCTATATTTGGCACTATTTTTTATTATTTTCTTGATTATTTAATCACCATACTTAAAAGATGCGTTGAAACAAATTTAATGTGAATTGGGAAAAGTGTAAATTTATGGTGACTGAAGGCGTAGTGCTAGGACATAAGATTTCCAAGAAGGTGTTAGAGGTAGATAAGGCTAAATTCAAAGCTATACAAAAATTGCCACCTTCTACTTTAGCTAAAGGCATAGGAGTTTTCTTAGGCATAATGGGTTCTATAGGAGGTTTATCAAGGACTTTTCCAAAACTTTTAAACTATTTATGTTTAATGATGCATATCTTGATGCATTCAAAATTTTAAAATAGTATTTAATCACTACACTTGTTATTGTTGCACCATATTGGTCTTTACATTTTTAAATAATGTGTGATGCTATTGATTATTCTTTAGGTGTTATTCTTGGTCGAAGGAAAGATAAAAAGTTTCATATTATTTTTTATGCAAGTAGAACTGTAAATGATGCACAAATATAATTACACCACCACTAAAAAGGAACTACTAGCTATTGTCTTTACCTTTTATAAATTCTGATGCTATTTAATTGGAACGAAGGTTCATGTGTATACAAACCATTTTGCAATCAAATTTCTTATAACAAAAAAAGGATATCAAACCAAGATTTATGAGTGGTTACTTTTATTTTAAGAATTTTATATAGAAATGTTAGACAAAAAAGGAACTCAAAACCAAATTGCTAATAATATTTCAAAACATACATTTGAAGAAAATGCATCTCCTGAAATTAAAATTATTGAGTTTTTTCCCTGATGAACAATTATTTTCTTTACATGTGAGTAGATAATCTTGGTATGTTTATATTGTGAATTTAATTGTTACTTTTTTTTACTTACCTTCTACTCAAAATAAAAAAAATTTCATGATGCCAAATATTTCTTTTGGTATGAGTCATAGTTGTTGAAAAGTGTAATAATCAAATCATTAGGAGATGTGTCTCTGAAGATAATATAGAACCTATAGATAGAGAATACCATGATTCATATTATGGAGGTTATTTTGGAGAATTTAGAATTGCTTCTAAAATTCTTCAATCGGGATTCTATTGGCCTACTTTATTTAAAGATATTAATGATTATATTAAAAAGTGTGATCGATGTCAAAGAGTATGCAAAATCACTAGAAGAAATGAAATGCCCTTAAACTATATTTTGAAAGTTGAATTATTTGATGTGTGAAGAATTAATTTCATGGGTCCATATGTGTAATCCCATAGATGCCACTATATTTTAATTATTGTTGATTATGTATTTAAATGGACTAAAGGAGTAACAACCCCTAAAACTGATGTTCATGTAGTACTTAATTTTTAAAAGAAAAATATTTTTTTAGATTTTGAAAGCCTAGAGTTTTAATTAGTGATGAGGGACAACACTTTTATATTAAAAGAGTGGAAGTATTAATCACTAAATATGGTATCCACCATAGGATTACAACATGTTAGCATCCCTAAACTAGTGGCCAATATGGAAATAGTAAGAGTGATATTAAAAGAATTTTAGAGAAATTGCTGAGTTTCAATAGAAAAGATTGGGCTATAAGGTTAGATGTTTCCCTATAATTGGCCTATAGAACTGCTTTTAAAACACCTATTGGAATGTCTCCCTATTGGTTAGCCTTAGGAAAAGCTTGTCACCTTCCTTTAGAGTTAGAACATAAACATTTTGGGAGGTCAAGGAGCTTGATTTAATCTTAAGGAAGCAAAAGAAAAAATGTTTGATTCAGTTAACTGTGTTAGAGGAGTTTAGAAGTGAAGCTTATGAATATAGAAGAATTTATAAGGAACAAACTTGAAAGTTCGATAGGGATGTTAAGCCTTTATGAACTAGTCCCGAGGCTAACCAAGAGGGGGGGGGTGAATTGGTAGTTTTAAAAATTTGTGAGCAAATAGTGATTTAGGATATCTTTTTAAATGTTTTAAAAAAACCTTTACAGTTATGTGACGATTTGTAGATGTTCAATGATAACAAAATAATAATCACAATCACACAATCATCAATAGAAAAGTAAGTGTGGAAAATAAGCAGAAAGAACACACCATATTTTATAGTGATTCAGTCAACTTGACCTACATCCACTCCCTGGAGCCTCTGCTCCGGGTATTGCACTAACACTAAGTGACTCTCCTTCTGCTCCCACAGTAAGGCGGAGAAGCCTGTACAAAAACTCCTTTCCACCAACCGGTGAGGTAGACAACCTGAACTCCTTTCTCTCTTCTTGAAGCAGGAAGAGAACCTAGACTCCTTTCACTTCCTCCAAAAGCAGGCAGAGAACCTAGACTCCTTTTGCTTCCTCCTGAAGTAGGTATAGAACCTGGACTACTTTCGCTTCATCCTGAAGCAGGCAGAGAACCCAGATCTTCTTGCGAATGATCATCCCACAGAGATACCAATAAGCCAAAGATGATGAACGTAGAAGATGACTTAGATCCTTACTTGGAGCAACCATTGTGAATCCCTCAGAAACTCCCCCTCACAAGACCCTCTCTCTCTCTCCCAGGCACTCTCTCTCTCTCTCTCTCTCAAGGTTTTCTCTAGAAAGGAAAGTGGAAAAATATTTTTCTTGTTGAACGAAAAAGATGTTAAATAGGAGGACTCAAAAATACCATAAATCTCAACTGGTCGTCAAAGATTATCCAGGATGATCGGTCGATCATCCTGTACGATCAGTTCAAAATCACATGTATCAACCTGTACGATATGGTTCCTCTGGACAATTAGTAGACAAAATTTATTCAGATCATCCTGTACGATTCTGTGATCGTCGGGACGATTAGTGTAAATCAAGAATTTCATCCAGAAGATAACTCGGGTCATCCTGAGGAATTTGTGTTGGACGATCTCAAAATGACTTGATTGTCCGGGACGATATGGGTATCATCCTGTACGATTAGTTCAAAATTGCCCAAAATCATCCGGTAATAGTTCTAGATGTACATCTTAGACATGCTGAACGATTTCAAAATGACTTGATCGTCCGGTACATAGTTCTTGACGTACTGGTGAAAGGCACTCAATGATCAAGATTTTTAACACATTATCCCGTATGATATTGCGATCATCTAGGACAATACGATCGAATCAATCAAACCTTAATTATTTTCCTTAATCACCTGAAAAATTTAGGTATGATTATAATGGATCATCCAGGATGATACACCTATCATCCAGGACGATTAGATCAAAGATCCAAAAATAAGAACTTGCCTAAATCATTTCGGTGCTGAGAGTTTTTGATTTAAGCATATCATCCTGTACGATAGGAATATCGTCCAGGACGATCAGCTTAATCAAACTGACTTAACTTGACGGCCCAAGTTAGGATTTCTATTTTTAATGGATCATCTAGGATGATGTAATTAAAACTTAATAGAAACTCTAAACTCACAAAAATCTCCCCCTAAGTTTGTGTGTGTAATGTTACTTAGCTAGGGAATCAATTACATTGAATTTGACTCAAGAAAGTGAAAAAATTCTATTAGACCTAGAGCATATATAGATTGACTCAATCTTGAGCTGACTTGGATTGTACTTGATCTTGTAGACCTGAAATGGTTAGCCAAGCAAAACATAATACATACATGTTTGTTATCATCAAAACTATACTCCTTGAACTCAGATTTGCAATAATCTCCCCTTTTTGATAATGGCAAACATTTGTTAGGAAATGCAAGTTCAGTAAATAAATATTGATATTTTAAAAAAATATCTAAACATTGATAAGCCAAGGAATTACAATGATCCAGAAATACAACAACTAGAACACAATAACAACAAGACACAACAACAACAACAACTCCCTCTTTTGACATATCAAAAAGGAAAAAATAATAGAAAAACACTTAAAAACAATATTACAAAACAAACACGAGGAAAATAACATAAGCAAAATAGACTAGTATGAAGGTGGGTCCTGATCAGATCGAGGAGGTGGTGGTGGCTGAATGTAGCCATGGATGGCTGCAAACTGTGCTCCAAACCAGGCCATGTCCTGGTCGTGTTGTTGTTGTTGCTAGGCAGTGTAGTCATTGAAGCGCCTGAAATCTGTAGCATGCTGCTACTCCTGCGCAGCCATATAGGAATCAAAATGGGCCTCCTACTAGTCGAATCGCTGCACCAGATGATCTAAGGGTGATGCAATATGAAGAGGAGCAGGTGCATCAGATGCAGCAGGTACAGGAACAGCTTCATCCTCTTCCTCCTCAACATCCACGGTGGGCTACGAATGAAGTCGGGTACTGTAGAGGACATGGAAGGAGTTGTTTGTGTAGTAGGAAGGAGGGACATTGGCTAGAATCGAATATTATAGAATATACTTCGACTTAAGTGCATAGGTAATGAGGTGGCCTAGGGCTAAATTTGGGCATCTCCTATGGCCTGGATCCCTAATGCTAGTGAGATGTTTGATATAGTGGAAGAGGAGATCGGGAGCATTGAACTCGCGGTGTGCCATAATATAGTAGGTAGTCAGGGAAAGTAAAGGTGCGATGTGGATGTGGTCCCCAGCCTTAGGGATGATTGGGGAATGAAGGACATGTTAAATTGTACATGTATCTTTAAGTAGGGAAGAACATGCATTATTATGGTAGTGGATGTTGGTATTTCTAAGGAAATGATTGGCGACACTCCAATCAAAATCAGGATCAGAAACTATGGTGTGGAGCTTATCGCCAGTGATTGAAAGTTGGATGATATTGTGAAAATCCTGTGTGGTCAATTCTATAGGTCTCTGATTTCCAAAGGAGTGTAGTGTAGAATAATCAGAGGTGATGTGAAGATTGGCAAAAAAGACCCTAAGAAGTTCAGTGCTAAAGGGGAAGGCCAGGGTGAGAATGAAGGTAAGAGAGGTATGAGCAAATAGATCTAGTACCAGGTAGGTAAAAGTGCAGGGGTTGATGATCTTTGATTGAGTGATTCTAACGTCAAGGTAACGCTGGAAGGCAACCTGATAAGCTGCATTACGAAAGCAGAGATCGACCTTTCCCCGGGATGAACTTGTATAGTGATGCCTTAATCTTTTTCCACCAGCCATGAGGAATAAAATGCAAGTGAGGAGAGGGAAGAGTGGAGTGAAAAATTTGGTGAAGAGGGGCTATTTATAAAAGAAAATGGTCGATCATCTAGGATAATCAAAGGATCATCCAGGATGATAGGTACAATAATGACGGCATGGACGATTGGTCAAAAAGGCGGTCCGATCATCCAGGATGATTAGACACAGATGATCGTCCCTAGGAGGCCATCCGAACGACAGTTGACAAAAAGTATCATCCAGGATGATGAGGTGGATCGTCCGGGATGATATGCAATAAAAGCATCGGATGGGCCAAATTTGAATCGTCCAGTTGCAGACACATGGATTGGCCAGGACGATAAGGTGGATCGTCCAAGATGATCACCAATAATTGGTGCAAATCTGTCGTTGGATCAAGTGGGGATGATTTGAATGGATCATCCAGGATGATGAATGGATCATCCAGGATGAAGTGGATCATCCCGGATGATGTGGGGATCATCTAGGATAACGTGAAGAAAAAGTGAAAAAGATGAAGGATGGAGATGAAAGATCAGGGATCCCAAAAACATAAAAAAAAAGAAAATACAAAATCACATCAAATACATAATTGAAATGAGAAAAATAATAGTGAAAATAATTTTTTTTTATCAGCTCCAGTAAAATAAAATTTTTCCTGATTTTTAATTCAAAAGCCAATAAGAAGAAGATCAACAACGCTGAAATTCAGAAAAGTTGCAAAATCTACTTTCGTAACTCCTACCTCAGACACCTTACAGGTTCAAATTCCTTTCAAACGAAAGTATAATTTAGAAGAAAATAAATTAGATTTGAAAAGAGATCCTTTTAAGCCTCGTTCAAGAAAAATATCTGATATAATAGTATTAAAAAGTAAGGAATCAGAAACCATGATTTTTTCGTCTCAAGCTTTTGAAAATATTTAGTGCTGCATGGATTTTTCTAAGACATTTAAAGATCTGAAAGGGAACAAAGCTTTTTTCTTTGTGGGCTCATTTTGTGCCTCTTTTTCAATTTGTTTGGCGCTTTGCGCATCTTTTGATTTTTGATACACTTTGTGTATCTATTCAGTTTGGAGACATTGCGCATCTTTTCAGCTTTGGGCTCATTTTGTGCCTCTTTTCATTTTGGCACTCTTTACGCATCTTTTGTGAGCTTGCTTCTTTCATAATCATTAAAGAATCTCAGCTGTGAAATTACCTTCTAGACATAAGAAACGACAAAACACTTTCTACAATAAGGAAGAGTAATTCACAAAACAAAAACCATAGATCATATTATAAGTGCAATCACTTGATTAATAAAAATATAATAATGATTCAAATCTTTGAAAACACTATTTATATAAGGTAGATTATTATAGGAAGATAAAACAGATCTCTATTTCAAAAACTAACTTTTTATTTTTGAAAAAGATTTTTATCCAAAAGAAATAATACACCATTAAAGGAGTTAGAGGAAGTGAAACAATCATCAACGTTACTTTCCTTTAATAGATCAAGAGGAGTCAATCTCTACTTACAAGCTTTTAAACAAAAAAATAAGGTAAAACTCTGAGTCAGAAATCTAATTTATCAGTAGTAGTGAGTAGTGATCTGATTTAGAAGTGAGTAAGTAGTAAATAAAAAATAAGAAGGAAGAAAAATAGACAGGTGAAAATCAGTAAATGAAAATCAGCAAATGAAAATTAGCAGGAAATAATCAAATTTGATAAGCAAATCAAACAACAAAAATCAGCAGGAAAGGAAAAATTCTAAAATAAAATGGACAAACAAATCAAACAAAAACTAAAGCAAAATGAAGAAAATAGAAAACATCAGAAATCAGTAATCATCAAATTTATGTATTTATGTCAATCACACCTAATCTGGTCCTCAAAATGCTGAATAAGTCAAAGGCTAATGGTTTAGTAAAGATGTTAGCCAGTTGATTTTCAGTTGCTACATGATGTAGCTCAATGTCCCCTTTTGTAACATGGTCCCTAATGAAGTGATGCCTTATATCCATGTATTTGGTTCTAGAATGTTGGATTGGATTCTTAGAAATATAGATGGCACCAGTGCTATAACATAGAACTAAAATTATGCCACAGGTAATCCTAAATCCAAAACTTATTGCTTTAACCAAAAGACTTGGGCCACACAACTTCCTAAGGCAATATACTCAGCTTTAGTAGTGGAAAGTACGACTGAGTTCTGTTTTCTACTAGACCAAGAGACTAAAGACTGTCCTATGAATTAGCAAGTTCCAGAAGTGCTCTTTCTATCCACCCTATGCCCTACAAAATCAAAATCAGAATATCTAATAATCTCGAATGAAGTGCTGTGCCTAGGGTACTAGATTCCCAGGTTTGGGGTCCCTAAAAGATATCTAAGAAATCTCTTAACAGTAGTTAGGTGGGACTCTTTAGGATCAGCTTGAAACTTAACATAAAGACAAATACTAAACATAATATCAGGTCGACTAACAGTCAGGTAAAGCTGTGATCCAATTATTCCCCTAAACTTCTTCTGATCAATAGATTTTTCATTTGAATTCTTATCTAACTGAATAGTAGAACTCATGGGAGTGTTGATTGGCTTAGCTTTGTCCATTTCATATTTCTTCAAGATATCCTTAGTGTATTTTGATTGATTCAGAAAGGTTTCATCATCCATTTGCCTTATGCTAAACCCCAAAAAATAGGACAATTCTCCCATCATACTCATCTCAGACTCCTTACTAATTTTCTTAGAAAATTCTACACATAAATTTTTATTAGAAGATCAAAAAAGTATATCATCAACATAGATCTGGACAATGAGTAGATCATCTCCTATTTTCCTAAGGAAAAGAGTGGTGTCGATGCTCCCCTTAATAAACTCTCTTTCTAGTAGGAATGTGCTAAACCTCTCATACCAAGCTCTGGGTGCCTGTTTTAATCCATATAAGGCCTTTTTTTATTTGTAAACATGATTTAGAAATTGGAAACTCTCAAAACCTGGGGGTTGCTCTACAAAGACATCCTCTTTTATTATCCCATTTAAAAAGGCACTCTTGATATCTATTTGAAACAGCTTAAATCCCTTATAACAGGCAAAGGCTAGTGGCACCCTAATGGCTTCTAACCTAGCTACAGGGGCAAATGTCTCATCAAAATCAATCCCTTCAATTTGATTGTACCCCTTAGCCACTAATATTGCCTTATTCCTAACCACCACACCAGAATCATTCATCTTATTCTTAAAGACCCACTTGGTTCCAACTACACTTTGATTCCTAGGTCTTTCCACCAACTCCCAAGCATTGTTCCTTACAAATTGATTCAATTCCTCTTGTATAGCTAAGATCCAAAATTTATCAAAAAGGGCTTGATTGATGTTGGTGGGTTCAGTCATTTAATAAAGGAAGAATACTTTACTTCCTTTCTAAGTCCATGCCTAGTTCTAACACCTTCAGAAGGGTCTCCTAAGATCAGTTCTTTAGGATGACTTAAAAAATATCTCCAATCTCTAGGTAAAGTGTTTTCAGGTTCTACCATTTCCTCCATATTTATATTTTTAACTCCTTGGGTATTCTCTCCTACATCTTCTTCTTCCTCAAATCTAGTCTCCTTAAGATCAGGTTCATCAAACACCACATGAGTTGTCTCCTCCACCACCAAAGTCCTCTTATTAAACACCCTAAAGGATTTTCCCACACTAGAATAGCCTAAGAACACTCATTCATCAGATTTGGGGTCAAATTTTTTTAAGAATGATTTCCCATTATTCAAAATGAAAACCATATAGCCAAAGATATGGAGGTGGGATTGATTTGGAGTTCTACCCTTAATGATCTCATAAGGTATCTTATTCATATTTGATCTAACATTCACCCTATTCAGCACATAATAGGCAGTGTTCTCCACTTCAGCCCAAAAGTACTTTATAAGTGAATACTCAGCAAGCATGGCTCTAGCGGCTTCCACCAAGGTTCTATTCTTTCTTTCAGCTACCCCATTCTGCTGAGGGGTCCTAGGAGCTGAAAAGTTATGGCTAATCCCTTAATCCTCATAGAAGGTTTCAAATTTCTCATTTTTAATCTCCACACCATGATCACTATGGATTGTCACAATCTCACAGCCTAATTTCTTCTGTATCCAAGTGGAGAAAGATTTAAATTTATCAAATGACTCAGATTTATGTGACAGAAATCTAATCCAAGTGAACCTCGAGTAATCATCAACAATCACGAATACATAGACTCTCCCCCTTAAGCTGGCAGTACTAATGGGTCCAAACAAATCCATGTGAAGGACTTCTAAAGGTCTAGAGGTGTTGATGTCCTTAATTGAGTGGAAAGAGCAGTGGACTTGCTTCCCTAATTAACAGGCATCACACAGGTCATCCTTAGTGAACTTAAGCTTGGGGACACCTCTAACTATGTCCTTTTGGGTGACTCTTCTAAGATTTTTCATACTGGTATGACATAACCTCCTATGCCACAGCTAAGACTCATCAGCAGTAGTTTTTAAGCAAATAGTAATATCAGCTTTAAAGCAATTTAAATCCAGCATGTAGACATTGTTGACCCTTTTTCTATGCAAAATAATTTTATCATTTAAGCTTATAATGTAGCAAGTAGGCAGGAACATAATGCTAAAGCCTTTATCACAGAGCTAACTGATGCTAAGCAGATTGTGTTTCAATCCATCTATAAGTAAAATATTATCAATAATGAAATTTTATGAATCACCAATTATACCTGCTCCTACCACCCTCCTGGTGTTGTTGTCTCCAAGTGTAACCTTGCCTCCAGCTCTGGTCTCCAGTGAAATGAGTTGATTTGCATCTCCAGTAATATTCCTTGAATATCCGCTATCCAGGTACCACATGCTCTCATGAGGCCTTTTATGAGAGCACTCCAACAAAATCATTAGACATCAGATTTAGGAACCCAAACAGGTTTAGGTTCCGTCTTATGAAAAGAAGAATACAATGCATGTGTGTTGTGCTGTGAAATATGCAATTTGGGTCTCCACACCTAATGTGTACTATGGTGAATAGTGCAGGTGTGGGAGATGTGTCCTAACATGCCACAAGAAAAGCATCTAACACCAAGAAAAGGGTTAACTAATCTACATGGGTGATTGTGCCTCTTTCTAGGTTTGAATGAAACATGCTTTGAAGATTTTGAATTAGATTCTTCAAATGGTGGAGGTGCACAAAACTGTGCAAAAGTAGGAGGTATTTCATTTTTCTCAAAAGCACTAATTTGCACTCTTAGAAATTCATTCTCCTTTTTAAGACTTGTAATTTCAAATTTCGATGCACCCTTATTACTCTCTAGGTCACATGCCATGGAGTCTAATTCTTTAAAAGCTCTTTTTAAATCAATATGCGAGGTTTTCAATGAATCATGCTCAATAATAAGTTTAAAATGCTTTTTGTTAAATTCATCAAATTTATCAAGTAAAGACATGTAATTGCTATCAAGTCTAGAATGATCCTTAATTATAACATCATGCACTTTTTACAAATTCAAGAAATCCAATTTTAGGCTGGCATGAGTTTTCCAAAGTTTCCTATACGGAGAATGAATTTTCTCAGAAACATCTAGCAATTAATCATAGGTTAGCGCACATACCTCTTCTTGATCAGACTGATCAGGATGATCATCAACCATCAGACATAAATTTATAGTCTCCTCCTCAGCTCTAGTCTAAGAGGAGTCGGATGCAGAATCTACCTAGAATGCCTTTTGAATCCACTTCTTATCCTTCCTAAACTTGGTTTTCTTCTCACCCTTCTTCTTACTTGGGTGAGCCTTAAGTGTAGGATAATCAGCCTTTACATGTCCAGGCTTACTACATTCAAAACAAACAGTATCAGATGAAGCTTTAAAGTTTTTGCTACTCTTACCTTTGTTCAACTTCTGAAAGTTCTTATGCTTCTTCCTTAGAAAGCTTTTGAATTGCCTAGTGATTAAGGAAACATCATCGCTATCAGACCAGGAAGAATCAGTGTCAGTATCGTTGGCCTTCAGTGCCACAATTTTCTCTTTCTTCTTCTCACCTGCATCAAGCTATCTCTGGTTCACCCCTTGCTCGTAAGTAATGAGTGATCCAAGTAAGTTATCAACAGAATAATTATTCAAATCTTTCAATTCAGTAATTACAGTCAACTTAGCATTAAAAGAAGAAGGCAAAAATCTCAAAATTTTGTTCACTTTTTTATAGTTTGTAAGTTCTCTTCCTAAAGCATGCAAAGAAGTGATAATTTGAGTGAACCTAGTATATATTTCAAAAATTGATTCACTAGGTTTCATGTGAAAGAGTTTGTAGTCATAAAGTAAGATGTTCAATCTAGATTGCTTAACCTCATATGTACCGTCATAAGTAATGCATAATCTATCCCAGATTTCTTTACCAGTCGTATAAGTGGAAACATGTATGTAATCTTTAGATTTTAGAGCACAGAAAAAATAATTCAAAAATTTTGTATTCAGTTGTGCTAAATCACGATCATCAAAAGTCCATTCAATAAAAGGAAGTTCAGTTTTAATGACATTTACAAGTCAATGAGGTGCTTCATAGTCATCTTTAACAAGCATCCACATGCGATAATCAATTAATTATAAAAAGGTGGATATGTATGTTTTCCAAAAATTAAAAGGTATGTTATCAAACAATGGTGGTCGTGTAATTGAATAACCTTCAGTAGTATTACAATTACCAAAGTTAGCCATGGATCAAAATTTAAAAGTTTTTAAACTTAATTTTTAAATCCCTCTCTGATACCACTTGAAAGTTTGATAGGGATGTTAAGCCCTTATGAACTAGTCTCAAGGCTAACCAAGAGAGAGGGTGAATTAGTAGTTTTAAAAATTCGTAAGCAAACAGCGATTTAGAAATCTTTTTGAATGTTTTAAAAAAATGCTTACAGTTATGCGATGATTTGCAGATGTTCAATGATAACAGAATAATAATCACAATCACACAATCATCAACAGAAAAGTAAGTGAAAATAATCAGAAAGAATATACTAGATTTTATAGTGGTTCAGTCAACTTGACCTACATCCACTCCCCGGAGCCTCCCCTTTGGGTATTGCACTAACACTAAGTGACTCTCCTTCTGCTCCCACAGCAAGGCAAAGAAGCCTGTACAAAAACTCCTTTCCACCAACCCGGTGGGGCAGAGAACCTGAACTCCTTTCGCTTCTTCCTAATGCAGGCAGAGAACCTAGACTCCTTTCGCTTTCTCTTGAAGTAGGCAGAGAACCTAGACTCCTTTCGGCTTCCTCCTGAAGCAGGAAGAGAACCTAGACTCCTTTTGCTTCCTCCTGAAGTAGGTAGAGAACCCGGATCTTCTTATGAATGATACTCCTACAGAGATACCGATAAGCCAAGAGACGCTGAACGGAGAAGAAGACTCAAATCCTTGCTTGGAGAAACCTTTGTAAATCCCTCACAAACTCCCCCTCATAAGATCCTCTCTCTCTCTCTCCCAAGCTCTCTCTCTCTCTCTCTCAAGGTTTTGTCTGGAAAGGAAAGTGGCAAAAGATTTTTCTTATTGAATTAAAAAGATCTTAAATAGAAGGGATTAAAAATTGCCCTAAATCTCAACTGGTCGTCAAAGATCATCCAGGACGATCGGTTGATTGTCCTATACGATCAGTTCAAAATCACATGTATTAGCCTGGACGATCTGGTTCCTCTAGACGATTAGTAGATAAAATTTTTTTAGATCATATAGTTCTGTGATCGTCCAGGATGATTAGTGTAAATCAAGAATTTTGTCAAGAAGATAGCTCTGGTCATCCAGGGGAACTTTGCTGAACGATCTCAAAATGACTTGATTGTTCTGGACGATATGGGCATCGTCCCATACGACTAGTTCAAAATTACCCAAAATTATTCAGTACATAGTTCTGGACGTACAGCTGAGACATGTTGGATGATTTTAAAATGACTTGATCATCCGATACATAGTTCTAGACGTATTGGTGAAAGGCACTAGATGATCAAGATTTTTAAGACATCGTCCTGTATAATATTATGATCATCCAGGATGATATGATCGAATCAATCAAATCTTAATTACTTTCTTAATCACCTGACTAATTTAGGCATGATTATAATGGATCATCCAGGATGATACATTTATCATCTGGAATGATCAGATCAAAGATCTAAAAATAAGAACTTTCCTAAATCATTCTAGCGGCTGAGAGTTTTTGATTTGAGCATATGGTCCTGTATGATAGGAGTATCGTCTAGAATGATCGGCTTAATCAAACCGACTTAACTTGACAGCCCAAGTTAGGATTTCTATTTTTAATGGATCGTCTAGGACGATATGTCTATCGTCTAGGACGATGTGTCTATCGTCCAGGACGATGTGATCAAAACTTAACAGAAACTCTAAACTCACAAAAATCTCCCCCTAAGTGTGTGTACAAGGTTGCTTAGCTAGGGGATCACTTACATTGAATTTAACTCAAGAAAGGAAAAAATTATATTAGACCTGAACCACATACAGACCGACTCAATCTTGAGCTGACTTGGATTGTACTTGATCTTGTGGACCTGAAATGGTTAGCCAAGCAAAACATAACACAGACATATTTGTTATCATTAAAACTATACTCCTTGAATTTAGATTTGCAATAAAACTAACAAATAACATAATTATAAGCTCCTTAAGAATGAATTTGCTCCTCGATAAAAGGTATTGTTATTCAATTCTAGATTAAAATTCTTTCCAAGAAAGTTTAAGTCTATGTGGTCAGGACCATTCATTATTACTAAGGTATTTCCTTATGGTACTATAGAAGTTCAGGATAAAAAGACCTCCCAAATTTTTAAAGTTAATGGTCATATGTTAAAATTGTATTTAGGAGGGGATATAAAGTGTTTAAGAACCATTGCTAAGTTGTCTTATCCTCAAGAGAAAAGATTGGCATAGTCTGACTAAAGAGTAAAAACTTAGTTCTAATCGGAGGCAACCCAATTTTATTATGTATTATTGTGCATTCAATTATTTTTTTAAGTTTTTGTTCAGTTTTGTTACTTATGCACTTTAATTTATTATTATTTGATGATGTTTAGTACAATTTTCATTAACCTGAATTTCCTATTTTGCTTAACTCTTGAAATGTCCTCCATATAAATAGAACTTGGATAGCTAATTTAAAAAAATAAAAAAATTAATTAAAAATTATTTAAAGTTAAGAATAACATAATATTATAGGTGTTAAATTTAATGAACATAGAATAATAATTTCTAATATGAAAATCATAATAATCAACAAAGGAAAATTTTCTAAGTTGGTATTTTATTCTTGAACTTAAATACAATAACACTTAAGCTCTATCTAATGATTATAAGAATGAATTGCTAAGTTTATAAAAGGGAAGTACTTATATTAATTTATAAAATTGATTATGAAGTCAAGTATGAATTTAGTAAACTTATACAATCCTTACATAATTCAAATTTTTGTCTCTTGAAGGAATAAAATTAAATCAGATATTTAAAATTTTTATTTTAGTACTCATGTGCATAAAAGGAAAAAGGAGGAGTTTTACAAGAATATCAAATGAAAGAAAAAATATCAAAAAATGAGTATTATAACATCAAAAGGTGGTATATGAGGAAGCTAATACTCAATTTTAAAAAGGACAGTGTGAGTGAGCTATTGCATTTAAAGGTTTATAATTGAACTTCAAAATTAACTAATATACAACCAATTTCTAAATGATAAACTATTCAATCTAAACTAGTCAGTCAATATTGCACTTGAGAAACGGTTGAAAAGGGTGATTGATGAAACGGGTGAAGTTGTTGTAATTGAGAATCCTAAAAAGAATATTGAGGTTCATGAAGATTCAATTACAAACCTTCTTGATGCTCCAGATCTTGGAGGGTCTAAGGGTATGATACAATCTTTTAATTGCTCTGATGTTTGTTCAAAGAATAAATTTGGTATTTTGGCTGAGGATATTGAAGGTCCAAAATTAAAAAGAGTTGTGGATGTTGAATGTCCTAACAAGAATGAGAGTTGTACCATTCTTCATTCTAATGGTATAGGACTTGAAGTTGAAGGTTTATCATCGGTAGGTTCTACCATACCAGCCAGTGCAAGAACAGATGTTGGTGATCGAACAGGTTTTTATATTGGGATTACAACTTCATGTAAACACAAGCTAGCTAAGGAATTGAAATCTTTGGGTCCAGTTGAAGCCGCACACAGGAAGAGAAGAGGGGATATGAAAGTAAATAAGATAGGTGGGGACTTTTCCCCTTTGGGTAATTAATGGCTTCTTTAATTTTTTGGAATTGTAGGGGGGTCAGGAAGAGGGAGGCCTCTCTTTATCTTAGAGAAATTGTGAAGAACCATGAGGGGTTTTTTGTTGGTCTTACTGAGACTAAGTTATCTTATATTGATAGGAGGGATGTTGATAGGGTTATTTGGAGTGAGTGGGATTTTTTTAATCACCCTGCTAAAGGTACCTCAGGTGGGATTTTAGTGATGTGGAATAGGAAGAAGGTGTCTTTTGAGGTTGTTGAAGACTCATATCAAGCTATTATTGGTGTTCTTAAGGTTCCTTTGATATGTTCCTGGAATGTGGCCACTGTGTATGGTAACAAGGATTTTCATGTGAGGAGGAGTTTATGGGAGTCGCTTGAAAAATATGTTGTAGGTAATAGACCTTCTATTATTGGTGGGGACTTCAATTGTATATTATCTAAGGATGATAAGAGAGGGGGCAAGAGGTTCCTTTTTTCACAAGGACCTAAGGAGATGAAGTTTTTAATGACTAACAATAATTTTCATGATGTAGTTATTGTCGGACCAAGATACACCTGGTGCAACAACAAAGAGGGTGCTATGAGAATTTGGCAAAGGCTAGATAGATGTTTGCTGAATTTGGCTACCCTCAAGAAGGTACCTATGGCAAAAGCTAGACATTTAGCAAGGGTGGCATCTGACCATAGTACAATAGCTTTCAAATTGATTGAGGCTCATTCCAATTGCTCTAGAATCATAAGATTTGAGGATACTTGGAAGTCTTACCCAACGGCTTGGAGCATTATTTTAAGTTCCTGGAAAAAATTAGACTTTGGTAGTGATGTGGATGTCCTGCAAAGAAAGATTAGAAGAACATATAAGGCCTTATTCTTTTGGAATAAAAACAAGTGCAAAAGTTTGAGCTTGTTGAAGGAAGATTTAAAGAAAGAAATTATGGAACTTCAGTTGGAGGAATCTTTAGAAGGTGGCTTGTCGATGGATAAGTTAAACTTACTCAAAAGTAAAGTACATGAGCTCAATGTCACTTTAGGTAGATTATCTACTTGGTGGAATCAAAGAGCAAAAGCTAAATGGCATGAACAACGTGATACTAATTCTAATTTCTTCCATAGTTATGCTTTAGCTAAGAAGAATGGGAACCTAATATGGCAAATTAAAGATGAAAACAACATCATGTTGGAGGGATTTGAACAAATTGAATCAGTTTTTTAGAGATTTTTTTGTGAAGAAGTGGATGTCTAGAGCATGTAACCTAGAGGGTTGGCCTGAGTTTTTGAAAACCAGAAATTAACTCCTATGGATGTGGAGTTTTTGAATGGAGATTTTACTCAAGAAGAACTTAAAACTATTGTGTTTCAACAAGGGAACAATAAATCCCTTGGTTTGGATGGGATTACTACTTCATTTTTAAAATTGTTTTGGAGCATTGTGAAAGAAGAAACTTGGAAAGCTGTAGACAATTTTTTTCAAACTAGTTTAATGCATGATGAGTTGAAAGACACTTTGATTGTCTTAATTCCTAAGGTGAAGAATCCAATTATTCTAGCCAACTTCAGACCTATTAGCTTATGTCAAACCACTTACAAGCTACTGACTACTATGATGGTGACTAGATTGAAAGTGTGTATCTCAAAAATTATTTCTGAAGAACAAGTCACCTTTATTCCAGGTAGATCGATGTTTGAATATTGTTTGCTTGCTCATGAGATCTTCAACAAATTTAGAATGGCTTGATAGCGATGAAGCTTGACATGGAGCAAGCTTATGATAACATGGGTTGGCCCACTTTAAATCAAGTTTTAAATGTGTTAGGGTTTCCTTCTAAGTTTTCCAAGTGAATCATGGAATGTGTGATGAATGTTAGATTTTCTTTTATTTTGAATGGAAAGCTTTCTAAATGGATCAAGGCGAAGAGTGGGTTTTTCCAAGGTTGCCCACTATCTCCTTATTTATTCATCATGTGTTCCCAACTTCTCTCAAGTGCTTTAAATCTTAAAGGACAAGAGTTGGGAGTTCAAATTTCACCCAAAGCTCAGAAGGTCACTCATCTTCTTTATGCAGATGATGTATTAGTTTTTTCCCAAGCATCTAAGAGATTAGTTCAAGTTATGAAGGGCATTGTTGCTGATTTCAGGGGGTTGTCAGGGTAGAGAGTAAATAACTCCAAATCTCAAATTATATTTGGCAAATCTGTGAAACGCTGAATGAAGAATCAAATTATGATGAAATTGGGTTCAAGGTTGTAAAGGAGCTCCATTACTTGGGAGTTAAAGTTGCTTTAAGAAGATTGAGAATAGATGATTTTCAATGTATGATTGATCATGTATTGGAAAGACTAAACGCTTGGGGAAGTAGAAATCTATCATTGGCTGGTAAGATCATTCTTGTAAAGTCTTCTCTTTTATCTCTACAAAGTTTTATTTCAACACATTCTATGGTTCCAAAGAAAGTATTAAATGAAGTGGATAAATTCTACAAAGAGTTCATTTGACACAAAGGCAATGGAAGAAAAGTTTGCATTATGTAGCATGGGATGTATTACGTAAACTGAAATCAGATGGTGGTATGGGCTTGCATTCGGTTGTTCATAGAATGGGGCCTCTAAGATCGAGGATGGCATGGAGATTTACTCAATATCCAGATACATTGCTTCATAGGAATATTATTGCTTAGTATGGCGATAATATTTTAAGTGGTGAAAGTAAGAGAGGAGTTTCTATGGCATGGAAAATTTTGTTGGATGGGGGAAAGTTCCTTAAACCTGTTGTTAGATAGAAAGTGGGAGATGGAAGGAAGATAATTGTTATTAAAGATATTTGGTTACTATATAAGTGCTATACCAATTGGCCAATTCTTGCTGATTGTGTGGGTCTAGAAGACGTTATGATGAATCATTTCATCTCGGATAATTGCAGCTAGAATGTGGAGAAGCTTCAGCAGTTTTTCCATGTTGATCTTACTGTATTGATTTTGCAGGTTCCTATAGATCTTGATGCTAATGTTGATTATGTGGAAGCTATGTTCCGTCATAATTGGAAGTCTATTACTACTATATTATTTGAAGAATCGTTGAAGCGTTGTTCTAAGGAGTAAGACTTTGAATTTTCAAATTGGTTAAGTAGTCTCAAGCTCAACCCGAGAGTGGAGCTATTTTGGTGGAGAATGTGTATGTTTGTCATTCCAAAAATGAGTTTCTTAAATATCGAAAGCTTAGCCACATTGATTTATGTGCTAGAGGATGTCAAGAAGTGGAGAATTATGCCTATATTATGGTTCATTGTAAATTCCTGGTGGAGATCATTCAAAAGCTGAGAGATTGGGGCTTTTTCATTCCCACATTTCAATCTTTGGGAAGTTGTTTGAGAGAACTTAGAAGTCATTCGAAGTGCTTCTCCAACATGGTAAGAATATATTGTACTTCGGTTTTTCTTTCATGGAAAAATAGAAATGAGTTGGTTCATGGAAAGCCCACTCTTCAAAGTTTGATAGTTGCAGGAAATGTTCTATTTTTGGCCTTGTTGCAATCTTATCCAATGCTAGATAGCTGGGGTGCTAATCTGCTTAGGGACTTTACTAGCATTTGGCACCCTCCACTGCTAGGATGGATTAAGTTCAACATGGATGCTTCACTTTTGAAATCTAATCTTGTTGGGATTGGAGGTGTGTTTAGAGATCACAAAGGTAGATTGTTGCTTGCTTTTGGGAAGAAGAAAGTTCATTGGGAAGTTTCCCAACTTGAGATGGCACCTGTTTTGGCTATAAGGGAATTCATCTTACATTGGATGATGGAAAGCAATGGAATTATAATTGAGGGAGATAATATAAATATTATCAATTTCATTCAAGATTATTTGAATAAATCAAAGTGGCCCGTCAACACTTGTCTATGTTGTTAAATAAGGAATGTGAGCCTTTTATTTCTTTGTAATTGCTTTTTCTTTAATGCAATTTGCAATTCTAAAAAAAAAGTCAATATTGCACTTACACTTGTAATAGTTTAGTTCAAATCTGATATTAATAATAGTGATTCCTTGGGATGATTGTTGATGATTCATTAAATTAAAATTGTTACACTTTAATCATTCAAATTTACATCTAAATGTTACAAATCTAGTTTAAGGATTGAAGATTTGATGATAACAAACATTTCTGTGTTCTATTTTTGATTGGCTAACATTTCAGATACAAAAGATCAAATGCAATTTAAGCCAACTCAAGATCAGGTACGCGTGTGTTTAAATGTAATTTTTCCCTTTCTTGAGTCAAATGTGATGTAATTGATCCCCTAACTAAGTAACCTTGCACACACACACTCAGGGAGAGTTTTAATAAATTAGAGTTTCTATTTTTAATTTTTGTTCATATCATCTTAGACGATATTCATATAGTCCTAGACGATCCAATAAAAATAGAAACCCTACTTAGGGTGACCATGTTAAGTCGGTTTGAATAAGCAGATCATCCTAGATGATATACCCATCGTACAGGACGATATGTTCAAATAAAAAATTCTCAGCCGCCAGATCAAGTTAGGCAAGTTTTTATTTTTAGAGATTTGGTCTGATCGTCCCAGACGATACGTGTATCGTCCTAGACGATCCTTCACAATCATGCCTAAATTAGTCTAGTGATTAAGGAAAGTAATTAAGGTTTGATTGATTCGATCATATCATCCTGGATGATCGTAATATCGTATGGGACGATGTGTTAAAAATCCTGATCGTCCAGTGCCTTTCACCAATACGTCCAGAACTATGTACCGAATAATTTTGGACAATTTTGAACTAATCATATGGGACTATACCAATATCATCCCAAACGATCAAGTCATTTTGAGATCATCGAACACAAGTTCCTCTGGACGACCAGAGCTGTCTTCTGGATGATATTCCTAAATTTACACTAATCATCCCGGATGATCGCAAAATCGTACAGGATCATCTAAACAAATTTTGTCTACTAATCGTCCAGAGGAACTAGATCATCCAGGCTGAAACATGTGTTTTTGAACAGATCATACATGATGATCGACCGATCGTCCTGGATGATCTTTGAACACCAGTTGAGATTTAGGGCAATTTTTGAGCCCTCCTCTTTAAGATCCTTTTCTTCCAACAAGAAAAATCTTTTTCCACTTTCCTTACCAAAGAAAACATTGAGAGAGAGAGAGAGAGAGCTTGGGAGAGAGAGAGAGAGGATCTTGTGAGGGGGAGTTTATGAGGTGTTCACAAAGGTTACTCCAAGCAAGGATCTGAGTCGTCTTCTCCAGTCGTGGTCTCTTATCTTGTTGGTGGTTCTGTGGTAGGATCGCCTGCAAGAAAATCCAGATTCTTTGCCTACTTTAAAAGGAAGCAAAAGGAGTTTAGGTTCTCTGCCTGCTTTAGGAGGAAGCGAAAGGAGTTTAGGTTCTCTGCCTGCTTCAAGAGGAACCGAAAGGAGTTCAGGCTCTCTACCTCACCGGGTTGGTGGAAAGGAGTTTTTGTACAGGCTTCTCCGCTTTGTTGTGGGAGTAGAAGGAGAGTCACTTAGTGTTAGTGCAATACCCAGAGGGGAGGCTCCAGGGAGTGGACGTAGGTCAAGTTGACTGAACCACTATAAAATCTGGTGTGTTCTTTTTGATTATTTTTCCCACTTACTTTTCTGTTGATGATTGTGTGATTGTGATTATTATTCTGTTATCATTGAATATCTACAAATCATCGCATAATTGTAAACATTTTTAAAAAGTTCAAAATGATTTCCTAAATCATTGTTTGCTCACGAATTTTTAAAAACCACAAATTCACCCCCCCCCCCCCCCCCTCTTGGTTAGCCTCGGGGCTAGTTCATAAGGGCTTAACATCCCTATCGAACATTCACTAAATGGTAGAGAATTTTCTTATATTTTAGTTAATTTTGAATAACAAAATTTTCATTTAGATTAATGAAGCTATTCAAAGGTGTAAACACAACTGCTTGAGGACAAGCAGTAGTTTAAGTTGGGAAAAATTTGTTAAGTGAAAATTATGTCATATTTTATTCTATTAAATTATAGTAAATATGTGTATTTTAGTTTATGTTGAGCAAAAATGTCGTAGGAAAAAAAAGCAAAATTATAAATTTCAAAACCAATGCCATCACGCCAAAACTATCAGCACCGCAACATCATCAACGCCCTGACGCTGGATCAAGAAATTATAATGTCAGAGCCTTAAGAAAAATTCATTTAATTCAATGTCCAACTGATTGAAGAATAGTGGCACAGTGCTATTCAGCATCGTAGCTCATAAAATCAACATTATGGTGCGTTCTCAAGAAAATTACACAGAAATTCAACATTGGAGTGTCAGCCTTAAAAACATTGTAACTCTAGATTATAAATGAGCTTCGCAGTGCCCAACTTTTGTAGTTCCAAAATAGAGCAATTTAAAAAAAGAAGCACCATGCTAGATTAATCTACAGTTACACCGGATCAACAAACAATCACACTACGCCAAGTCATCCTAGTGCTGCAGTGGAGCTTATTTATCAGTGTTGATGTGCTAGTTCTTATTGTCAAGCACTGTAATGCCATAGCCCATTTTTATAATAAGTATAAATAGTTTATCTAATTTTCTAATTGAGGGCTTTTTTTGTAGATTATGGAGAAGAGTCTAAGAGAGACCAAGGAATATGGAGATACTTCATTTAAACTGGTTGGCCAATATTATGTAGTGAGCAAACAATCAATTGGAAGGGAAAAAAGTGTGGAGAGCAAAGTTGTAAGGGGAGATTCAGTTTGGAAAGAGTCCATCTAGGCTTTGTTTGGGACTATTCATATTTGGGTGATATTTTCTTCAACTTCTCTACTTGTACTTTCTTTTTAGCAATAAATGAAAATTACTTTGTTCAAATTTAATTATATGGCCGACTAAACTCATAATTTTGGACTGATAATCTAAAAACCTTCGTAATTCTTAATCTAAAATCTTGAGATTTAATGTATAAATGGTTGTTTTAAATGTCTCCCATTCTTCTTTTATTTTTTGTAATGTCCATCTGTAAAATTAAAATCTTGTGTGATGTATTGCCTTGATGGAGTAATGTTGAAATAATTAGGAGAATTGAAATATAATAATTGCATGCCTAGATATAGGATGTTTAATATTCTAGGGTATATGGAGATACATAAATTATAGGAAGGACATAAATCTTCCTTTGCATCTTTACAAACTCGATAAAGATCTAAGGATGAATATACTCTGATCCACAACAAATATAAGATAGTTTACTTAGGAAAAATTTAGGATATTTCACTATCATTAGTCCAAAATACTTTAACTATTGGTATCTTTGTTATTTTCAAAATTTCTCATTAAAATAGAATTAACCCATAATTTCATTGCATAGGAAAAATTTAACAGTTTGAGTAATTGTACTATAGACAATTATTTGTAGCATAGTATTTTCTTGTGGGATCGACACTCTATAATGCACTTTATTACTTAATCAACACATAAACTTACATTTTTATTTGGGTTTCATCTAATCTAGAATAAACTAAACACTACATAACCAAAACAAATTCCTGCAGTAGAAAGCACAACCCCCATTAGTAGGTGGCTACAAATGGAAGCATACTAACGTTTAATACACTTTAAGTTACACTAATTCTAACAAAATAAGTTACTAGAAGCACTAATGGGTATTTAATATCATTAAAAAGTACTTAGCTTACAAAAGTGTTTAGTGAAAAGAAAAAAGAAGAAAATAAAGAATCATGAAAAGAAGAAAAAGAAAAAGAAAAAGAAAAGAAAAAAAGGGAAAAGTTAAAAATCAAAGCTAAGTACGGTCAATCAAAAATTGGTGGCCACTTATTTCTTTAGTCACCTTAGGTAGTCTTAAGAAGTTCATACTTCAAGTTAATGAATGGAAATATATGAAGTTAGAAAAAGAAAAGTTATGTCTAGGCAAAATAAATAAGTTCCAAAATTTCAAAAGGCCCGACTTAATTAAAACATAGTAAAGTCAATTGAAAAACACATTTATAATTAAAAGTTTAATTTAGAAGGAATATTATTGAAGATAAAATGTTAGGATATTATTAGTTATATGAAATTTATTATTAATAATTTATGTGATATCTAAGTATTATTCTTATGATCTATTGAACTCAAAATTTTCAAGATTAGGAGTTATCAAAATAAGGCAAAACATTAAGTACTTATATGAAATTACTTGATGGCAAGTAATAGTTTAAGTTTGGGAGATTTGTCATGTTAAAAAAAAAGTGTCCAAATTGTAAAACTTGGTGTGAAAATTGCATATATATATATTTGTGTAAGAAATTCTCAAGGAGGAGAAGGGGGCTAGTTGGAAGGAAATTAATTACAATGCTGCATGTCCCAGCGTTGCAGCATCCTAAGCTGAATTTTTATATCAAAGAAGAGAGCTCAATGTCGCAGTGCTGATTATCTGGCACCATAATACTATAGGTGAGAATTTGTTTATGCTAAAGACATGACATTCAATGTTGTAACACCTAATTGTAGCATCACAATGCTAGTTTTTCCAACATCACAAAGCTCTAAAGAAAAAAATGGAGTTTAAGACAGAGATCATGGCACCATAGTGCCTAATCACCTAGCATAACATAACCAAATTGTCTCAGAGTCAAGTGTTTTGCATGTGGTATAAATAGGTAAATTAATTTCATGAGAGGGGACTTTTGGGAGGGGTTTCCAGGCAAACTTTTGGGAAGAATTTGGAAGAGTTTATTTCCTACCCTTTTCTCTACTTTTCTTTAGTGAGTGAGTGTTGTATTTGTGTGTTGTTTGTAAGATGGATCATGAGAAACTCATGGAGAGAAAATCTTAACTACAGGATATTCATGTTTTTATCATTTCAATTTGTGTACTTTCTATTAAGAGGTTTAATAATAATTATTTGTTTTGTTTTACTGATCATGCATAGCAGTGGCTAATTTATTTATTTTTTATTTGTGATGTGAAGATAGTATTATGAGCAATGTAGATGAGGGCTAAAATAATTTAAGATAAAAAAATGGATATATGTTTTCCCTCTCTTAATTTTGTCGAATTTTGGACGTACATAAATTTAAAATTTAGTGTGATCTATGTCCTCAACAAAAGTGCGGTGGAATAAATAGAGAAGCGTTAATAGAATCTAGAAACATAAACATATGAATTTTAAAGTTTTGAGATCTTTAAAATATATTGTACATAAATTGAAGTTAAGGATTAGAATAGTTAGACATAATTTTACTAAGTTTCTGATGGGTTCGACAACGATAATGAACTATTTATGCTTTGATTCATAATTACAACTTTGTACAATTTTTCATGTGCATAATAACCAAAACACTCATAAATTAAAAATAATTATAAAATTTCAAAAATCTATAAAAACATTTCTATTAACTTTTTTTTATTCTTTATAACATACTTATTTGATTTATAAGATAAATTAAATGATTGATAAAATAGACAATTAGCATGTAAGGATAGCAAACTGATTCTTTGTGGGAATAATACTTTCTCATGATTATATTATTTGAATGACACGTGCACTCACATAACACTGTATTACTATGTTAGCATCTTATGATTCCTATCTCAACTTGAGGACAGTTTGTGAATTCTTCTAACATTTCTTTGTGAAAGTTCGTGAGGGCAGTTAAACCCTAAAAAACTAGTCCCGAGGATAACCAAGAGGGTGGTGAATTAGATATTTAAATACTTCTTTAAATAAAAAGAGAAATCTTTTTATATTTTACAACGAAAATGAATTAAATCAATAAATAAAAAGATCAATCACAGATTTCACACAAGTAGTTAATTGCAGTAAAATAAAATGAGAAAAATAATCAGAAAGAAAACACCAGATTCATAGTGATTCGGTCCAACCCGACCTACGTCCACTCCCCGGAGGAACCCTCCGAGTATTGCACTAAAATAAAGTGACTCTCCTTTAGCCCCCATAGCTAGGCGGAGAAGCCCTTACAGAATCACTTCCACATTCCCCGGTGCGGCGAAGTAGCCGGGTCCTTTGACACCAAAGAGATCTTCTTCTTCCCAAAACTTCCCTCGAGACAACCATTAAATCTGATGGTACTTAGGTGAAAGCTTGTTAGAGCAACCGTGTGAAACCCCTCACACTCCCTCGAAAATCCCCATTCTAAGGCTCTTTTACCTCTCAAACTCCACCCTTTCCACTCCCCCTTTCAAGCTCTCTCTTCAAGTTTTCTCCAAAAAAAATGAAGCCTCAATGGCTACCAAAGACACTTTCAAAGTCTTTGACAAGCCTTAAATAAAGGGCTTTAAATACCCCTCCAAATCAATTCTGGCGGCAAAGATCATCCAGGACGATCGTAGGATCATCCAGGATGATGTGCTCAAAAAGACGGCTTCAGAAAAACCTAAAAACTCAATTCTTCTGCCAAAGATTGTTCAGGATGATCGCAGGATCATCCAGGATGATGTGCAGAATTTGACCTGATAGTCCTAAACGATCTCAGGATAGTCAACGACAATCAGTACAAATTTTGAGCAAATCATCCAGTACAATACACAGATCGTCCAAGACGATCAGAATATTAAATTACACATATTTGATTGATTGATTACAGGAATAATTTAGGTAAGATTTTCATAGATCATCCATGATGATCTAGATCATTCAGAATGATTAGAATAAAATTTAAATCTTAAATCCTTGCCTAAATTATCATGACGGCTAGGATTTTGAGATCGTAATGGATCGTCTAAGATGATATAAATATAGTCCAGGATAATTAGTTCAATGAACAGATCATCTTGGATGATCTAAATCATCTAGTATGATTTGTTCAAAAGTTGAACTCCTAGTTTTGACTAGATCTCACTCACCATGAGTGTGTGTGTATGTGGTCACAAGCAAGCATACACCCTTACAGGACTTAACTCAAGAAATCAAAAAGTACATCAATGAAAATTACAAATATCATCACATCATAGCCTACACTACCCATTCTTGAGCCATGAATCTTTGTTGGAAGGTGCATGCTGTTCCTGAAATGTTAGTATACACACAAATAAATATACATTACAAATACTAAGAGATGTGAGTCATAATATTTGTTATCATCAAAATAAAAACTCGTGAGCCCAAGTCACAATAATCTCCTTCTTTTTTATGATGGAAATTATTACTAGTTGAATTTGCAAACAAAAAGTATTTTCTCCTAATCTCCCCCTCACTAGGAAAAGACTTTTAAAAATAGGGAGAAACACAATTTTCTTTTTTTATTTTATTTTTAAAATAAAAGAAAACTACACAAATATAATACAAATAAACTTCATAAACACAATAGTATAAATACAATATAAATAAACTTCACAAATACAACAGTATGTTCTCCCCCTTTGAAATTATCAAAAAGAAGAGGTGCAACGAAAAACAATACAAAAAAATAGACTAAAAGATCAAAAATGGTCCCTGATATGGTGAAAAAAATTTTTGAATACTTATTTTGAAATATCAAGAATTTTCTTGTAATAAGAAAGTTACCTGTTGATTTTATTCAAACACATAGTAAGGCATGCATTGACTACTCATAACCAAGAAAAGTAAGAAATTCAAAAATTGTTAATCCAAGCTCAGGTTTAAAAAAGGCAAAAAAACTTTTTAAGCCAATATCTAAATCAAGAAAAAAATTAGATAAAGAAATAAAAATCTTTTCAAAACTCCTTTCATGAAATATATATAATAGAAGGTTAATGCAAAGTAATAAATTATAAATCATAATTTTCAAATCAAGTAATGGATTTATCAAAAAGATATGGGTTTCCTAAACTTTAGAGATTTACAAGATGGGAAGTTAACTTTTTGTGGACTCATTTTGTACCTCTTTCTATTTTGGTGCTCTTTGCGCATCTTTTAATTTTTGATACACTTTGTATATCTTTTCAATTTAGCGATATTGCACATCTTTTTAGCTTTGGGCTCATTTTGTACATCTTTTAATTTTTATAATTTGCCTCCTTTCAAAATCTTTAAAACTAGCAAACCTTATTCTTATGATAAAGACGAACAGCCTAATTAAGATAATCTTTGAAGTAGGTTCATTAACTTGCAAAAACTCCCTATGTGATAGAAAAAATGTAGGGAGATGAAAAAGATTCAATTTCAAAAACCAATTTATAATATAAAATAGATTTTGAATCAAAAGTGAAATAGCCTTACATAAAGAAATGAGATAAAGAGACAAAATCATGAGTTTTCTTCCTTAGCCTGATTTTAGAGAAATCAACCAAAACTTATATAGAATTTTTACAAAAATAGAAGGTAAATTTGCCATTTTTAGAAAACATGATCTTTGAAAAATATTAATTTTGATTTTCTAAAATATAAATGAAATAAAAGGTGATATGTGTGTGCTGATCAGAGAAACTACACAAACAACATAGAAACTAATTTTAAAATTTTAAAAGAGAAACAAAAAAAAGAAAAAGGGAAATAAAACATAAAAAAATAACACCTAAAATAAAAACAAAAATATAACGAATAAAAAATAACAAAAAAGTAAAAACATAAAAACAAACAAACAAGCAAAACATTAATTCACATTATCTCGTTCCTGGTCTGATGATTCAGATGCCAGGTCGGCCCAAGAGATATTTTGTTTTGTATTATTCGCCCTTTTTATAATTTGCTTAGCTTTACCTTTTTCCTTTTTAGGAAGGGTTTTTAAGTTCGGGCACTGATTTTTCATATGTCTAGATTTCCTACATCCAAAGCAAACAATGTCAGAAGAAAACTTAACATTCTTACCATTTTTATCTTTGTTCCACTTTTGATGTTGATGCTTATGCTTGAATAATCTTTTCAATTTGTTTGTCATTGATGCTAACTCCATACTTTCATCATCTTCTAAGTTGCTTTTTCCAGTGTCTTCAATTTTTAGCACTATAGTTTTACCTACATCCAAAAGTTGTTGACCCAAACTTTACTCGTAGGCAATGAGTGAGCCGATCAGATTATCAATATAATATTCATTTAAATTTTTAGATTCAAAAATTACAATGACTTTGGCATCAAATTTATCAAGTAGAGAATATAGGATTTTATTGACTTTTACAGAGTTTGAAAGTTATTTTCCTAATGCATGTAATGAAGTCATAATTTGAGTAAACCTATTATATATGTCTAATGTCATCTCATAAGGTTTCATGCTAAAACATTCATAATCATGCATTAAAATATTTAATCTAGATTGCTTGATTTCATAAGTAACTTTATACGTAGTCCATAATTTATCCTAAATTTCCTTGCCAGTAGTGCATGAAAATTTTCTAAAAATCAAAAGTAATATTTTCAAATAAAGGTAGCCGGGTGAATGAATATCCTTCTGCAATATTACGATTTCCAAAATTAGCCATGGATCAAAATTCAAAAGTTTTCCAAAACATAATTTTATGAATCCCACTCTAATACCACTTGAAAGTTCATGAGGGGTGTTAAACCCTAAAGAACTAGTCCTGAGGCTAACCAAGAGGGGGTGAACTGGATATTTAAAAACTTCTTAAAATAAAAAGAAAAATCTTTTAATGTCTTGCAATGGAAATGAATTAAATTAATAATAAAATAGTAATTTTGATTTTCTAAAATGTAAATGAAATAAAAGGTGATATGTGTGTGCTGATCAGAGAAACTACACAAACAGCATAGAAACTAATTTTAAAATTTTAAAAGAGAAACAAGAAAATAAGAAAAAGGGAAATAAAACATAAAAAATAACACCTAAAATAAAAACAAAAACATAACGAATAAAAAATAACAAAAAAGTAAAAACATAAATGCAAACATACAAGCAAAACATTAATTCACATCATCTCACTCTTGGTCTGATGATTTAGAAGCTAGGTCTGCCCAAGAGATTTTTTATTTTGCATTATTCGTCCTTATTATAATTTACTTAGCTTTATTCTTTTCCTTTTTAGGAAGGGTTTTTAAGTTTGGGCACTAATTTTTCATATGTCTAGATTTTCTACATCCAAAGCAAACAATGTCAAAAGAGAACTTAACATTCCTATCATTTTTATCTTTGTTCCACTTTCGATGTTGATGCTTGTGCTTTAATAATCTTTTCAATTTGTTTGTTATTGATGTTAATTCCTTACTTTCATCATCTTCTGAGTTGCTTTTTTCAGTGTCTTTAGTTTTCAGCATTATAGTTTCGCCTGCATCCAAAAGTCATTGACCCAAACTTTGCTCATAGGGAATGAGTGAGCCAATCAGATTATCAATAGAATATTCATTTAAATTTTTAGATTCAGAAATTACAACAACTTTGGCATGAAATTTATCAAGTAGAGAATATAGGATTTTATTGACTTTTCAAAGTTTGAAAATTCTTTTTCTAATGCATGTAATGATGTCATAATTTTAATAAACCTAGTATATATGTCCAATATCGTCTCATAAGGTTTCATGCTAAAAAATTCATAATCATGCATTAAAATATTTAATCTAGATTGCTTGATTTCATAAGTAACTTTATACGTAGTCCATAATTTATCCCAAATTTCCTTGCCAGTAGTGCATGCAAATTTTCCAAAAATCAAAAGTAATATTTTCATATAAAGGTGGCTGGGTGATTGAATATCCTTCTACAATATTATGATTTCCAAAATTAGCCATGGATCAAAATTCAAAAGTTTTCCAAAACTTGATTTTATAAATCTCGCTCTGATACCACTTAAAAGTTCATGAGAGGTGTTAAACCCTAAAGAACTAGTCCCGGGCTAACCAAGAGGGGAGGTGAATTGGATATTTAAAAACTTCTTTAAATAAAAAGAGAAATCTTTTTATATCTTGCAACGGAAATAAATTAAATCAATAATTAAAAAGATCAATCACAAATTTCACCAAAGCAATTAATCGCAGTAAAAAAAACACGAAAAATAATTGGAAAGAACACACCAAATTTATAGTGGTTCGGTCCAACCTGACCTACGTCCACTCTCCGAAGGCACCCTCAGATTATTGCACTAAAATAAAGTGACTCTTCTTTAGCCCCCACAACTAGGCGGAGAAGCCCTTACAAAATCACTTCCACCTTCCCCAATGAGGCGGAGTAGCTAGGTCCTTTAACACCAAAGAGATCTTCTTCTTCCCAAAACTTCCCTTGAGATGTCCCTTGAATCCGATGGTATTTAGGTGCAAGCTTGCCGGATCAACCGTGTGAACCCCCTCACACTCCCTCGAAAATCCGCCTTCCAAGGCTCTTCTCCCTCTCAAACTCCACCCTTTCCCCTCTCCCTTTCAAGCTCTCTCTTCAAGTTTTCTCCAAAAGAAAAGAACCTCAATGGCTGCCAAAGACACATTCAAAGTCTTTGACAAGCCTTAAATAAAGGGCTTTAAAAATCCTTCCAAATTAGTTCTGGTGGCAAAGATTGTCTAGAACGATCACAGGATCATCCAGGACGATGTGCTCAAAAAGACGGCTTCTGAAAACCCTAAAAACTCAATTCTACTGTCAAAGATCATCCAGGACCACACGATCTTCCAGGATGATGTGCAGAATTTAACCTGATAGTTCTGGACGATCTCAGGATAATCCAGGATGATCAGTACAAACTTTGAGCAAATCATCCAGTATGATATAAAGATCGTCCAGGATGATCAAAATATCAAATTATATATATTTGATTGAATAATCACAGGATTAATTAAGGAAAGATTTTCATAGATCGTCCATAATGATCTAGATTATTTAGGATGATTAGAAAAAATTTTAAATCTTAAATCCTTGCCTAAATTATCTTGGTGGCTAGGGTTTTGAGATCGTAATGGATCGTCCAGGATGATTAGTTCAATGAAAAGATTATTCTGGATGATCTAAATAGTCCAATGTGATTTATTCAAAAGTTGAACTCCTGGTTTTGACTAGATCTCACTCCCCCTGAGTACGTGTGTACATGGTCACAAGCAAGCATACACCCTTACAAGACTTGACTCAAGAAATCAAAAAGTACATCAATGAAAATTATAAATATCATCACATCATAGCCTATTCTACCCATTCTTAAGCCTTGAATCTTTGTTGGAAGGTGCATGATGTTCATGAAATATTAGTATACACACAAACCCATATACATTGCAAATACTAGGAGATGTGAGTCATAATGTTTGTTATCATCAAAATAAAAACTCGTGAGCCCGAGTCGCAACACTTTGCACTAGCAGTTGTGTCTCAAATATTCTCTTAAACTTCTAAAAGGAGGTGATTAATAACTCTAACTAGTATAGTGAACCAACTCAAAGTTGACTCCATGAGGGATGGGAACAATAACCAATGCTTCAGGGCACCAATGATATCCCTCCCCGGCGGACCTTCTGCAATCTCTTTAAAAAACATTCATTGGTCAACTTTGGTTCAATTTTCTAGCGCATCAAACCAATGGACTACAATCCTCATCACTCGTCACTTTGCAAGTGGGACCAAGATGGGTGTTGAGGTCAATGCCCTACTATCTAGCCTCATATGATAAACTACCAAGTTAAATAATCATTCAATGGTGCTCTCCCTCTGTACATGCCTAAGTAGCCCTCCTAGGGCATCTTAAATCTTTTTGATCAATTGTTCTACCATCTAGATATGTTATAATGAGTAGTATAATTAGAGTTTTCCATGTATACTAAGTATTCTGATTTGTTCTCCCCATCGAGTCAAGTCTATCTTCTAGTCACCAACATCAATCCACGCTCATTATATATTATAGGATATTATATCCAAAATTTTCAATGGGTTATACCAAATTTTACTAGTAGGCATCTTTCCTGTAGTTGAAGTGATAAGTGAGATCAACGATATCCCACCGTTGTTGATGGCATGAAGTGTTGATAGTGAATTGACAAGTTCTGTGACATATGAGGGTTTTGGTTATTTGTGTGGGAGGTTATTCATATCTGAGATAGATCTCATGATCTTTGGGAGAGCTTCTCTATGAGCTTACAAAGTATAAGATCTTATTTCATGACTATCAACTTCCATCAAAATACTTGAAAAGACATATATGATTATTTACCAACTTTTTTAATGGGGATGAATACTATCACTCGTCAAAGAGAGAAGTTCCCATTAGAGAGAAAAGTTCTCGTTACAGAGAGAAAACCCTCATTTCAAATTTTATTTCCTGGTTCTTCCCAGTTTTTGCGGCATTTTGTTACGGGATGGCGGCGGAGGGCCGCCAGCCATTGGTGACCTCATCTTCAAAGGTTCTCCCTTTTGGAGGATTGATTTCTCAAAATAATGGAGAGATCAATCATCATCGAGAGGCCGTAAGTCTTGTGGCTATGGATACGAATAGAAGAAGATCTTCAGGTACGTTAGTAATAAAGGAGAATGTTGGTCATGCTCCAAAAAAGTTGATTATGGTGGATGGTAAGGGTAAGGGTATTTCACAAGATGTTTGCGATACACCTCTGAAGCATAAGTCTTCTATATTATCACCTTTGAATGATCGTGAAGCGTCTTCATCAGGTATGAAGATTTTTGTCAATAGATTCAAAAATTCAAATGCAATCCCTAGCAACAGTGTGATAAATACAAATTACTTGATTTCTATTAACAAAAATCCTTGTTTATTTGATGAGAAGCTTTCGGAAGGTAATATGGTTGAGTCTGCTGCTAGGGAAGGTTCATGTTTTCCCTTTCTTCAATCAGCTAAGGATGGTGATGGGCTCGGCCTATATGATCAAGGAAATTTAAAGCATGGTTTGGTAGATCAGGTGACAAATCTAATTGATGAAGGTAGAAGGAATTTTACTCCTGTTGTTTCTGAACCTGGAATGAAAAGTCAGTTGGATAATGCGTAGAGGAAGACACAACATATCAAGGTCAATGTTGTAGATCTTGATTATCATATTATGGAGGAGACTGTGAAGCTAGATGAAAGTAAAGTGGAAAAGAATGTTGAGGTACTTAAAAATACTCTGGTTGTAAAGGTTTTTGGTAAGAATATGCCTTTCTCTTTATGTAGCATTGAATTGAGGCATCAATGGAATAGATTTGATGGATTTCACTTAACATCCCTTTGGCTAGATTGGATTTTATGTTCTTTTTAATCTAATGAGGCTATGGAAGAAGTCTTGAGTGGGGGTCCATGGTATGTAGGTGGTCACATTGTGGGAATTGACAAATGGACACCTAAATTTTCTCAAAAATCATTAAAGGGTTTGTCTTCTCCTATTTGGATCCGGTTGCCGCTTTTGCCTCTTTTTTTTTGGGATGAAACGAATATTGCAAGGATTGCTTCAAAGGTAGGTTATTCGATGCTACTTGATGGCAATATGTTTAGATGGGAGAGAAGGGAGTTTGCTAGGATTTGTGTACGGGTAAAATTGGATTCTAAGTTACCTAATGGTGTGTGGATAGAAGGATAGAATGGTAAATTTTTTCAGAAAGTAGAATATGAAAAAGTTTCTTCTTTATGTTTCATTTGTGGTAAAATTGGGCATACTTCAGATTTGTGCTTGGAGAAGAATAGTAAACAAAGCAGTAAAGAGAAGTGTAATCCTGTGGAGGATAATTAGGATAGCATCAAGACAGCTGAGGCTCTTGTATCAAATAATTCTACATATGGGCCTTGGATGCATGTGAATTTCAAAAATAGAAAGAAGAATATGGTTCTTAATAAGAAGTTTGTTAAGGCTGATACTAAGAATGTTGGTATTTTGAGTAACAAAGCTACTTGGGCCAAAGACGGGGAAGGGCGTCAGGAAGATCAGAACCATATTCAGGTTCCTTTGGTTGATGAAGTGGGAGAGAACTTGAAGAATAATGAAGCTGAAGGTGAATCCTGGTGTGAAGTGGCTGGATTGGGTTCTAATAAGTTCAGTACTTTAGCATTACAGTAGAATGTTAGTGATGAGGTTCAGATTGTTGGTGAGACGGATGCATTGAATGTGGATGTGCAACTAGCTGCACCTATAGAAGTTATTAATTTGAATGGTGGAAGTAATATGGAGGAAGGGGAATTGGTTGAGGTGGAGTTGAATACTCCATTCAATGGTGGGACTTTCACATATATTGGTGTGCCTAATAGGGAAATTGTTGTTACAGGTATTGATGTAGCACTTGATGTAGAGAGCTGCAGGGTAATCTTCAATCCAAATTCAGAATTCAGTGAGGACTTTATAAAATTTCGATAGGGATGTTAAGCCCTTGTGAACTAGTCCCGAGGCTAACCAAGAGGGGGGTGAATTGGATATTTAAAACTTCTTTTAACAAAAAGAAAAACCTTTTTATATCTTGCAGCGGAAATGAATTAAATCAATAATAAAAAAGATAAATCAGATATTTCACACAAATATTTAATTACAGTAAAATAAAGTGCATAAATAAATCAGAAAGAACACACCAGATCTATAGTGGTTCGGTCCAACCTGACCTACGTCCACTCCTCAGAGGAACCCTCCGAGTATTGCACTAAACCTTTAGTGACTCTTCTTTAGCCCCCACAGCTAGGCGGAGAAGCCCTTACAAAATCACTTCCACCTTCCCCGGTGCGGCGGAGTAGCCGGGTCCTTTGACACCAAAGAGATCTTCTTCTTCCCAAAACTTCCCTCGAGATGACCCTTGAATTCGATGGTACTTAGATGCAAGCATACCGGAGAAACCGTGTGAACCCCCTCAAACTCCCTCGAGAATCCCCCTTCCCAGCCTCTTCTCCCTCTCAAACTCCACCCTTTCCTCTCTCCCTTTCAAGCTCTCTCATCAAGTTTTCTCCAGAAGAAACGAAGCCTCAATGGCTGCCAAAGACACTTATCAAGTACCTTGAGAAAGCTTAAATAAAGAGCTCTAAAAACCCTTCCAAATTAATTCTGGCGGCAAAGATCGTCGAGAACGATCACAGGATCTCCCAGGACGATGTGCTCCAAAAGCGGCTTCAAAAAACCATAAAAACTCAATTCTGCAGCCCAAAATCGTCCAGGACGTTCGCAGGATCCTCCAGGACGATGTGCAGAATTTGACCTGATAGTCCCGTACGATCACCTGGACGATCACCTATATAATATGTTCAAATTTGCATAGATTGTCCAGGATGATTAGAATATCAAATTAAGAAGATTTGATTGATTAATTACAGGAATAATTTAGGCAACATTGTCATAGATCGTCCAGTACGATATGAATCATCTTAGATGATTAGACCATAAATAGAAACTTACAATCTTGCCTAAATTATTATGGCGGCTAGGGTTTTGAGACCGTAATGGATCGTCTAGGATGATATAAATATCGTCCAGTACGATTTGTTCAAAAGTTGAACTTCTGGTTTTGACTAGATCTTACTCCCCCTGAGTATGTGTGTATATGGTCACAAGCAAGCATACACCCTTACAGGACCTAACTCAATAAAACAAAAAGTATATCAAGAGATATTACAAATATCATCACATCATAACCTATTATACCCATTCTTGAGCCTTAAAACTTTCTTGAAGGTGCATGCTATTCCTGAAAAGTTAGTATACACACAAATAAATATATATCAAAAATACTAGGAGATGTGAGTCATAATATTTGTTATCATCAAAATAAGAACTCGTGAGCCCGAGTCGCAACACTTTAGTGTTCAAATTGATAATATCAACTCCTTGCCTACAAGCTCTTCAAGTGTTAAAATCAAACGTTTGAAGGAACTTAAAGCTTTGGGACCTGTGGAGTCAATTCCTAGAAAAAGAAAGGTTGATAATAAGATGGGGAAGAGTGGCGGGGAGAGATCTCTGTTGCTTACCTAAATGGATTCTTTTTTGTTTTGGAATTGTAGAGGATCCAAGAAGAAGCCTTAGGGAAGTTGTGAAGGATCATGGGGTGTTTTTTGTTGGGTTGTTAGATACAAAGTTGGCCTCTTTGGAGAGAAGGGATGTCAATAGACTTATTGGGGAAGATTGGGACTACTTCCATTATGCAGTGGTGGGTACTTCAGGTGGTATTCTTGTTTTATGGAATAGAGGGATGGTTTCCTTTGATGTTTTGGAGAGCTCTTCTCAATGTGTGGTGGGGTTGATTCAATTTCCGAATGGGAGTAAGTGGAATGTGTCTACTATTTATGGCAAGAAGGATGTGTGTGGGAGAAGGGAGCTTTGGGATAGAATTGAGAGATTTTCTTCTTCTTTTATTCCTTCCATTGTTGGTGGAGATTTTAACTATTTATTGGCTAAAGAGGATAAGATAGGAAAGAAATTTGTTTTCTCTCAAGGGCCTCAAGAGATGAGGGCTTTTTTTACTAACAATGATTTTCATGATGTAGGTTTTCTTGATCCAAGATTTACATGGTGCAACAATAAAGAAGGAAATTCGAGAATTTGGGAAAGATTGGATTGATGCTTCATAAATTCAGCTGCTATTCATAGTGTTCCTAGTGCTCGGGTTAGGCATCTTGCAAGAGTTACCTGGTATCATAGCCCTATTGTTTTCAAGATAAATGAGTCTCCATGTCCTCAAATTAAGTTCTTCAGGTTTGAAGAAGTTTGGAAGATGTTTCTTGCTACTTGGAAGGTGGTCTTCAAAGCATGGAAGAGGCCGGATTTTGGTGATGATGCAGAAATACTTAATAGGAAAATGAAGAGATCGCTGGAAGCTTTACACTTTTGGAGTAGAAACAAATTGAAGAGTTTAAGTATGCTTAAGGAGGAATTAAAGACTGAGATCTTGACTCTACAATTAAAAGAAAGTGGGGATGGATTGTCTTTGGAAGAATTGAAAATGCTGAGACAGAAGGTAAATGATTTAAATATGACATTTTGTCGCCTTGCTACTTGGTGGAATCAAAGGGCTAAAGTGAGGTGAGCGGATGAAATGGATTCTAATTCAAATTTTTTTCATAGATTTGCTTCAGCCAAGAAAAATATTAACTTAATAAAGCAAATCAAGGATAAAAATATGCCGCTTGTGGAAGATCAACAAGGCATTGAAGCGATCTTCTTTGAGTTTTTCAAAAGAAAATGGAAGTCCAGAAACTGTGATCTTTCGGGATGGCGTGATCCCAGTCCAAATCAGCAAATTAGCCTAGAGGAAGCTGATAAGCTTGATGCAGAATTTTCTTTTTCAAAATTTTATAAAGCTGTTCAGCAATTGGCTTGTAACAAGTCGACGGGTATTGATGGTATGACTGCCTCCTTTTTTAAATATTATTGGAAATTTGTTAAAGATGATACTTGGAGAGCAATAGATAATTTTTTCAAATCGGGGTATATGAATCCAAGGTGGAAGGATACACTTATTGTGTTGATCCCTAAAGTTAAGAATCCTTTGGATCCTTCCCAATTTAGACTAATCAGTTTGTGTCAAACTATTTATAAGATTTCGTCTAGAATATTATTGAACAGATTGAAATGGTGTCTTCCTCGAATTATTTCTGAAGACCAGGTGGCTTTTATCCCTGGAAGATCCATGTCAAACCACTATTTGTTAGCCCAGGAAATCTTTCATAAGTTAAGATTTTCCATATCAAAGGAGGAACTTATGGCAGTCAAGATAGAAATGGAGCAAGCGTATGATAGTTTGGGATGGCCTACCTTTGTTAAAACTTTGGAGTGGTTTGGTTTTCCAAGCAAACTTTCAAAGTTGATCATTGAATGTGTGGTGAAGGCTAGGTTTTCTATCCTTGTTAATGGAAGGATGTCCAACTGGATTAAGGCAAAGAGCAGTTTCAGATAGGGATGTCCATTGTCCCCTTTTCTATTTATTATGTGTTCTCAGATTTTATCTAATTCTATTCTTCAGAAGGGTATGGTGATGGGTATTAAGATTGTGCCTCAAGCTGAGAAAATTTCAAGTTTATTATATGTGATGATGTTCTCCTTTTCTCTAATGCTTCTATCAAAGCGGTGGATAATATGAAGGGGATTGTTCAGGAGTATTATGAATGGATGGGGCATAAAGTAAACTTTAAGAAATCTCTTGTTGTTTTTGGCAAATCATTTGATATTGCAAGGAAAAGATGTATTTCCAAAAGGCTGGGCTTCAGACATGTCAAGGAGTTTAAGTACTTGGGAGTGAAGATAGCTTTGAGAAGGTTGAAGTCTATGGATTTCAATGAAATTCTGGATCATGCTTTGGAAAAGTTTAATGTTTGGGGGAAAAATGCCTTTCGTTATCGGGGAGAATTCTTCTTATTAATTCTTTTATCTTATCACTTTCGATATTACTTGCAACACATTCTTTGGTGCCTAAAGGTGTGTTGATGAAGCTTGAAAAGCTTTGTAGAACTTTTATTTGGCATAAGGGAAAAGGGAAGAATGGTTTACATTATGTGGCGTGGTCTGAACTATGTAAACCGAAGATGATGGGAGGTGCAGGTATCCAATCTATCCTTCATAGGATTGGAGATTTAAGAGCAAGGTTGGCTTGGAATTTTGTGCAAGATCATTCTTCTCTTCTTAATCGTACTCTTGCTGTTAAATACGGTAGGGAGGTGTGGAATGGGCATACCAAAAGAGGAGCTTCACCGACTTAGCAAATTCTACTTGATGGTGCTTCTAGTCTTAAGCCAATTATAAGATGCAAGGTGTTTGATGGTAAGAATCTCAACATTCTTGATGATGCCTGGATACTAGATAGAGAGTTGAATAGATGGCCTACATTCATGGATCATGTGGCTTTGCATGATTTGAAGGTTAGTAGCCTTCTAAATGCTGACAGAAGATGGAGTGTTCCAAAAATTCAGAAGTTCTTCAATGCAGATTTGGCTTCCTTGATCATGAAGGTTTCTATTGTCTCTAATAAGGAGGAAGATTATGTTGAATTGATACATCAATACTCGGGTAAGTCTATTTCTTCAATGGCGTATCTTGCTAGATTGGAAACGACTTATGTGGAAGATAATGTTGAAGATAATGTTGAAATGGTGGAGTGGCTTTTAAAGTTGAAACTTAAGCCAAAAATTTATTGCGTTTGGTGGAGACTAAGTAAAGATGCAATCCCTACGAATGAATATTTGAATCATAGGAAGCTTGGTGAGGTTACCTCTTGTGCTAGAGGTTGTGATGAGGTTGAGAATGTTTCTCATATTTCCATGAGGTGTAAGTTTCTTGTGGAGATTATTATGAAATATAGGGATTGGGGATTCAATGTTCCGGTGTTCCAATCTTTGGAGGAAGGTACTATGGAACTTAGAAGGTTGTCCATCAAGAACTCTAGCTTGGTTCATCTGTACATGACTGTTGTATTCTTCTCTTGGAAGAATAGGAATGCGGCGAAGCATAGAGATAAGGTTTCCTATGTTTTTGTAACTGCAGTAAATGTTCTGTTTTCAACAATGCAACCACGAGTTAATCCTTTACTAGAAGTCTTGGATGTTAGCCTCCATCCGGAGTTTGTAAATTTCTGGCATCCCCCACCGCTAGGCTGGATTAAGATTAATGTGGATACCTCTTTGCAAAGTTCTAATCTTTGAGGGATTGGAGGAGTTATCCGAGATGACAAAGAGAGATTCTTATTAGCTTTTGGAAAACAATTGAAGCATTGGTATATAGCACAATTGGAAATACAATCGGTCCTATCCATTAGAGAAATTCTTCAAGATTGGCTATTCGAATACAAAGGTGTGATTGTGGAAGGGGATAATGTAAATATTATCAAATTCTTTTGTGACTCGATGAAAAATTCCAATTGGAAGAAACAGAGCTTCTGGAATAAGGATCTTTGGTTTTTACATAACTTTAATAATGTTTTGTTTCATTTTATTCCTAGAAGTTGTAATAGGGTGACGAATTGGTGTGCCACTTTTGCTTTAAGAAGAAATTTTCTTTGGGATAGCTTAGATTTTAATAGCATTCCTTCTTCTTTTAGTTCTTTGCTAAAGAAGGAATGTGCTAGTTTTCTTTAGTAGTTTGTAATAATCTTTTCTTTTAATGCTAACTGCTAATTGCATCTTTCAAAAAAAAAAAGAATACTATCTCTCGTCACCAATATGATTTTTTTAGCCGAACTCAAACTTTAATTTATAAATTACAACAGATCGTCAAGACTTTACTCATCCAATTATATTCATGTCCTATTTGGTGAAATAAAATTATTATACTTACATATTATTTAAAATAAATGCATACGTGAATTAACATGCTCATAAAATCATTAAAAAAAACACGTTCAACACGGAAACAAGTAAAGCACTTTTGTCAAATAAATTAAATTTTATAAAAGCTTAAGAAATGAAGATCCGCCAAACCAACCAAAAACTTTCATAGCACAAACCAAGAGTGCTAAGAGCCAGTGCCATAGTGCTAAAGTCAACCAGTGTTTGTGTGTGTGTGTGTTTATATATATATATATATATATATATATATATATATATATATATATATATATATATTGAAGACCGAATTAAAAATTTATCCCGATGGAATCAATCCTAGGATCTTGAAATCATCTTCAAAATTTGTATCAACTAAATTACCTTGACATCCATAGAATCAATAATTCACCCTTCAACAATGCAAATTTGTTGAGAACTGTTCATTCTATTAATAAGCCAAGGGAAAAATAACAAAAGAAAATAATTATCAATCAGCAAAAAGACCAACCATGTCTTACCTCGTCTTGAAGACATTGGCAAACAAAAATACTAGAGAAATGGAAAGGGAAGCATATCGGTCATATATATGATAATTTTGCCAATGGTTTTAACAGTGGGCAGAAGTTAACAACATCCGGACAAGCCTGATATCCTCTCTTCCATTGCTTAGTCGTCTTTCCTAATTTTTTTTAATGCAATTCAAATACAGCTATGCATGGTTTCAGGCAAGAACGCTACCTGGCTTAGCCAAGGACTGGAGGAAAGGTGATGCACGAGAACTACATGAAAAAGTCCTAACCGGATGGCGTCCATTTCTTGTGAATGAAACCTGCTTTTTCAAGCCACTCCGAACATGCTGGGAGCTACTGTTTGCCTCTTCTAGCATGATATGGAAGAACTGTGAGGAGCTCGCCATGTCCTTGAGGTCAACCAGGGATTTTAATGCTTCAGCCACTTCACTCATGAGAGGCCTGGCCTTGGGATCCCGGCATAGGCATTTATGAGCAAGCCGGGCAACTTTTTGAGCTCCTTTGATCGAGAAGTGGCCCTCCAGGCGAGGATCCATGAGCCGGTATAACTGCCGTCTTTCCCCAAGCATAGGGCGAGCCCATTCCACAAGGTTGTGCTCTCCATTCGGCCGATTCTTGTCCATGGACCTTCTGCCCGTTATCATCTCAAGGAGAACAACTCCAAAGCTGTAGACATCGCTCCTTGAGGTCAGATGTCCTGCCAAGCATTTAACGATCAGTGAAACAAGGAAGTGGGATGGTGGAGAATGGTAGAGAAAGGGATAAGTGCATGCAAAAATATCTTTCGAGATTAAGATAGAATGCATTGTAATACTTCTTCAATTCTATTTAACCACTTTAACTGGAAGGAGTTGCACTTTTAGTTATATTGGTCGACTTACTCTCTCCAATTGATAGCTTAGTTGGCAGATTGCAGAATATGATATTATGGAAGAAATACCACTATCTAGACTTGTATTTCCTTTCCATCAAATAAACAAAATAAAATATCCGTCTATACTTTTCCTAATCAAATGCATTATTCACTGTGAATCATTAATGATAAATAGACAGCGGGATGAAATAAAATTATATATCCCCAGCCGTGCAGCTATAACGTAAGATTATCTGTACAGTCTCTATAAAAGCAAATTGAACTGCTGACATGCATTGGAGGATATGCAATCTCTTTCTAGATGGCATATTTCTTTATGTATGGCTTGCCTTCAACATGACTCACTATGGTTAGCAGTGCTAATGCATTTTAAATTTCCTGATAATTATTGATATCAACATATTTTCCATGGGGTAACACAATCACGATATGTTGTCTTTGTTAACAAAGTAATGAATGATGTCCGTCATTTGAAGAAATATTTTATTTTTTGATGTTGGGTGATGATCGAGATACTAAACCTATTCTATTTTACTATTAAGTTGCTAAACACAAAAAAAGTGATAGTATAAAAGATCAGACAAATGGATTTGGAAGCAAGTGATTTGTACACATCTGTAACACACGACTAAGGCCCAACTTCAATAAAGAAGAAAAAACATAAACTTTACTGACTAAATCCGAAGAAAGGGTCCCAAAGCAGGCTGGCACAATGAATTCTACTATTTTAATTGAGACAAATATAGCAAGAATATAGAAGATAAATAACTCATTAAAATTCCTTGAACAGTTCATAAAGGGTTCCACCGTATACATCTAAAGTTTTACATTGAATATGCTGAGGTACTGGTTCCAGCAACAGAACTGTTATTATTCTGGACCAGGCATAAGGGCGATCAAATATTTTTAAAGTGAATGAAGCATTAGTTGACTGCAACCACTATGGGGAGATTCGTTGGGAGCAAGACAAACAAACATCCAAGGAATGTACCTGTCATTACATACTCTGGAGCTGCATATCCATAGGTTCCCATCACGCGAGTTGACACATGAGTCTTATCTCCCTCGGGGACATCTTTAGCGAGCCCAAAATCAGAGAGGTAAGCATTATAATCCTGGAAGAAAATCACATTAAAAAAAATATAACTAGAGCAAACAGAACGAAAAACCACGAAAAAGTAATGCGGTTTTACAGCATACAGCATCTAACAGGATATTAGATGTTTTAAAATCACGATATATCACACGTCTCTCAGCTTCTTCGTGAAGAAAAGCAAGGCCCTTAGCCGCACCAAGTGCAACTTTCATTCTAATGGGCCAGGGAAGAGGAAACGATCCTGAAAAAACAAAATCCAAAAATCAAGAATAAGAGAGGATCCGTTCCATGCATTAGCTAATGGATTTTGGTTATTCTGAAAATTCAAAGAGTTTAAAGAGATTTCCATTGGCCCATAATATGATGTCACATTAAAGGCCAGGTGACGACTTCTAGTTAAGGGATTGTTTGGTTGGCTGAAAAATGAATGCAGTATAAAGAAAAATACTGTAAAATGAATACTTTGGAATTATTTGGATGTGTAAAAAAAATGAATGAGATTATTTTTTTATTTGGTTTGAAGTAAAATGAATGCAATGTAAAATGCAAAGAGATGGTGGTATGTGGCCGAATTTGGTGGTGTTTGTGGCCGACGGCGACCGGCGGTGGTGGACCATAGTGATCGGTGATGGTGGTGGCTGGCAGTGGTGGTTACCGACGGTGTCCAGATGGTCGATGATGTTTGTGATGGATAGCAATGACAACGGGTGGCAGTGCTTGACGGCAGTGGTAGCCGATGGTGGCAGCAGAAGGCAGGCGGTGGTCATGGCGATGGTGTCTATGGTGGATGCCTGTGGCTAGTAGCGGTGGTGGGTAGCAGGCAACGATGGTTGCCGACAGTGGTCGACAGTGGTCTATGGCAGGTGGTAGTGGTCGGAGGCAGCAAGTGGTGCTTAGCAGTGATGAGCGGCTAAAGGCGGTCAAGCAATGGCAGGAGGTGGTCGTCGACGGCGGTGAGCGGTGGTGATCAACGGCAACAGGCGGTGGTGGCTGGCAGCTAGGGTGTGGCAGCGGCAAGTGGTTATTATTGTAATGAATTTTTGATGTATTTTAAACTTGCCCAAATTTGAAGAATTCCAAATATACCAAAAATAAAATAGAGGGTGAATTCTAAATACACCAAAATTTTACATTGCATTTGTTTTACTTTAAATTAAACATTAATATTCTCAAAACCCTTGAGTTTGGAATACTTTATACTCCTTTTACTTCAAACAAAATAGCCCCTAAAAGAAATGAAAAATAAATAATAGAGAACCACATCTACCATTCCTAAAAGCAACCTTATTATTAATAGGTAGCATTATCTTTGTTTCTCTAATAATCATTTATCACATGATCCTACCAAAATTTACCATAACCATCACAATATTCTAATTTCAGCGATGCTCAACTTTTCTACCAGTGACATCCTGATTTCCTAAGAACAATACACCACAAAAAGACTGTTTAATATGTATGTGTCTTTGGATTGGGTGTGGATTCAAAAATCAACTTGTCTAAAAGATATTTTATTATCTAAAAATAGATTAATAGACAAATTATTCTAAAGATGAAGAATTATATAATCAAAGTTGAGAAAATAAATACTACAACAACAACAACAACATGAAGCCTTTAATCGTGTCGCATTCTGTCTCTAAGAGTAGTGCCACTCATCCACCTGAGCATCCTCATTTCTTCAACACTTAACTTAATTTTATGCTTCTCATTTAATGGCAAAAATTCTGCGCCAAAAAGCAGGCGCCATAGCTTGCAACATACTTAGTTGCAGCGCAAAATTTTTTTGAGCGGCATAACGAAGCAATTAATTCAATTATTCTCCCAAAAAGACATGTCAATATGGTTGAGCATCGCAGCATTATGCTTCATGAGCACTACGGAGTTAGTTCAAATTATGAGCAGCACAATGCTACTGCTCTAAATGTTGCAACACTAGCAACAATTATTTATTTTTTACATATAAATAACATGGCAGAATTTATGAAGGGTTCTGGCCAATTTTATGGCTTGTACTTAATTCTAGGTGGGTGTGGGTAAGCAAAGAGAGAAGGATCAAAAGGCAAGGAAGTGTTGTTACAAGAGATATCTAGTTACTTTAAAAAAAAAAGAGAAATCTAGTTCATCTATCCTTAAAACTCTACTCTTGTATTTTTTTTTTTCTGCAATCAAGATTTTTTTTATATTGATTACAAAGATAGGCTAAATCATTTTCTGGGCTTATGATGTGATAAAAATGCATGTGCTACATAGAATAGGTCTAAGTGCTTATACTTTCCATTATTATTTCTCATTCCTTCGAAGTTTATTTCATTTGTGCATAGATCTTGCACATAATTAAAATATAGCGTGATCTGTATCCTCAACGAAGATAGTGAAATAATTACGAGAATTAGAATGGAGTACTTCCAAGCACAGACGTATGCTGGTTGAGAACTTTGGAATTGTTACGGAGATAGAACTATAGTGAAATTTCACTTGATTAAAGATTCTGAGGAACTCGACAGACATGAAGAGTTGCACATGCTTTGACTCACAGCACCAAATGGATAGACGAATCTATTTACACAGGATTTCTTATCTATCATAAGTTTAGAATCATTTGTATATAGAATTTACTCCTAGTCAATTTGTTGTAGTTTACTTTCATAAGCACAAATCCTATCAATTCTTGATAAGATAAATCTAGCAACAAGTAGAAGTAGCACTAAACTAGTATTGAGATCATTATAGTCCATGTGAGAACGATACTCAACCCATCTCAAATATTACATGGCATGACACGTGTACTTGCATAATATCCATTATATCCCAACAGTGTAGGGTGTAGTGTTGTGGACCAATAACACGTATTTAGATTAGCGCTTGGCGTTGTATGGGTATTCTGTGTAGATAGAATTTTTTATTTTTTCTATGTATAGCATTTCCTATAGTCCTCAGAACCCTATAAATAGGGGTGATGAGAAATGGTTGGTGGACTCTGAATTTTTTCTAATAGTGGATACTCTTCCAGTTTGAGATCTCTAGTTTTTTTCTCTGCACTCTCTACTTTCTTTGTACTCTCAATTCTTGTTCATAGGTTCTAGCTGACCAGATCAACCTGCTATTAAAGTCGGATATCATCTACGAACAAATTTGAATACAATAACCTATAACTTTCAAAAGAAAATTCAAATGGTGTTGCTAATCAAAACTAGCCAATCATTATATAGAACCAACTTATCCCGAATACACTAAATAAGAAGATACAGTTTTAGAATTTGTGACAACATATGAGTACAAATATGGAATAAATAAATTTCCTAAAACATATAACTTTAAGGACATTTGGAACTTCTTTCATAATATTATCAATAAAGAGGTTAGTTCTATTGCATGTAAAAATTGTAATGTCACAAACCCCATAAAGATCCCTAATCATTCTTTTTTTGAGGAAATGCAAAGAGCAAATTTATTGATAACCCAAAAAAGCGGGTCTAAGAACAAGAACACCTATCACACTCCTCCTTTAACAAAGAAACAAAGTAAGGAGGAATGTTAATATCACCAATACAATCCCAAATAAAATTGGAAGAACAAGCATAGTTAGCACAACAATTAGCTAGCTTATTACAACTCCTATTCACAAATTAAAAAATAACTTGATTAAAATCTCTAAGAAAGGATAAATCTTGATGCTCCAAGAAACCTCCCTCCACACCTTCATTCTTCATCATACTTTGAACATACTTTATCACGTTGAAGTTATCCCCTTCAATAATAATCCCCTTTACATCAAACATCCAATCTTGAAGAGCTTCCTTTAAAGCAAGAACTGATTTCAGCTCCAAATACAAGGAATCCCAATGCATACAAGAGAAGCCAAAAGCATAGACAAACCTTCCTTTAGAATCTCTAATGACTCCACCAATACCAGCCTTGTAAGAACTCTCAAGAGATGCATCCACATTGAGCTTGATTCACTCGTGTGGAGGAGGACACCAAATTGAAGAAGACAGCTTCAGCAGTCGGTTGGCATCCCAGTGGTCCGAGGTAGATATCAAGCGAAATGATGCAGCAGCTATACAGACAGCACTAGCAGCTGTAACAGAAATACTATCTTCCCTTTCACCATGTTTGAGTTTGTTCCTGCTCTTCCAAGACAGATAAACAACCGAACAATAAAGATTTCCAATAAACGGGTTGCAATTTGCTAAAACAGATAGCTTTTGATAGCAATCTTCCTGATTCAAAAAAACAGGGACCTTAAAACCCCACTTGCTGAGCAATTGAATCACTTGAGAAAGATACAAACAGTTGACAGAAATGTGATTATCATCTTCAATTTCTTGACATCCTCTTGGACAACCATTGAATTCCTGCAGTCTTCTATACCTCACGAACTCATTAGAGGGTAAAGCCTTATGAGAAAGCCTCCACCAGAATAGTTCTACACAAGGACGTAGCTTCAATTTTTTCTTCCAGCACCAACTCAGATCTTGTTCAACATTAACAAGCATTCTTTCCATTATCATAGCCGCAATTGATCTTCCAGAGCATTTAAATAACAACTCCAATTGATCACCTTGTAAATCTGGAAGGATAGGAATTGAACTAATTAACCCAACCAAATCTACACCAAAGAAGCTTTTCAACTTGGATATGTCCCAAACGCCTCCCTGAATGAAATGCTTGAGATGAGAACTAATTGGATCCTGTTCAGCAACAAACGTGGGCCAACGATCAATGCTCTTATCAAAGATCCAAATATCCTTAAAAGTATTAATACTTTCGCCATCAGAGACCTTCCATCTCACAATCTCTTAAAGGAATTTAGCCCCATTAGTAAGAATCTTCCAAGTAGGAGAAACACAACTCCGAGCTTGTGAATTCCAAATGTCTTCTCCATACTTAGCCCTCAAATTCCTGTTGAGAAGAGATGAAGGCTTGGAGATAAAATTCCAAGCAAACTTGGCCCTCAATGGCCCAACCTTAGCAGAGGCAAAAAACACTCCTTGTCCACCCAAATTTTTTGGGCTACATAACGTATCCCAAGCAACATAATGAAGACCTTTGCTTCTATCACTTTTTTGCCAAAAGAAATTCCTACACATCTTATCCAAGTCATTCAACACCCCAATAGGGACTAGAGAATGTGTAGATAAAAAAATAGGAAGTGAAAGAAAATAAGACTTGATTAGAGTAAGCTTCCCTGAAAGAGAAATAAAACGGTTACCACAAGTATAAATCCTGCTATGTGCCATTTCCAACAGATTTTGAAAATCAGAAAGAACAAGTCTTCTTAGTGCCAACTTGATTCCAAGGTAGTTAAGTTCATTCACTACCTTAAAACCCAACATTCTAGCAAGAGCCATCGATCTCCTTCTACCCAACAGTTTTTCCAAAAATAACAGCAGATTTCTAAACATTAATTTTTTGCCCCGTCCACCTTCTGTAATCTTTCAAAATCTTATTAATCTTCTTCACATGCTTCCTCTTTTCTTCAGAGAAAATAATAAGATCATCAGCATATTGAAGATGAGAAATCCTTTCTGCTTTAAAGGCCATCTTGATGTCGATCCTGCTTCCTTTTTGAGCAAAAACATCAGAAAGTAATTGAGAACACAAAATGAAAAGGTAAGGAGACAAGGGGCAGCCTTGCCTAAAACCGCTTTTACCCTCTATCCAAGAAGAGTAGTTGCCATTAAACAATAAGGAAAATTTAGGATCAAGCACACATTGTAATAACAGATTTGAAAATTTCACAAGAAAGCCATAATGTTCTAATGCTTGCTTCAAGGTGGACCAACCCATGCTATCATAAGCTTGTTCCATGTCCACTTTTATAGCCATCAAACCTTTCTTAGCTTTGGAATATCAAAACTTATGGTACAACTCTTGCGTAATCAAAATGTGCTCAAATAAAGAACGACCTCTAACAAATGCAGCTTGATCTTCAGAAATAATCTTAGGAATAAGTCCCATCAGTCTATTCAACAACAACTTGACCACAATTTTATAAAAGGATCGACAAAGGCTGATAGGTCTAAAATTTGAAGGATGACAAGGAGTCTTAACCTTAGAAATTAAAACAACTAAGGTTTCTTTCCACTCCTTACACATAATACCAGTATTGAGAAAAGATTGAACAGCCATCCACACATCCTCCTTAATAATATGCCAATAAAATTTAATGAAAGAATAGGAGATACCGTCCAAACCAGGAGAAATGTTGTCTTCAAGTTGACGGATCAAACCTTCAAGCTCCTCCTTAGCATAATCAGCCAGCAACAACCTTTTATCATCTTCATTTAACAAATAGGTAGGAGAAGGCCATCCCGAAAGCACACATTTCCTAGCTTTCCACTTATCTTTGTAGAAATCAAAGAACACATCCTCAATAAGTTTCTGATCCTCAACCATGATACCATTGGGATCCCTGATTTGATAAATATGATTACCATTCCGCCTAGCTGAAGCAAAAGCATGAAAATATTTTGAATTTGTATCTCCATCCTCCAACCATTTAACCTTTGCCCGCTGCTTCCACCAAGAATCCAATCTCCCAAGAGTAGAATTAAGTTCCAAAACTTTAGACTTCAGCAAGCAAAGTTTCACCTCAGGCATCCCTCCTTCTTCGGCTTCTTCCTCTTGCAATTCAAGGACTTCCTTCTTAAGGCTTTCTTTCAGCTTATTGAGATCCATAAGCTTAGATCTACTCCAAAAGTATAAGGCTTTCAGCGTAGGTTTGAATTTGATGTTAAGTGAGTGTGCTGCATTACCCCTCACTCTCTTTCCCCAAGCTCTAGCTACTACAATCCCAACGATGGCTGGATAAGAAGTCCAAATTTCCTCAAACTTCGGAAACCGACTTTAATGAAATCCAGAAGACACCAAATTGATCAAAATAGGGCAATGGTCAGAAGCAACCCTTGCAAGGTGACGAACCACAGCCGGTTGAATAACTTCCAACGCGAATGGGTTAAGGAGAACACGATCCAATCTCTCAAGAATCCTAGCACCTCCTTTCTTGTTATTGCACCATGTGTACTTGGGTCCAACAACTCCAGTATCATGTAAATCACAATTAGACATAAACAAATTCATGTCTTGGGGACCTTGAGAGAACACAAATTTCTTGCCACCTTTCTTTTCCTCTTGAGACAAGATACAATTAAAGTCGCCTCCAACCAAAAAAGGAAGATTGCTACTCGAAAAAGCTTCAAGTTTGCTCCACAAAATTCACCTCTTATAGACTTCTCTACTGCCATAAACAGTCGCAACTAACCACTCCTTTATTTGGGATACAAAGTTCTCCCACAACTACTTGAGCAGAAGCCTCCTTTACACAAAAAGAAACCAAGTCAGCCCTCCAACAAATCATCATCCCACCAGACAACCCATCAGCAGGAAGAAGAAAGAAATCCTAGCTGGAACCAAACAGCTTACTAAACTCCAACTTGTTGACTGAGGAGATTTTAGTCTCAATCAAACCAACAAAGAAGATATCGAAATCTTTCACCAACTCCTTCAAATAACGAGAAGCTTCCTTTTGTCTAGCTCCCCTACAATTCCAGAATGCTAAAGAAGACATTTAAAGGAGTGAATTGGGATTGCTCCTAACCTTATTACCCTTCAACACTCCTTTCCTTTTATGAGAAAAGAGATTCGTAATGCCCAATGATCTCAATTCTTTTTGTAATCTGAATTTACTTCCACCAGACTCCCCAACAGCTACTCTAGATATACTTCCCACTGCCTCCAAATTACCAACCACCAGTTCTCCTTCCTCAATTTCCCCAGCCAACGGATTTACAGGAATGTCCTCACCAACACATTCCAGAGCTTTAAACTTATTCAAATCATAGAGAGTAGAAGGAGAGTTGGACTTATTGACCACAGTTAAAGTATTAGATTGATCCACATCTTTCGCAGAATTACGGACCCCACCTCCAATTTTTCAGGAGCAGCATCCTTTGAAACAATTCCATCATCAGTAACATTCAATTGGACTTGAACTTCTTCCACCGCTTTATCAATATCCAGGATAACTTTTTTAACAGGTTGAAACTTCTTCAACAAGAAAGGAGCAGCATTGGGTCGTAAAGTTTTTTCAACTTGCTTGCCAACAAGTCCCTTCCTTCTATTTTTTACATGTACCCAGGGTCCATAAGTATTTTCTGCAACAGCCTCTACACACAAGGGATTCTTCGCAACACAATTTACAGCATCCTTCCCAGTATTACCTTCTTTCGAGCCTATTAAACGGCCTCTACACAAAAGGGAGGAGAAGGTGCGGTTTTCTAGAGAGAGAAGGTGCGGTATTTTCAAATTTTTTCCTTGGCGGGTTCTTCTTCGGGGATTCCGGCAAGGTTGTGGGGATGGCGGCGGACTCCCGCCGGTCATCCACGCCGTCGACTGAAGTAGGTGCAACCAATTGTGAAAGGATTTTGAGGAATGATCGTCTGTCTTCTGGGTTAGATCATGAAGAAGAAAATATTCGCCTTCGGAGAACTAAAGGTGAACTGGTAATTACTGAAAATAGGCATTTGCACAGGAAAGTTGTTAAAAATGTTGATGGTAAAGGTAAGGAGATTTCTGTGTCAGCTGATTGCAAAACTCCCAAATGTTTTTCAAATGGCTCTTCTCCGCTTTTGCTCGATCCAGGAGCTTCGTCTTTAGGTATGAAGATTTTTATTAATCGATTTGGCAATTCAAATGCAATCCCTGTCCTTGACAGTAAGATAAATGTGAATGCCATGAATTTGGTTAATGAAAATAATCATATTTTGAGTAAGACGTCTCCAGCTATTTCAAAGAAGGCCTGTATGGAGAATGCTGTCATCGGCAGTTCAATTGATTGCGGAAATGCTCAACCTACGTTGATTCAAGGAAGTACTACTCAATCTGAGACGGTTATTGAAAGGAGTGGAAATCCTTGGGCTAGACGTCCCTACATTAAGATCAACTTTCGGAAGGATGAATCCTTCCTATCTAAAGATGGTCTTGCTGTGAAACTATTTGAACCAAATGTTAAATCCAATTCAGAAAAACTTAGTAACTCTATTGTGGTTAAAGTATTTGCAAATAACATTCCGGCTTTTGTTGTTGCTGAGGAGCTGCGGCGTCAATGGATACATTTTGGGAAGTTTCACCTTACCAGCCTTGGGTCAGGGTGGGTTTTATGCTCATTTTCTTCACCAGAAGCTATGGAAGGAGTTCTTGCTGGAGGTCCTTGGTTCGTTCGCAACCATATTGTGGGATTGGATAAATGGTCAGCAGAATTCTCTCCCACTTCTCTAAAGGGTTTATCATCGCCTATATGGGTAAGACTGCCTCACTTACCTCTTTATTGTTGGGATGAGATTAATGTTGCTCGTATTGCTTCTATGGTGGGCACTCCGCTGTTTTTGGATGGGAATATGTTCCAATGGAGTAGAAGGGAATTTGCTAGAGTTTGCTTTCGTGTGGAGCTTGACACACAGCTTCCTTTGGGTGTGTGGGCAGAAGGATTGGAGGGACGTTTCTTTCAAAAAATAGAATATGAAAGAATTTCTAATTTTTGTTTTAAATGTGGAAAGATTGGCCATCTAGTAGAAGAATGTGGTTTGGAGAAAAAGATGGTTGCTCCTGATTTTCCAAGAGCTACAAATCCTACTAATAGCTGTGTTGCAAATTCTGAGCAAAGATGTGAAGACAAAATAAGTTCTTATGGCCCTTGGATACATGTCAGATATGGTAGAGGAAGGAAAGTTCATGCTCCTAGTAAAGGTGTTCAAAGTTTTCAAAATAGAAATACCTATACTTATGTAAAAAAGAAACAGCAAGACATTGAAAAACCAATTAATGCAGATACAATTCAAGTGTCGACCGGGGTTATGAGACCTGCTAATGAAGAAAATATAACAATGTTGTCTGAAATCAATGTAGGGAATTGCTGTGTAGAGGAGCTGGTTGTGCATAATTTGGAGAAGAATGATGAATCATCGGCATTGGTGGGAAATTCTTCAAAAAAGCAACCTCTGTCTCAGGTGCAGCCTTTGGAGAAGTCGGTTTTTACTCATACTAACCAGTTCAACTTATTGGAAGTTGATGATGATAAGGACAATTCTATCACTGGTGTAGAAGACGCTGAACTCAAAGGTGAGAAAGAAGAAGGAGAACTAAGTGATGGTGCTTTAGAAGGAAAGATCTCTTCTAATAAAACAGATAATAGTGCAAAGGGGGCTGTCAAATTTAGACTTCAAAAGGAGTTACAATCAATTGGTAATAATACGTTGCATTCTCGAAGTAGAAGACTAGAGATGTTAAAGAAAAGTGCTAATGGGAGCAATCCCATTAACACCCACAAATGGCTTCCATTATTTTTTGGAATTGTAGAGGGGCTAGGAAAGTAGAAGCCTCTCATTATTTAAAGGAAATTGTTACAGATCATGAAGCTTTATTTGTTGGTTTGGTTTTGACTAAAATCTCATCAATTGAGTCATTTGAATTTAAGAAAGTGATTGGAGAAAAATGGGATTTCTACTTGTTCCCTGCAGATGGACTTTCCGGTGGCATCTTAACATGTTGGAGATCGGACATTGCTACTTTTACTGTTAAAGAAGCAAATCCTCAAGTGGTGATTGGTGAACTCAACATAGCTAACAAAGGCATATGGTACATTGCCACGATTTATGGCAATAATGACTGTTTCAAAAGATTGAAGCTTTGGAGCAGCCTTGAGATGATGAATGGTTTGAAATGTCCGGCCATAATAGGTGGTGATTTCAATTGTTTGCTTTCCCAAGATGATAAGAAAGGGGGTAAAAAATTTGTAATGTCCAAAGGTAGTCAGGACATGTTTGCCTTCATGAGCAATTGTGATTTTAATGAAGTGGGATTTGTGGACCCGAAATTCACTTGGTGTAACAACAAGGTTGGTAAATCCCGTATTTTGGAAAGGTTAGATCGCTGTCTTATTAATTCGGTTGCTTTGAAGACTATTAAGTTGCCGGTTGTAAGACACTTGGCGAGGTTGGCTTCTGATCATTGTCCAATAATGATGAAGATTTTCTCTACAGGTTTTGGTAGAAATCAGGCAATTATGTTTGAGGATGTGTGGGCTTCATTTCCAGCTTCATATGCTATTGTTTCTAGTTCGTGGAAGAAACCAATGAGAGGAAGCAATGTGGAGATCTTGAATGTTAAACTCAAAAGAGCATTGAAGGCTCTTTTTTCTGGAGTAAAGCAAAACTTAAAGGCTTGTATGATTTGAAGGAAAGTCTCAAGAAAGAAATTCTAGATTTACAAATTGAGGAGTATTTAGGAGATGGGCTCTCGGATCAAAGTCTGATGCTTTTAAAATCCAAACTTTGTGAACTGAATTCTACTCTTGGTCGGCTGTGTACTTGGTGGAAACAGAGAGCAAAAGTTCATTGGATGAAGGATGGTGATTCTAACTCCAAGTTCTTTCATGCTTATGCCTCGGCAAGGAAGAATGACAATTGGATTAAACAACTTAAAAATGAAGAAGGAGAGCTCACTGAAGACCGTTATCAAATTGAGAATATTTTCAACAACTATTTCAAAGCCAAATGGAGAGATCGTAGATGTTTGCTGATTGGTTGGCCGTCATCTTCCAATAGACTAAATGAAGAAGACTCTTTGTTACTTCAAAAGCCTTTCTCTTTTCATGAGCTGGAGCAAGTAATCAATAATCTAGATCTTAACAAATCACCAGGTAATGATGGTATTACCCATTCGTTTCTTAAAGTATATTGGCAATTTATTAAGCATGATGTGTGGATGGCTATAAGCTCCTTCTTCTCTTCTGGTGTGTTATGTTCTGATTGGAAAGAGACGAATGTTATTTTGATTCCAAAGGTGAAAAATCCTTTGAGTCCAGCTCATTTTCGTCCTATTAGCCTTTGTAGATCCATTTATAAGGTGGTGGCTAAAATGTTATTAAATAAGATGACTCCTTTATTGTCAAAAATTATTTCTGAAACACAATCTGCTTTTATAAGAGGTAGATCCATGTTAGATCAGATTTTATTAGCCCAGGAGATTTTTAACAAATTCAGATACTCTAAATCTAAGAAGGAGCTCATGGCTATTAAAATTGATATGGAACAGGCTTATGACAGTATGAGTTGGGCTACTCTAACTCAAATCTTGGATGAGTTTGGTTTTCCAAAAATTTTTTCTAATCTTATTCCGAAATGTGTCAGAGAATTGAAATTTGCTATTTTAATTAATGGTAATTTCTCTGAATGGATTGAAGCTAGAAGCGGGATTAGACAAGGTTGTCATTTGTCTCCCTATCTTTTTATTATGTGCTCACAGCTATTATCTGATGCATTTGCTCTTAGAGGTAAGAAGATAGGTATTAAGGTGGCTTCCAATGCCCCTTTAATATCTCATTTGATGTATGCAGATGATATTATATGTTTTTCTCAAGCAAACCGTAGGTGTGTGAGGAAGGTGAAGTCTATTATGGATAACTACTATCGTAGGACTGGTCAAAAAATCAATGTGGTTAAGTCTTCTATCATGTTTGGGAAATCAGTGAAAAAGCATACAAGAACTCTTTCCAAATTAATAGGGGTCAAAGAGGTGCATGGATTGGTATATCTGGGAGTTAAAATCAAGTTGGGGAGATTGGTTTTTGCTGATTTTCAAGATCTTTTGATTAAAACGGCTACTAGATTGAGCTCTTGGGGGAATAAGGGTATCTCTATTGCTGGGAAAGTTACCCTCATCAATTCAGCTTGTCTTTCTATCCCCATTTTTTTGGTTACTCACTCTTTAGTCCCTATGGGTGTCGTGTATGACATTGAGAAGATGTGCAGGAACTTCCTATTGAACAAAAATGAATCAACGAAGGGGCTGCATTATGTGGCGTGGGATGTTCTTTGTAAGTCCAAAAAGGAAGGTGGTTGGGGTATGCAATCTATTGTGAAGAAAGTAGGTCCTTTGAGGGCAAAATTTGATTGGGATTTCATTACCAAGCCTCAGTCACTTTTGAATAAATCTTTGGCGGCAAGGTATGGTAGTGGTGTGTGGTGTGTTGATTCCAGAAATAAGGCTTCATCTACTTGGAGAATTATTTTAAATGGTGCGGAATTTCTACAGCCAATTATTAGATGGATAGTGAATTCTGGTTTGAATATCAACACTATCAAGGACACTTGGATTTGGGATAAACTAATCAACAAATGGCCTATATTTGTTACAAATATGAGTGAAGAAACTGAACTTGTTTCTGGTTTTATCAAGGAAGGGCAGTGGGATGAAAGCAAATTGAGGAGTTTCTTTGGGAAAGAGCTTGCGGATATTATTTTATCTGTCCCGATCGGTTCTGAGCTGGCGAAGGACAAGGTGGAACTTAAATTCAAATATTCTGGAAGAAGAATTTCGTTTCTTACTTTGGAGGCTTCTTCTATGAAGACAATGGAGATTGATGACTGGAGTTGGATGAAGAACACCAAGTTACGGCCTCGAATTGCTCTGTTCTGGTGGAGGCTAAAGAAGTAGGCTATTCCTTGTAATTATTTTTTAAAATACAGAAAACTTGCTAATTTTGATCATTGCCCGAGAGGTTGCACATCTGTAGAGAACCCGGAACATATTGCAGTTTTTTGTAGTAAGTTAAAGGCTGTCTTCACCTGTCTTGCTACATGGGGATGTAATTCTATGTCATTTCAATCGTTGGAGGACTGTTTTTATGGGTTGAAGTATCTTGCGAAAATTAATCCTTTTCAAGAGAATTTGTACTGCTCTGTGGTATTTTTCTGTTGGAAAAGTAGGAATAAATTTACTCATGGGGGAGTGGAGGATGGATTAGCATTCATAGCGATCAATTCTGTTTGCCATGCTATTGCCTCTTTCAAGTTGAACTTCATTGGGGAGAATTGGGACGTCAACCAGCTTTGTAAGCTGTCTTTACCTTCTTGGCGTCCTCCACCTCCTAAATGGCTCAAAGTGAATATTGATGCCTCTATGTTACATACAAATAGAGCAGGAATTGGAGGAATCTTTAGAGATTGTCAAGGAAGATTCTTGTGTGCGTTTGGTATCAATTGTCGGCATTGGGACTGCTCTCAACTTGAAATGTTTTCTATTCTTTCTTTGAAAAGATTTGTACAGGATTGGATGTTTGATGCAGAAGGTATTATAATTGAAGGTGATAACATTAATGTTATCAAATTCTTTCAAGATTTTATGAATAAGGTGGAGACCAAGGAGGACTATCCCAAGGAGTTAGAGTTCTATCTGTTCAAACAAGTTTTGTTTCTTTATTCTAGTAGAAATTGTAATAAGTTAACTGATTTATGTGCTAACTTAGCTCTTTTTTCTGATTTTTTTTTGGATGACATTAGCTCTAATAAGATTCCTCCTTTCCTTCAATTGTTCAAGGAGGAATTCGATTGTTTGTAGTCCTCTTTAATAAAATTTGCTACTTGCATTTGCTTCAAAAAAAAAAAAAACATTCCTTCTTACATTCATCAGCTAAATGCCCAACTTTACCACAATCAAAACAAAAGGATGATATCTTCTCATACTCTACTTTTTGAAAAAAAAACGACCACAAGATCCCTCCACCCAAACTCCTGTGGGAAATTGCTTGTCGAGGGCCATACGAACACAAACTCTAGCATATTCTCTTTTACTCCATTGAAACATATTTCCATCAATCTATAATGGGGTTCCAATCATCGAAGCGATCCTTGCCACATTCACTTCATCCCAATAAAGCAAAGGAAGATGCGGCATCCTGACCCAAATGGGAGAAGTTAAACCTTTCAACGAAGAAGAAGAAAATTCTGGTGTCCACCTCTCCATGCCTACAATATGCCCATTTACATACCATGGCCCTCCTTCCAAAACCTTCTCTACATCCTCCAAATTGCTGAAAGAACAGAGTACCCATCCTAATCCAAAGATTATTAAATGAAACTTCCCGAAATGCACCCATTGCCGACGTAATTCAGCTGCAATCAGATGATTAGGGACTTCCTTCCCAAAGACCTTAATCACCACAGCAAACTGGAGCTCATCAGAATTCAATTTCACATTTTCTTCATTTAACTTAATCGCCTTCTTGTCATCCGAAAGAAATGAATCATCCATTGAAAAGTTTACTTTGATATGAGGTCTTCTTATCCAGGGATTTTGGACAGGGCTAACATCTTGGACTACTTGCATCTCCAGATTTTTAGGAAGGATATCCTCTTTAGCATTAACCCAAGCATCCGAAGGTAATGTTTTACCAGAACTGGATTTTTCCAACTCAACTGATTGAAGTTTAGCAACATTGCTATTAAACCTATTCACAAATAACTACATACCCGACGAAGAAGACGCCTCACAATCGTTTAGACCTTTAGGAGGTGAAACCCCATCAGGAGATTTAAACGGTTTGCAATTCACATTATCAACAAGACCTTTGCGCTTGCCAGAAACAGGGGGAGATAAAGACTTCGCCACAGAAATAGGTTCAGAAATCTTCAAAGCACCTGTCTTCAGAGATTTGCCAAGACCACCAGGTTTCCCCAGCGAGCTGACTTTGGAAGAGGAGAACCGGCGATCATCGGAAGACGCCGCCGACTCACCCGCCATACGCGCAAGAACCGCCAAAATGGCGGAATGGTTCGTAAATTTGAAAATCGTCTAGTTTCTCTCACTAACTTTCCCAGAGCTTCTCTCACTAACTGAACACGCTCCAAATTCGATCCCTCATCATTCAAGGAGTACTAATCTGATAATATTTAACATGGATCCAATTTCATTGATGTTTTCCTTCCTATTGCAAATATCATTAAAAAGACTTTTGTAATTTAACTCTTAAGCTCTCAAAAGTGGGCTCAAAATACAGTTTCGCCTCTATATGTCTTCCAGATGATCATCAGTCATGCAAGTAATAATTAGCACTTTCCACAATTAAATAGCAGCAAATGAGAATACATGAAAAGAATCAAGGAATGAACCAGATACCTACTTTTAAAAAGTTGATTGTCCAAACTTCCACGAGTCATAAATTCATACACCAGCAATCTTTGGTCTTCTTCAATACAATACCCAATCAACTTAACTAAATTTGGATGGAGAAGCTCACCAAGAAAATAGACTTCAGCCTGCAAGTCGCAAATACATTTTATATGTGAATCAAGAGGAAGACAAAAATGGGCAAAGAAGAAATGTTACCATGACCAGTGATCCCAATTTTAAGAACTTCAGAATATTAAAAGATAAGTAGTCCATACCAGCCACTCTTTGTGGCCTTGTAGTCCATCGTGATTAAGTCTCTTCACAGCAACTGTGAGCCCTGTACCAGGCTTCACAGGAGCAGTCCCATTTTCCTCAATCCAACCTTTGATGACACAGCCAAAGCCTCCCTCTCCAAGAAGGCTTTCTGGTCTGAAGTTTCTTGTTGCACGTTTAAGCTCATTAAATGTGAACTTCCTCAGCTGTAAAGCAAAATTAAGGTCCTCACCAACTCTGGGAGTAGATAAACTACTACCTTCTGAATTGCTAGTTGTAGTTGACTCTGACATTATTGGTACAATTGGTTGATCCCTGTTCCCATTTTTTGTTGATTTACTTCCTGCTTATTAGTGCAATGTGCACCACATTTAGGTAGATAAAAGTTCAAAAAACGAGAAAGCAATCTCTGACACAATTCTTAAAGTAGAAAGTGCAGAGCATGTATAAATAGGGAAGTTAATAAGCTAGTCACTAAGAGAAGGCATATAAATATTATAAATTAAAAAGAATTATCTGTATTGCATCAATATCCATCTTTTGAACAATTTATAAACATCAATTCATGAACATCCTTAAATAGCCAAGCACTCATGGTAGTGGATTAAAAAAATAATTCATTGATTTTTAGGAATTTCGAATGACCAAAACGAGCATCATACAGATCTAATTGGATGTTAGAATAAAATAACCAAATTAGCCATTTTCCAAACGTCACAAGAGAAACAGATAAAAAGTAACTATGCTAGACCAAATGATTTATATGCTAACAAAAACAAATTAAAGCATGTGGACAAATATATATTATTCAATTAACTGGGAACATGATACGAGAGAGGGCAATTCAGCCCCCCCTTGTGGGGCCCATTAAAACTATCATTACATATGTGAGAAGAGGAATTAAAAAAAAGATTAATTAGGAGATATTTTCTAATTAAAAAGGGCTGATTTGAAGGATATTAATTAGGAGATATTTCCTAATTAAAGATGGCAGATTTCGGGACTGAATTGGAGGAGATTAATTGAGAGATATTTTCTAATTGGAGAGCACTGATTTGGGGGCTGATTTAAGGGGGGCTGATTTGAGAGGGAATTGAGGGAGGGCTGTTTTGAAATTTGTTGTTTTATTGTTTGATATAAATAGTAGGATTTATATTATGTTTGTAGGCAGAATTTGATTTAAGAATACTGTAGTTTTCTTTTTATGAGGGATCTTAGCGGCGTCTAGGGTTTGGGAGAGAAGGTCTTCCTCTCGAAAGAGGAACATTATATCTTGCTTTGTTCGTATTTGATTTTCTATCAATAAAAAACTGTTTTTTGTGTTGAATCTCTTGGAATATGTTGCTGTTTTTGATACCAAGGTGCATCAAATTGGTATCAAAGCAGTGTCCAAGACCAAAATCACAATTCCCTTTGCTGATCGTGTAACATCCGTGAATGGCAGCAAAGAAGGTTGATGCGTTGGAAGGGAAAGTAGAGGAAATCAAATCCGCGATGGAGCAAATATTTTCAACTCTGGAAAATCGGATGGAGAGCCGATTGGAAGGGATGGAAGAGATGATAAAGAAGCTCGTGGAGATGCAATATAAAGCCCTACCGGTAGTTCTGATTGCTAACTGTCAACACGAGTTGACTGGGGTAACCTTGGTCGAATCTAAAGGAAAGGAGATCGTACGGGAGGAGTTTGACGAGGTGAGTTTCTTCCATCAAGAACCACCCCCCGAAGCTCCGAAAAGGGGTGGATCAGGATTTCCGGATGAAAAGAGAGCAAGAAGAGAGTTATATGGTGGGATTTATGGAGGAGGTGGTAGGGTGACTGTCCACTATGGGAGGCCAATTGGACAAGGGGAGTAGAAAACCAGAGAAGGAGGTGGACGAGCTGAGCAATGGGGATAGAGTCATGGGAGGCGGATGGAGTAAAGGTGGGATTTCAACCCTCGATACACGGGGGGAACTATCTACGGGAGAGAAAGTTGGGGTGGAGAAACGAAGGTGGGGAAGTTGAAGATGTTGGTGTCCGAAGGGGAGGATGCTCATAGGTGGGTATACGAGGTATTTTGCAGTGAATGAGTTAAGAGAGGAGGAGAAGCTTACAGCCGTAGGGATATGTTTGGAGGGGAAAACTCTCGCTTGGTTCTAGTGGAGAGATGCTAGATACCTGATCCGTTCATGGGTGGAGTTTAAGGATTGCTTGTTGGAATGTTTCCGAACCATTCGGAAAAGAGAACTACATGAGCAATTCCATGCCTTGACACATGAGGGGACTATCATGGAGTACAGGGGAGGTTTGAGTTATTGTCAAGGAGGTTGAGGGGAATTTTGGAGGCAATATTGTAGGAATATTTCATGAAGGGCCTCAAGCTCGACATACGAGCGGACCTTTGATTGCTGAGGTCGAGGGGGTTGAAGGAGACGATGGAGCTAGCACAGATAGCAGAGGATTGAAGGAAGATCGAGAGAAGCGGTAAGAGCGGGGTTGGGGGAGGCTCTTACAAAAGTACCTTAACATCATTGACGCCAAAGATCCAGACAGTATCATTTTAGTGGGAGGTGCCAAAGGATAAGAGTTGAGGAGTTCGCCTCGGGCCAATTTCAGGAGCCTCATAGAGGCAGAGGTGCAGGGCAAGAAAGCGAAAGGTCTATGTTTTTGCTATGATGAGAAGTATGCACTAGGCCATCGGTGCAAGGATCGCACACTCTAGGTCTTTCTGGTTTGTGAGAAGGGAGAAACTGACAGAGAGGACCAGGTAGAGGAAGCAAAAGAAGGAAGAGAGCATCTGCTCCTTGATGTGGCAAAAATGTCCCAAAATTATGTGTTGGTATTTACTCCAAATCACACCATGAAGGTGAGGGGACAGATCGGGGAGTAGCCAGTGATGGTCTTGGTGGATAGCGGGGCTACTCATAACTTCATCTCCAACTGGATCTTGGACCAGTTGAGATTGAAGTTGGTGGATACAGGGTTTGGAGTCATGATGGGAATGGGAAAGGTAGAGAGTAGAGGGATTTGCAAGAGGTTGGCGCTAAAACTCCAGGGTATACAGATAGTGGAGTATTTTCTTCCCTTAGATTGGTGGAGCACTGATGTGATCTTAGGGATGAAGTGGTTACAAATGATCGGGGAAACGAAGGTGGATTGAAAATCTCAAACTATGGAGATTCAGGTAGAAGAGAAAAAGGTGGTACTGTGGGGAGATGTCAGTTTGTGCAAAACCATGGTTTCACTCAAAATCATGGTCAAGCCGAAACAGAGACCAGGGCTGTGCTACTTCCATGGAGCCGCAGAGATGATGGAGGTCCTTGATTGTGTACAACAGCTTCTGCAGCAATTTTCTGAGGTCTTTCAGTAGCCTAATGGGTTACCGCCACTCCCAGAGCACGAGCAAACCATTACCTTGAAAGAAGGAGCATCTCCTATCAGTGTCAGACCATACTGATACCCACAGATTCAGAAGGATAAGATTAAGAGGCTCATTAGAGAGATGCTTGAGGCAGAAATTATTAGGCCCAGTGTGAGTCCTTTTTCCAGCCTCGTGCTACTAGTAAGAAAGAAGGATGGAAATTGGAAGTTTCGCGTAGATTACAGGGCCCATGAGTAAGGAAACTGTGCTGGACAAGTTTCATATCTCTTTAATCGATGAGTTGTTGGATGAGTTGTTTGGAGCGGTCATTTTCTTGAAGATTGACCTTACGTCAGGATACCACCAGATCAGAATGAAGTAAGGGGATGTACACAAGACAACTTTCAGGACTCATGAGGGTCAGTATGAGTTTTTGGTGATGTCTTTTGGCCTCGCCAATAACCCAACCACTTTTCAGTCTCTCATTAATCAGGTTTTTCAGCTCTACCTCAGAAAGTTTGTCTTGGTATTTTTTAATGACAGTCTAATCTATAGTCGTATCGAGACAGAGCATACGAGTCATCTAAAGATGGTACTAGAGACATTCAAGGAGCACCAGCTATATGCCAACCTGAAGAAATGTTTGTTTACACAACCACAGGTGGAGTACCTGACATATGATGAGCAAAGCAAAGATAGCAGCAGACCATTCCAAGATTGAGGCTATGTTGGATTGGCCTTTACCTAAGAACTTGAGGGAGCTGAGAGGGTTCTTAGGCCTCACTCAAGTTTTTGTACGAGAGGGAGCTAATGGTTATTGTCTTGGCTATTTAAAAATGGCGACCTTATTTGTTTTTTTTTTTTTGAAGATTGCAACTTTGCATTAAAAATGAAAACTAATACAAACTTAAAAAAAGAAAGCAATCTAATCACATTCCTCCTTTAACAAAGAAAAAAGGAGTAATATTATTACAACTAAAATCTTCCCAAATAAAATTACTAAACAAAGCCATGTCAGCACAAAAACCAGCTAACTTATTACACTCCCTACTAGTAAAATGAAATAAAACTTTATTAAACTCCTTAAACCAAAATCATCAAATCGAAGTTTCTTTTCATTCTTTGTTCTGAACTTCTATCTAAAGCTTTTCAATAAAATACTTTGAATCTGGGAATTAAAATCTCTTTGAATGCAGAAAGAATTTCGCATCTACTTTATGCAGATGATGTATTAATATTTGCTGAAGCTAAATCCCATTCGTTGAAGCTTATTGAGAGTATTCTCTCAGAATACTATTCTTGAACGGGTTAAAAAGTTAATTTTAGCAAATCTAAGATTCTTTGTTCCAAAAATATGGTTAGAAGGAAGAAAAGGATAATTGCTGATCATAGTGGTTTTAGAGTTTTTCAAGAATTAAATTATCTTGGACTTCATTTTGTATTAAGAAGAAAGACTGTGGTAGGTTTTCAAAATTTGATCAAGCATTCTCTTGATAAACTGATTTCTTGGGGAAGTAGATTTTTATCTCTTGCCGGAAGAGTTACGTTAATTAATTCTTCCCTTCTTTCTCTTCCATCATATTTTATTACTCATTCATTGGTTCCCAAAGGAATTCTTAATGAGCTTGATAAGTTAAGCAGAAATTTCTTGTGACATAAAGACAATGGTAAACAAGGAATGCATTACATTAGTTGGGATGAACTTTGTCTTCCAACTAGAAATGGTGGCCTTGGTTTTCATTCAACGTCAATTTGGGAAGGACTGCTAGGAGCAAAGCTTGCATGGAATTTTATTCAAAAGCCAAATTCTTCCCTTAACAGAATTATTAAATCCAAATATGGTAGGAATATTCAGACTTCATTTCAAAAAGGCAATTCAGATACGTGGAAGATCCTTTTGGATGGAGCAAATCATTTAAAGCCAATAGGGAGATGGAAAATTGGAAATGGTAACAAAATCAGTATTTTAAATGACACTTGGATTGGTGATAAACCTATTTGCAAATGGCCAACATTTGTCAATGCAAATATTTTGGATGACTGTTTGGTTGATATGTTGCTTTCCAAAAGCAATATCTAGGATCCAATTGTTATCCAAGAATCGTTTGGAGAACATTTAATTAGCATCATCAAGCAAGTTCAGCTGGAGTCTAATCGAAAGGAGGATGAAATTGAGCTGATTCATCAATTTTCAAGAAAAAACTATTCCAGCCTTGGCATTTAAAGAAAAATATAAGGTGTTAGTTATGGATGACATCAAATGGTTGAGGAAAATTAAATTACATCTCAGAATTTAACTTTTTTGGTGGAGGCTTAAAAAAGATGCACTTCATACAAATTGTTGGCTAAATTATAGAAGATTTCAAGTCTCAAATCAATGTCCAAGAGGTTGTTGTCTTGAAGAGAGTATCAATCACATTTCGATTTCATGTAAGAAGCTTAATGAGGTCTTCAATGTTTTGAAAAGTTGGGGAATTCTGATCCCAATTTTTCAATCAATTTCAGAGATGTGGAAGCATCTTAAATCTCTTTCTATCAAAAATGAAGTCTTGGCTAGAATCTTTTGCTATTCAATTTTCTTTTGTTGAAAGGATAGAAATGCTTTCAAACATGGTAAACAGTCTTTATCTTCCACTTTTATTTCAGGTGAAGTTTTATCTAATTCCATCAAGCCACATTTAAATTCTATTTTGGATAACTGGGGTGCTAATCAGCTTGAAAAACTGAATTGCAAAGTTTGGCATCCTCCACCTCCAAATTGGATAAAATTAAATATTGATGCTTCACTATTATGCTCAAATTGTGCTGGAATTGGAGGCACATTAAAGATGATAAAAGAAGATTCTTATTGGCTTTTGGTAAACAATTATACCATTGGGATGTTGCTCAATTGGAACTCATTGCAATTCTTTCTTTAAAGGATATTTTACAAGATTGGATGATTGAAGCAGATGGAATTTGGATCGAAGGTCATAACAACAATGCTATTAAACTTTTACATAAATCTTTGATTAATAATGTAAATTCTTCCTCTTTAGATTTAACCTTTTTATATGACTTTAAGCATATTATTTTTCAATGTATTTCTAGAGAGAAGAATAAGGTTGCGGATTTTTGTGCAACCTATGCTTTGATAGAAGAATTGATCTTGCATAACTTCCTTCAATGATCGAATAGCCAACAATTCCATTTGAGCAATATCCCAGGGCAAACAACTGAAACGAAAAGCCATTAGAAATCTACCTTTATGATCTCTAAATACACCACCAGTTCCTGCTTTGTTAGATCTTAACAAAGTTGCATCAATGTTGACTTTAATCCATTCGAAACGATGGTGCCAAGAGTTAAAAACAGCTTCGAAGACTGATTAACACACCAATTTTCTAAAAAGAGATTGAAATGAGATGCAATAGTAGCAAGAGAAAGAACATTAGCAGCTATAAAAACCGACCTATCTTCAATACCTCCATGCTTAACTTCATTCCTACTCTTCCAAGAAAAGAAAACCGAAGAACAATACATATTATCAATAACTGGATTAACATGTGATAATCATTCCAAAGACTTACACAATCAGCTAATAAAGAGAATAAAGGAACACGAAATCCCCACTTATTCAGAAAGTCTAAAACTTGAATCAATTTCAGACAACCAGTAGCAATATGATCCAAATTTTTCACAGAAAGACAACCTCTTGGGCAAACATTATCTTCTAATCTTTTGTACATAAGGAACGCCCTAGTATGAATAGCATTCCTAATTAAATGCCACCAGAAAACTTCAACTCGAGGATTAAGCTTCAACTTCTTCATCCAGCAACAATAATTGTCTTCAACCTATCTTCAAGTCCAGCGGGATTAGAAGCCAACGCTGTAATAGATTTTCCAGAATTTTTAAATTTAAGCTTCAGCTGGTCGGATGAAGAAGCAAAACATATTTGAATTTGCTGAATCAGATTTACCAAGTGTTCTCCAAACAAATTTTTCAACAGGTCAACATTCCAATTGTCATCTATAATAAGACTACTTCCTGAATTACCAACATCATTAAAATCTGAAACAAATGTTGGCCATTTATCAATTCTTCTATCAAGAATCCATACATCATTCAAAATATTAATAGATGGAACCAGTAGAAACTCTCCATCTTATAATTGGAAGAAGAAATTTTGCACCATCTATAATAATCTTCCATGTAGCAGAGCTTCCACTTTTTATATCAGATTTCCAAATATCTTTACCATATTTTGGAATAAGATTTTTATTAAGAAGAGAATCTGGTTTGGTAATGAAGTTCCAAGCAAATTCGACACACAACGGGCCCACTTTCAAAATAGTTGAATTAAGACCACGTCCCCCACTATTTTTTGATAAACAAAGAACTTCCCAAGCAATATAATGAAGGCTCTGCTTACCATTTTGCTTATGCCATATAAAATTTCTGCACGTTTTATCAAAATCCTTCAATATTTTCATAGGAACTAACGAATGAGTTGATAAAAACACAGGAAGAGAAAAAAAAGCTGACCATTCTTCATGCTAAAGAGATAAACTTATTTCCCCAAATATTTATTCTATTCAATGCCTTCTCCATTAGATTTTGAAAACCTAAAACAATTAGCCTTCTCAAGGCAATTTTCACACTAAGGTAACTCATTTCATTCACAACTTTCAAATCTAAACAGCGAGAAATAATTTTTTTCCTCCTCTTTTTAACAGATTTACCAAACAAGATAAAGGATTTTTTATTATTGATCTTTTGTCCCGACCATTTACAATAATCCTTTAGAATTCTTTTCACCTTCTTAACGCTTCTAATATTTGCATTAGAAAAAATAAAAATATCATCTACATAAAGCAAATAAGATATCTTTTGAGCATTTGGAGAAATTTATATACCAAGTTTCTTTCCTCTTTGAATAAAGGCATTTGATAAGAGTTGTGAATTTGAATAAGTAGGGAGACAAGGGACAACCTTGTCTAAATCCGCTTCTTGCTTCAATCCACTTCGAATTATTACCATTAATCAAAATAGAAAATCTAGGATCAACAACACATTCCAATAAAACATTAGAGAATTTGATTGGAAAACTGAGATAATCCAAAACCTGTCTTAATGTTGACCAACACATGCTATCATAAACTTGTTCCATATCAATATTAACCGCCAGAAATCCTTTCTTAGCTTTAGAAAATCTGAACTTGTTGAACACTTCTTGAGCAAGTAAAACATGATCAGAAAGTGAACGACCTTTAACAAATGCAACTTGGTCTTCAGAAATAATTCTAGAAAGAATTGCAGTCAATATATTTAGCAACATTCTAGCCACAATCTTACATATAGACATACACAGACTAATATGACGGAAATTAGAAGGAACCATAGGATTCTGAACTTTATGAATGAGAAAAATGAGGGTATCCTTCCATTCAGCACACATCTTACAAGAGGAGAAAAATTGGTTAATAGCCTTCCAAACATCCTCATTTATAATGGTCCAATAAGACTTAATGAATGAGTAAGTGATTCCATCCGAACCCGGTGATTTGTAGCTTCCACGATGCTTAATCAGCTCAACAACTTCCTCAGAAAAATCGGATTCCAAAAATTGTCTATCACAATCTTCAAGGACATGAAAAGGAGATGGCCAGCCATACATAACACAATTCCTTTCGTCCCATTTGTTATTAAAGAAATTTAGAAAAATCCTTCAATGCTTTCCTGATTATCAACAACCAAGCCATTGTTGTCTCTAATTTGATTAATCCAATTCCCATTTCTCCTAGCACCTGCATAAGCATTAAAAATTTTTGAGTTTGTATCTCCTTAATTCTTCCATCCACATGACTTTAGCCCTTTGCCTCCACCAAGAACTTAACCGAGCTAAGGTAACATTGAACTCATTAATCTTAGTTCTGAGCAAAAACAATTTATCTTCGGAAAGAACACCATCAATAGCTTCTCAGTTTGCAATTCCAAAATTTCATTTTTTAAGCTTTTCCTTCAACACCCTTAAATCTTGAAGTTTAGCTTTACTCCAATAGAATAAAGATTTTAAAGAATTTTTGAATTTTTTGTTTAGAATTTGAGAAGCATCTCCACTATCCTTTTTCTTCCAAGAATTTAAAACCATAGCCGAAGAAGCCTGATAAGAAGCTCAAACATCTTCAAACCTGACAGCCCTATTAATAGGATTAATAGAATGAAAAAGGTTCAAAATAATGGGTCAATGATCCGAAGAAATTCTAGATAAATGTCTAACAAATGCCATATGAACAACATTCATAGCATTAGAGTTAAGCAAGCATCTATCCAATCTTTCCAAAATACGAGTTCCACCTTCTTTATTATTACACCACGTGTATTTAGGGCCAATCACACCAATCTCATGATAATCATTATTATTCATGAACATCTTCATTTCTTGAGGACCTTGAGAAAAGATAAATTTTTACCTCCCTTTTTATCTTCTTGAGATAAAATACAATTGAAATCTCCTCCAACAACCGAAGGAATTTCATTAGAAGACAACAATTCCAGATTATTCCACAAAATCCTTTTATAAATATCCTTACTCCCATAAACAGTAGCAATCAACCAAACTCCTTTGTTTAAGACATTTAGTTCTCCAATAACAAATTGAGATGAAGTTTTAATTAAAGAAAAAGATGTCAAATCTGATCTCCATAAAACCAAAATACCACCCAATAAACCATCAGAAGGAAAAAGGAAAAAATCCCAATTAACACCAATAAATTTATTGAATTCCATTCTATCAATATACGAAATTTTAGTCTCCACAAGCCCAACAAAAAACACATCACAATCTTTCAAAAACTCCATTAAATAAAGAGAAGCTACCTTTTTTTTAGCTCCTCTACAATTTCAGAAGGCAATGGAAGTCATTTATGATTTAAAGGGGAAGAACCCCCACTTGTTTCTTTATTCACCACATCAACCATCCTACTACGAGCAAGAATAGTAACCGGGCCTAATGACTTAAGTTCTTTATAAAGTTTAGCTTTAATCGAGCCATAACTACCATCATTAACGCAACCAACAGAAGAAGAATTAGGAACAATCACATTGTCACCATTCAATAGATTACCAACATTTCCTTTCAAAATAGAAAAAGAATTACAAGATTCTTTCATTGTAGCATCATCTTCAATAATCCCATCTAAAGCTTTGAACTTGTTAACCGCAATAGGAATTTTAAAAGAAAAAGGACTTGAATTCATACCATATTCCAGAATGTCCGATGAAACATCAGACATCACATTCTTTACTTCAAATGCAGCACCATTGTTTTAAGCATAAACATCATTTATTGATTTCCATCTTTAATGCAGAAGAAAATTTTTGCGACCCTACTTGATCGGGAGACATTTTTTAGTAAAGATAGATCAGAAGAGCCTGAAGTATTTGTTGAAACAACGGATGGTCACGGAGAAGCATCAGCGGTGGTTATCAAAGTTGCTTGGATATGACTTTGAGATACAGTACCGACCGAGTTTAGAAAATAAGGCAGCTGATGCCTTATCCCGGAAAGGCGAAGAGACTCAGTTAGCATCTTTATCAATACCCATGATCCAAGATTGGGAAGCTTTAAAACAGGAGAGTGAACAGGATGAAGGACTGAGGAAGATCAGATCCAATTTGCTGCAAAACCCAGATAGTCATCCTGATTACACATTAAGAGGAGTCTAGCTGCTACATCAAGAGAGATTCGTTCTGCCGAGAGGATCGGGATACATTCCCATGCTATTATAGGAGTTTCACGATAGTGCAGTTGAAGGACATTCAGGTGCTCAAAAAACCTACAGTCGATTGTCAGCAGAATTATACTAGGTGGGGATGCGCCGTGATGTAGAGGACTGGGTTTCGAGATGTGATGTGTGCCAAAGGCATAATGATAGGAAACACTTGAAGATTTCAAGTAAATCCTATGAATTTCAGAAAAACAAAGAGAAAAACTCATCCGAACTCAACAAAAACTAGAAAAATTGTAGTTTTTATTGCAATAATCAAAGATACAGATGGAAAATACCAAGATATAATTGGTCCTCTATTTGAGAGGAGGATCTTTCTCGCTCAAATCTCTAGACGCCGCTAGAATCCAAAGAAACTAAGAGATCTCAAATTTCAACCAAATTCAAGATGCCCTGACCCTAGGAAAATAAACTATTTAAAGCATATAATTAAAAAAAATCTCTAAACAATCCCTACATTCAAATTTTCCTCCCAAATCCCTCAAAAATCCTTCCCAAAAAGCTCCCTAGGATTTTGTGGTCCGATCGGCATATGCAGCAGAGGCGGAACTTTCACCTCTGCTCCTCCTGGACCCATCCCGTGTGAACCGGCTAGACCAGTCTAACACACAAGTACTTAGTCATGACACCAACAGGGTTACACAGCCTCGAGCCTTGCCGGAGAGGGTGTGGGAGGAAGTGACGATGGATTTTATTGAGGGGTTGCCATTTTCGGAGAGATTTTCAGTGACACTAGTTGTAGAGGATAATCTGAGCAAGTATGTACACTTCAGCCCTCTGAAGCACCCATACACTGCGGTCTCTATGGCTACTATTTTTATGCGAGAGGTGGTACGCTTGCATGAATTTTTAGAATCCATTATGTCAAATAGCGATAAGGTATTTCTTAGCCACTTTTGGAAGGAGTTGTTTCGTTTGTAGGGGACAAACTTGATGAGAAGCACAGCATACCATTCCCAAACAAATGACCAGACAGAACTAGTCAACAGAAGCATAGAGACCTATTTGAGATGCTTTGTATCATACATGCCGAAGAGTTAGGCAAGGTGGATTGCGTGGGCAGAATATTGGTACAATACCTCGTACATTCAGCAGCAAAGACCTCTTCTTTCAGGATTATCTATGGGAGAGATCCACCCCATCTGATTTATTATGGGCAAAGTGCTACACCCGTGTCCAGTGTCGAGCAGTACTTAGAGGAGAGGGACGAGGTATTATCTGAGCTAAAGGGACATTTGTTTAGTGCCCAACAGATCATGAAAAAGAAGGTTGATGAGCACAAGAGAAGTAAATTTTAAGCCAGAAGATATGATCTACTTAAAATTGAGTTCCTACAAATAGAAAACACTAGCCAGAAGGAGGAATGAGAAATTATCCCTATGGTACTATGGGCCTTATGAGGTCATGGAGCGTATTAGAGCAGTAACCTATCGACTGAGGCTACCACCTTCATCAGCTTTACACCCAGTCTTTCATGTCTCACAGCTGAGGAAGGCAATAGGAGAGCATATATCATCATCTCTACCCCCGACATTGACAGAGGACTTCAAGGTCATTTTAGAACGCCTGGAAGTAGCGGTGTGGGTAGAGGGGAGACAACAGCATAGGAGGTGCTAATCAAGTAGAAAGATCTGCCAAAGCATCATGCCACATGGGAGTAATACGCGGATTTGAGGGCTGATTTGGTGGCTGATTTTAGGAGATTAATTAAGAGATATTTTCTAATTAAAGAGGGCAGATTTGGGAGCTAAATTGGAGGAGATTAATTAGGAGATATTTCCTAATTGGAGAGGGCTGATTTGGGGGCTCATTTAAGGGCTGATTTGAGAGGGAATTGGGAGAGTGTTGTTTTGAAATTTGTTGTTTTATTATTTGCTATATGTAGTAGGATTTTATATTTGTAGGTAGAATTTGATTTAAGAGTGTTGTAGCTTTTTTTTTGTGAGGGATCCTAGCGGTGTCTAGGATTTGGGAGAGAAGGTCCTCCTCTCAAAAGATGACCATTATATCTTGGTTTGTTCGTATTTGATTTTCTATCAATAAAAATCTATTTTTTTTTGTGGTGAATCTCACGGAGTTTGTTAATGTTATTGATACCAAGGCGCGTCAGAACATAAATTACATCTCATGTAAGCATCGCTAAATCTCACAACATTTTTTAGTTCCATGTAGGACTAGAAAAAACCATATCGGTAAATTAAAAAGTATGAAGAAGTGAAATGAGGCCTCATCCATTCTCTAAAGCAAAGACTGGAATAATTAAAAATTTAACAGTTTAAGCATTTATATTCTTTATGGCTTAACTATTCAACAATTTGGACATCATCAAATGGCTTATGAAATAGCAAGATTGAGAAGGTCATCTCTTGGCCTCTTTTATTAACAAAGACCAATGTGGTTTAGTAGGAAGCAATGGCTTCAAGTTAAGAAAAGTAAACCATATGGCATCTAAAGCTCACATCCCAATACATACAAGACCTGAAAAAAATCAAATTGATTATGCCCAATATCACCAGACAAGTTGATTAAGGAATTCAAGATGAAAAAGAAAGTTAAGATTTCTTTTAGGTTAAAAATAAAAGAAAATAGCAATATCTTCTCAAGTTTTTTATAATGAAAAAACTGTTCAAAGACATTTTTGACCATCTAAAGATGCTGTTTTCTTTGCCATATTGGAGGCCTTAAACATATGTATCCCACGGTTTCATGTTTCCAAGATCCACCACCATTGAATAGAGGTTTATTCCTATTGAAAAGTCCAAAAGCAAACACACATCTGCATCTTGCTACCAATAAACGCTTTTTGGATGTGATTTAATGAGAAAACAAGACTAAATTGTTTGAACGTTGAAACAATTTATTAATTAGATTCAGATTTAGTATTAATGTTTAGAAACCAAAAGAGAGAGACAAAAAAAACACCACCTCGTACCAAAGTCAAGCATACGCTTCAAAGAATATAGCATGAGATTAGGGACATTATACTTACGAGTTGGTACAAGTAAATAAACTTCCTATAACCAACACTTCGGTTTTCTTCAAAAACTAAACTAAAAAAAAAAGAGATTTAGTCAGCATACTGTGCACCCTCTTCATAAAACACTGCATCTTCAACAAATAGAATACTAACCTAAACATGTCAAAAAGAAAATGTGCAATGTCACCTATTAAAGTTCATAATATAGAGATTTTGCAAGTGTTCTCAAGTAATAATAAGCCTAAATATGAATAAAGCAACATTATGCTGAAAAATTAAAAAGAAATGTCGAAGTATAACCAAACCAACGGAGGATGCTAAGTGTGTTAGTTCTTTACGACAAAGCGTGATGCCGCTACTAATAGAAGTATCCACCTTCGATCTCGAGGAAACCAAAGTTCCTCTCAAGCGAAACGTCATCCAGCATCCTGTCACCTCCCCCTTCTTCTTCTTCTTCCCCTTTTCCCATCCATCGGCCCGAACCATCTGCAGACCAAATCCAATCCTCAAAAAACGTCCACTCTTAGAAACCACATTACACGAAGCAATCCCTAATAAATATCTTTTTGTTTTATAGCCACCCTTATCGTCAAGTCTCCCCTTTTTCTACAACACACGGAACAAGGCTCTTCTCCTATGGCAGCAACTTTGGTGAATCCGCCCACCAAGTCCTAAGCAATTCAGAGAAATCCAACCAAAAAGCTCCTGCCAATCAAAATATAAGAAGATGCCAAACTTTCGAACGTCTATTTTTGTCCGTAGCTGAAAACAGAGAGCGAGAGGTGTCGGTTGAGAACAAAAGACGTGAAGCAGCTCAAGATCTTTTATTTTTTTTAAATAATTAATGTTATTTTAATGCTAATTAGTTTTTTTTAAAGAATTGCAATTTGCATGTACAAAGCAAGAAGAAGATACTTTTAAAAGGCTATGACAGGGGGGGTGAATTGGGTGACTTCAAAAAATTTTAACAATTCAAAATTAATTTTTGCTTGAATGCAAAACTTATTTGTAAAACTTTAATTATTTATTTTATAATTATAGTAAACAACCAAGCAATAAAAATAAGTACAAGAAAGAAGAGCAATGACACAAACAATTAGTTTACGTGCTTTAAAACCCAAAAACCGGCTTATGTCCATGTGTAGCCACCCTCGGCTAGGAATTTGTCAAGCAATTTAAGATTACACCAACTTCTATACTCTCCTACATCATGCAAGCATAACCCAAAACATCGTAGTTTCCTACACCGAGCAAGTGCAACCCCAAATAAACAATCACAAGATCATAAATAAAAGAAATAAAAAATACAACTAAACTCTAGCTCTCAATTTAAAAATATTTTAGCTCTCATCCCACTAAAACAACAAGCAATACAAATAGAATAGCTCACAAAGAATTTTATTAATTAAGCACAATCACAAACTTGAATGTAAATGATATGGATATCTGAAGTTGCTATATATGAAATCAATCACAAAATGAAATAACGAAAATTTTTATTTAAAAAAAAATTTGCAAACCAGATTTTAAAATATAATTTACCACTTGGAACAAACTCACCAAATATTATCTCCTTTGAGCAAAAGATGAAGATGATTGAAGGGGTGACTCTTTGGCTTGATTATGAACATAAGAACAATGGAAATCTCAGCCAAGAAAGGTTGGTGGAGAAGATTTAGCAAGTGAGAAGTAGTTCCGGCAGAGTTTTAACGTGGTAAGGCCACCCTTTTTATTTACATAGAGAATTACGGCTAGGTCAAGAGGGAATTAGAAGGAGATTATTTAGACAATAATTTGAACTAATAATGAATTTTGGAATGCATTAGATCTGCGTAGACAAAGCCATAGTGAATATGAAAGAAATTGTGTGAATTTTGGTCAAGGGAGCTGATTTGGCAATGCATTTGGTTTGGATTTATGCAAGAAGATTTCATCCAAGGCATGATAAAATATTAACCATTTGATTTGATTACCACATTATCAATCCAAGAGGTGCATGATTTATCCAATGAATCAAGGTCATCAGGATTAAACAAATTAGAGCACATGGAAATTTTGGCCAAGATATTTCCATGTATTTTGAACCAAAATCTGAAATGATTTGATAATGGATTAAATCTAATTAATTTAAGATATTACATGGTCAGTAAATAGGTTTCATTAGGAAGGTATACTAGCACTAAATTTTTTAAAATAATATTTAAAATTCCATATAAGGATGAGAGGTCAAAGCTTAAAAAAATAGAAATTTCATTTTAAGAAATTTATTTTGGAGAGAGTTTAATTTTGCAAAAAATAAAAAATTCTATAATTATAATGAGTGATTAAGACATTAAAATATGAATAATTAATCAAGAATTTTTAAAATTAATTTGACCATAAATAAAATAAAACATTAGATACTAGTTATATTAATAAAAATAATTAATTATTTGCGTAATAATGGAGGATTAAAATTATATTATCTTGTAAAAAGTGCTCCAACATTATTAAAAAGTATAATATTAATTAATATGATTTTCTTGATTAATTTTATGTTAAATAACACAGAAAATTTTGGTCTCATGATATTCGAGTGTGATAAGGTGTGTTATGATAAGGTAGAAATAATAGGAATAATACTAGGAGATTAAATGGGTTATAGAACATTATTGGATGGAATAAATAAGCTCAAAAAAGAATTGAATGCAAGTTATGAAGCATTGAAGTACAAGATAGTAAACTTTTCAAAAATGACTAAAGTTATGGTCATGTATGAGATAGTTGTGGTAAATGATTTAGAAATTCTATGAACTTATGATAATAATATATTTTAGCTTTTTTTTTTAATTTATTTGGAAGCTATATAAATTTGAATTATTGTGTCATACCTAAGGAAAGCCATCTAGCTTCAATTCCAAGCTAATTTGACTTCAATTGCATTGCCTACTGGATTATCCTTTTTGATTTACTGAAATACATAGATATCAAACATTAGTATCCTCCAATCATTTGTTTGTTATCATCAAAATATCATATTTATGCAATGGGGCTCATGGAGTCAACAATCTTCTCCTTTTTTATGATGACAAACCTATATTGGAAGTGTTTAGATATGAAAGTGCAAAATGACCTACATCAAAATGTTTCATAGAAAATTTTAAATTTTAGTCAAATATTAAGAGGAAAATGTATATCAAACTAAAATAAATAAGCTCCCCCATAATTTATACATATATTAACAATAAATAAGTAACCAACAGACATTTCTTCTTCCCCTTTTGACAACATAAAAAAGAATAGAGATACGAAATATTTAAATAGACCGATCTAACATGCTAAGCATACGCTTAAAGTACAAAAGCATTCTTCATGTAAGGGTTTAGTAAAAATATTAGGAATTTAAAATTCAATAGAAACAAATTCAATGTCAACATCTCCCTTACACCCATGATCCCTAATGAAATGGTATCTAATTTCTATATGCTTGATTTATGAGTGTTAAACATGATTCTTAGTCAAACAAATAGCATTAGTGTTATCACATCTAATAAGTATGTGTTCTAACTTAATTTCAAAGTCTTCTAAGTATTGGTTCAACCAAACAACCTGAGCAACACAGCTTCCAATAGCAATTTACTCAGCTTTAGTAGTAGAGAATGCAATGGAGTTTTGCTTTCTAGAGGACTAAGACACAAGAGAAGATCCTAAAAATTATTATGTACCTGATGCACTTTTTATATATATTTTGTATCCTATAAAATCAGTGCCAGAAAAAGTAACTACCTCACATGATAAGAGATTTTTAGGATACCAGAAGAACAACATAGTAGTGCCTATCAAATACCTAAATATATGCTTGAATGTCATTAAATGAGATTTTTTTTAGGTAGCCCAAAAATAAGCACATAAACACACAACAAACATGATATCAAACATACTAACAATAAGGTATAAACATCAACCTATCATACTTCTATAAATCTTCTAGTCAATGTGCTTACCTGATTCATACAAGCCTAATTTAGTGGAGAGGCTCATGGGTGTTTTATTAGATTTTGAATCTTTTCATGTCAAACATTTAAACCAATTCGTTAATGTACTTAGTTTGATAAATAAAAGTGCCATTTTCTTATTTTTTTCACTTGAATACCAGAGAAAAAGTTGAGTTCTCCTATCATACTCATTTCAAATTCTTTAGACATCATAGATGAGAACTCATAATATGAAGATTCATTTATACTTCTAAATAAAATATTATCTTATAGATATGCATAATAATTAAATCATCACCTAGGGTTTTAAGGAATAGGGTTATGTCAACTCTACCCTTTTTAAACTCATGTTCAATTAGAAAATTACTCAACCTATCATACCAAGCCCTTAGAGCCTATTTTAAACCATATAAAGCCTTTTTAATTTAAACACATGATCAGGCAGATCTAGGCTCTCAAAATTAGGGGTTGTTCTACAAAGATATCTTGATCAATAAATCCATTCAAAAAGGCACTCTTAACATTCATTTGAAAAAAGCATAATGTCCTTAAAACTAGCAAATGCGTGGAGCAACCTAATAGCCTCCAGTCTTACTACGGGTGTAAAAGTCCTCAAAATCTATCCACTCAATTTGTGTGTACCCTTGTGCAACTAACCTAGCTTTATTTCTTACAATACAACATGGCTCCATAATGTGGGTCATCTAACCTTTTTTCAAAGATCTATCTAAAAGTTTAATTCAGGTCATTAGACCGACTTGAATTGCCCAATGTGCACAAAGAGAGGGGTGAATTGGTGTTTTAAAAAATTTCTTTTTTTGAAAATCTCTTTTTGAAAATTTATACCAAATTCACAAAATAAGTTAAAAATCAGATCTTGTAATGTAGAAGATAATGATATAAAAAATTAAATACTATATTTTTTGTTTTAATTTCATAGAAAAATAAATATGAAAATATATATTTCTTTTCTAACATAGGTTAAAAAAATAACAGTCTCTAAATTCTCAACTCAGATTTACATGAGAGTAATCATGCAAGAAATAAGAATGCAGAAAATAAAGTGTTAAAAAGAGACAAGAGCGAGCACCTCAAAATTTTATAGTGGTTCAGTCAACCTTGACCTACATTCACTCCCTAGAGTCCTCTCCAGGTATGGCACTAAACATTTAGTGACTCTTCTTTGGCTCCCACAGCAATGCAGAGAAGCCTTCACGAAATCACTTCTACCCTTCCACGGTGTAGCTAAGAACCTGAATCCTTTCCACCCTCCAAGTGAGATAGAGAACCTAGAATCATTTTAAACCTCCTAGTAAGATAGAGAACCTACAATCTTTTTCACCCTCTTAGTCAGGTAGAGAACTTGATGATCTTTAGCCTTAAAGACTTTCTCCTCGGAGTAACCCAAAATAACAACAAAGGCGCTTGGAGGAACCAAGGAAGAAGCTTTCCTAGAGCAACTATGTGAACCCCTCACACTACTTCTCCCTCTCACAAAACTTCTCCTTCTCCCTCTCTAAGCTTTAAGTCCTCTCAAGGGACTCTAAGAGAACTCTCTCAGTAGCCAAAGATTTTTTTAAAGTTCAATAAGAGAGTTTAAATATGAGGTCTTAAAAAAAACCCTAAAATTTTAATTATGTCACTTCTAATCGTACAATATGATTAACTCAATTTATCTATTTAGTTTTATATGATGGAAGCTGTTCTATATGATTAGTTCAATTTCTTGAATGGATCGTCCAGTATGAGTTCAAAATCATATAGTATGATTAGTTCAATCGAAAAGGATTTTCATCTTGCATAATCGGTGGTGATTCAATATCATCCTGGGAGCAAATCGGGTCATACAGTACGATTAAGGACATTAGACATTATGATCTTAAGGATTAATTAATCTTGATTCAATTTCCTAATTATTAGATTAGATTAGGTATGATTTGTTAGTATTGTATATTATGATTAATACATATTTTAGATTTTAAAATATTATCTAATTTGTGATTGACGGCAAAAATCTCAATTTCTATTAGTCATCTTGTATAATGTGAATTATATAGTACGATTAGTTCTAATTTAAATTAATTTAACTACCTACTTAATTAATCCCTATTTTATGATGATCATATAGTACGATACCTATAGTATAATACAATCTTCATAAAAATCAAATTACTCATTTCTCTCCCAGTGAGTGTGTACGGTTGTCAAGCTATTATACACCTTTTACAGGACTCATGGCTCATGAAATATAAAAAATTAAATAAATAAAAATATAGACTCTTTACAAAACCCAATCTTGAGGTGAGCCATTTGCATGGTACATGACATACATGAAAGATTAGTGTGCATAAAAAGAAAATCTAATAATAATATTAGGAGAACCAAATAGAAACCCAATAATATTTGTTATCATTAAAATCATAAACCTGGAATCTTAGATTGCAATAATCTCTTATTTTTTGATGATGTCAAACATTGTTGGTTAAATTTTTGATTTAATATAATTGTCTCCTAATCTCCCCTTATTAACTAAGTTTTTTGTAAAAATATGGATATTTTCCTTTATTTTTTTATTATAATTATATAAAAACATAACAATCATAGAAGTAAAGAAAAATATAAAAAAATGAAACTAAACACAACAAAGACATTTTAACAATAATAAAAATATATTTTACCAACATTCTACTCTTCCTTTAAACATTACCAAAATGGAGAAAACAAAGTCAACCCAAAAAAAAACTAAAAGATAACAAAAGACAAAATAATAGACAATGAGAAGAACCACATAACACTAAATTATTAGAAGTAGGAGGGACCTTGATCTGGTGGAGGTACTGGTAGTGGCTAGAAGTACTGGTGATGGCTAGAAAATTGATCACTAAACCAGGCTCGATCAGCCTCGTATTATTGTTGGATTTGCTGCTGGTGAAGCCACTCCCATTGCTGACTAGCCTCTTGATAATTGGTGACCATTTTACATCTTCAGTCAGTCAAGCCACTCCACTATAGAGTCATAGTCATGAGTAGGAGCTAGCGCTGGAACTCTCAATGCCTCCTCTAGCTCAAGATCCACTACATAATGTCCACGGTGGCGTCTATCACTATGGAGAACATGAAAGGAGCTATTAGAGAAGAAGATTGGAAGGTGATCAGGTGGTACATGATATTGCAGGTTGTATTTAGATTCCATAATAAAAGCTATCAGGTGATCTAGTGCTAAATTTTGCTTACATTTACTCTTTGGATCGTGAATGCTTGTTAGGTTTTTAATGTACCAGATAATTTGGTCCGCTGCATTGAATTAAGCTTCAGATATAATAAAATAGGTGACTAGGGATAGAAGATGTGTAATGTTGACCTTATTACCTACTTTAAGATAGACTATTGCGAAGGATATGAAGGATTATGCTGGCATCTTGAACTAGGGTGCAATCTAAAGCAGCGTGACTATTCAGTGGAGTATCCATCATAGTTAGATTTTCTTGGGTGCAGTTATTATCAGGAATAAAGGTAATGGAGTGTGCTTTAAAGCCTATAGTTGAGACATGTAAGATTTGGTCAAAATCTTCATAGGTGATTTCTACATGTCTCCTACAAACAAAAGGTTGAAGGGTTGTCCCTTCACTATTGACTTTAGGATTGGCGAAAAAATTTAATGAGAAATTCAAAGTTTAAGGGAAAAGATAAGGTTAGAATGAAGTGGAGAGTATTACTAGAAAGAGATTTAGAACCTAAAAATTAAGGACTTTCTGATTGATGACTTTGGATGGAGTTATCCCGGCAGTCTTATATTATTGATAGCTTCTTTGTCAGTGGGTTCATGAAACCGAGGGTCTAAAGACATCTAGAAGAGTTGCCTACTAGATCCCTAGAACACTTTCCTTCGGCCATTTGAGAATGAAGGACAATAGACTAAGAGAGAAGAAAATGGATGGTACTATGATTGAAAGAACATAGACTTCCCTCTCCCTAAATAGATTTTAGGGAGATCATACAATACGATCATGATACTTAGTCTAGTCCCCAGTGTGCTAATGGTGTCAAAGTTTAAGGGTTTGGTGAAAATGTCTGCCAGTTGATTCTCAGTTGATACATGATGTAGTTTTATATCACCCTTGGCTATATTTTATCTAATGAAATGGTGTCCATTGTATATATACTTAGTGTAGGAGTGTTGAATTGGATTTTTGAAAATGTATATGGCACTAGTGTTATCACACATGATTAGAATGGTCTCTATAGATAGTCCAAGGTCAAGGATTTGTTGCTTTAGTCATAAGACTTGAGTAACATAACTTCCTACTGCTATGTATTCTACCTTAATGATGGATAGTGCTACTAAGTTTTTCTTCCTATTGGACTAATAAACTAATGATTGCCCTATAAATTGATAGGTTCTAGAAGTACTTTTTCTATCTATTATATACACTGCAAAGTATGAGTCTAAATATCCCATAATTTTAAATACAGAATTATGTCTACGATACCAGATACCTAAATTTTTGGTGTTGATTAGTATAAATAATATTATTTTTATACATTAAATTGTTAAAGAAAAAATATTATTTTAGTTGTGTTGTGTAGGAAAAATACATGAAAGGTATAAAATTCCAAGTATCACATAACGTCGTGGTGCAGATACTATATCGTTGCAGAGCACCCAATATGGACATGGCGGTGCCTAGAATCTATTTGATAGCATTGTAGTGTCGGAGGAGTCAGCACTGTAAAGCCTAGTCTCTATTTACACAGCACTGTGACACCAATTTATAGAGTTGTTAAGTCTACTGGAGTTCCACATGGATGCCGCATCGCTCAACCTTCAGTAGTGTTGTAACGCTTTAGTTGTAACCTACCAAGATAACATCTGCTAGAGAAGAGATGCATTGATTCATTAAATAATGGGTCTATGTCAGTAAGTGTCGTTGAGGAGGAAATTCTTCAGTGATGTATTATTAGTTCATTTTTTGGGCGTTGTAGTGTAAGTCTCTAGCGCACCGTGGAGCTAGAGTGCATTTTTTGTATTTTTTTTATAAATAGTCCATTTGTAGTATTAGTAAGAGAGTTCAATAACTTAGTTAATTTCAGTCTTCAAAGTGCTTTTCTGCGATTTCCTCAAGAGTGACAACTAAGGGAATTCAGGGAGCACTAGATCCCCTTCATAAGAGTGTTTGGTCAATATTTGTGGAAGCAGTTTTGTAAGTTTAAGGATGAGTGATGAGGAGATTCTTGAACCCATTTAATATTAACGTTTCATATATACTTTCTTTCTTTTACGCAATTAATAAAAATGAGTTTGCTTCACTTGGTTTTCTTGTTTGACTAAATTCTCTTATTTTGGATTGATGGTGTAAATGGAATATGGAGTACTAATAAATTCTCTTCGTCAAAATTTTAATGATTCTTTTAATATACAAGGTCTTCATTTAATGCACATAGTGGCCATATTTGTAGTTAATGTCAGGTGTAATGTGGAGCCTAGGAATATGAAAGCAGGCACAATCAGGTATATTGAATTTGTATGATGCAAGCATAGGCATATTGCTTTACATATAAAATATATATATATATATATATATATATATATATATATACACACACACACACACACACACACACATTATAATGAGGGGGTTTTAACATTGCATGCTTTACTTACTCTTTTAAGATTTTTAATGGGTGACAGATTATGGGAGTTTAGAGTGGTATTGATATTGGAAGATTTAATCTATCATTTGTCTCTTCAGGCTCGACTAAGTGGTTGGTGATGGACATGCTCTTAATAGCATCAATATAAAAGAGAATCATTAGGAATCATATTTTATTTATATTCCATCAATTCAAAATATTTTATTCAAAACATTTTTCATTTAATTTTTTTAATTTTATATTAAATGATTGAATCTCCACCAAAACTTACCTTTATTGAGTAGGATAATTATTATAATTGTTGTAGACATTACTAGTATTTACAAGTAAATATTCTTTCTCGTGGGATAGATATTATACTCTATCACTATATTATTTGATTCAGCACGTATACTTACGTATATTAAATGGGATTTTTAAAATTTTTATATCAAAGAAAACTTAAGTATTATTTATGAGCCCTAAATTATTTTTACAATTTATTAGGTTACTCCTTTTCCCCCATCAAGTGCTTAGAAGGTATCTAAGAATTCTCTTAACTACTATCATATAAAATTCTTTTAGATTAGCTTGGAATCTTGCACAAAGATAAATAGTAAATATAATATCAGATCTACTAGCAGTCAAATACATAAGAGATCCTGTTATCCCCCTACACTTTTTTTATCCACTAATTTTCTACTTGCATTCTTATCTAATTGAATGATAGAGCTTATATGTGTATTAATTGCTTTAGTACCTTGCATCTCATATTTCTTTATAATTTCTTTGGTGTATTTACTTTTACTTAAAAGGTACCATTATCTCTTTGTTTTATACTAAATCCAAGAAAATATGTCAGCTCACCGATCATACTCATCTCAAATTCTCTATATATGATTCCTAAGAATTCATTACAAAGGTTTTCATTCGTTAATGCAAATAGTATATCATATACATATATTTGAATAATGAGTAGATCATCTCCTATGTTCTTTAGGAATAGGGTGGTATCTATACTACCCTTAACAAAAAATCTATCTAGGAGAAATGTGCTAAGCCTTTCATACCATACCCTAGGTGCTTGCTTCAACCTATATAATGCCTTTTATATTTTATATGCATGATTGGAAAAGGTTGAATTTTCAAATTCAGGGGGTTATTCTACATAAACATCTTCCTTGATAACCCCATTTACGAAAGCACTCTTTACATACATTTGATACAATTTGAAACCTTTAAAGAAAGCAAAGGCTAATGGCACTCTAATGGCTTCTAAACTGGTTATAGGGATAAAAGTCTCCTCAAAATTAATACCTTTAATTTATTTATACCACTTAGCTACTAATATGGCTTTAATTCTAATCTCTTTTCTAGAATCATTCATCTTATTTTTGAATACCCACTTGGTACCTACTATACTCTAGTCCATTGGTTTGCTAACCAACTCCCATACATCCTTCCTAACAAATTGTTTTTACTCTTCTTGCATATTTAGGATTCAGATTTCATTAGATTGGGCTTAATTTACACTTTTGGGTTCTATCATAGGGATGAATGTAGAATGACTAACCTCCTTCCTAATTCCATGCATAGTTCTTACTCCTATAGATGTATATTCTAAGAATAACTCCCTAGGATGACTAGATAAGTATCTCCATTATTTAGGCAATAGATGTTGAGGTTTTCCATGCCTAGTTCTAACTCCTATAGATGGATATCCTAAGATGATCTCCCTAGGATGACTAGATGAGTATATTCATTCTTTAGGTAATGGATGCTGAGGTTCTTCTATATCTCCTAAGTTAATAGATTATACTCTTTTGATAACTTCTACCTCCTCTTTTTCTTCTAACTTAGACTTATCAGACTTATCAGATTCATTAAATACCACATGGGTTGACTCCTCTACAACTAAAGTCCTCTTATTAAAGATCCTATAAGCTTTTCTTATAGGAGATTAGCCTAAAAAGACTCCTTCATCAATTTGGGATCAAATTTTTTTAAAGAAGATTTTTCATTTATAAGAATGAAGCACGTACATCCAAAGACATGAAGGTGTGAAAGATTGGTATCCTACACTTAAGTAGCTCATAGGATGATTTATTAAGTTTTGATTTAACATTTACCCTATTCAAAATGTAACAAACATTATTTACTACTTTTGCCCAAAAATATCTAGGGAGAGAATATTAAACTAATATTGCCCTAGCAGCTTCCACTAAGGTTCTATTCTTTCTTTTAGCTATTCTATTTTGCTGAGGTGTTCTACGGGCAGAAAAATTATGTTTAATTTTTAGCTCCTTACAAAAAAATTCAAACTTATCATTCTAAAATTCTCTACCATGATCACTATGGATAGTATATATTTTACATTCTAATTTTCTTTGAATCCAAGTGGAGAATGTTCTAAATTCCTTAAATAATTCACTTTTATGAGATAAGAATCTAATCTAGGTGAATCCAGAGTAATCATAAATTATTACATATTCATAGGTTTTCCAACCTAATTTAGCTATACAAATAGGACTAAAATAAGTCTATATACAAGATCTATAGTGGCATATAGGTGGTGATGTCCTTAATGGAATGATAGGATGATTTAATTTATTTTCCTAATTGGCATGCATCATATAGGTGGTCCTTAGAGAAATCTATATTGGGTATACCACTAACTAGGTCTTTCTGAGTTATTTTCCTAAATATATTTCTACCTATATGACATAGTCTCCATTGTCATAGCCATAATTCATCAATAATAAATTTCAAACATAAAAAATTTGAATAATTAATATAATTCAAATCAAGCATGTAGTTGTTATTCATCCTTTTTCCTTCTAAATAATCTTTCCATTTAGGCTGATCAAACATTTAGTAGATAGAAATTATATGTTAAAACCTTTGTCACACAGTTGACTAATGCTAAATAAGTTATATTTCAATCCATCTACTAGTAAAATATTTTTAATAATAAAATTTTTAGAGTTACCAATCATTTATGTACCCACCACTTTTCTGATGGTGTTATCTTCTAGTGTAACCTTGCCTCCGATGTGATCAATTGCTTAACATCTCCAGTCATATATCATGAACATCCGTTGTCTAGGTACCACATGCTCTCATAAGGCCTTTTGTGAGATCATCCCTATAATGTTAATCAAAAGTCAAATTTGAAAACCTAAGTGAGTTTGGGTTCCACCTTATGCTTTAATGAATGAATGACATACATGTTATACTGTAATGTATTTAGTTTAGGCCACGACTCAAAATGTGCTCTATGGTGTACAGTGTAATTGAGTATGGGCTATGTGTCCTACCAGGCCACAAAAATAGCACCTAACACTTGTAAAAGGATTCACAAGTCTATGTAAGTGGTAGTGCCTCCTTCTAGGGATATGATATACATGCTGTGTTTTGGGGTTATACCATTGTGCTAGTGTAGGGGGTGGTTTATTTCTTTAAAGTGCATAAACTTTTTCTTTCAAAAACTTATTTTAACTCTTAAATCTTTCAATTTCAAGTTTTAATACATGCTTATTAGAATCTAATTTGGTTACAAGTTCTCTAATTCCTTAAATGCTTGCTGTAATTTAATATATTCAGATTTAAGGAATTCATGTGATTTAATTAAATCTAGATGCTTCTTATTTAGATTGTCATACTCATCATGTAAAGTATCATGCTTTTTACCTAAAGAAATGTGCTCTGTTCTAAGGCTATCATGCTCCTTTTCTAATTAAAAAATTTTCAAATTTAAATTGTCATGTAATTTCTTTAGTTTTCTATATGACTCATTCATCTTTTCCAAAATGGTAAATAGCTCATCATAGGTAAGTTCATATACCTCATCATGGTTGGAGTTAATAATGTCATTATCAGCTATTAAACATAGATTTGTTACCTCCTTCTCAGGTTCCTACTCTAATCAAAGAGTTTAAAGTTGAATATGCCTGGAAAGACTTCTGTATTCTTTGCTTCCCCCTTTTGAAATTTGACGCTTTTCTCACACTCTCTCCTTGGTGAGTTAATTTTTTAGGTTAGGGCATTTGGACAAGTGTCCTGGCTTCCAACATTTAAAATAGATAGTGTTAGAAGAAACTTTAGTAGTTCTACCTATTTTACCTTTATTCCACTGTTGATGATGTCTTTACTTTCACTTTAGAAAGCTCTTAAATTATCGGGTCATCAATCATATATCATCATCTTGCTACAGAGCTATTACTATTAGAGTCATTGGCCTTTAATACCATTATCCTCGGTCAACCTTGTTCTACATTCACTCCCTACAGTCCTCCTGTCTTGGTAATGCACTAAACCTTTAGTGACTCTCCTTTAGCTCCCACAACAAGGCAAATAAGCCTTTGTAAGATCACTTCCACTCTTTCATAGTGTGGTTGAGAACCTGAATCCTTTTCACCCTCCTGGTGAGGTAGAGAACCTGGATTCTTTTTCACCCTCCGAGTGAGGTAGAGAACCTGATGATCTTCAAACTTGAATTCTTTCTCCCTGGAGCAACACAAAATTACAGTAATGATACATAGAGGAGCTAAGGAAGAAGCTTGCCTAGAGCAATAATATGAGCCCCCTCACACTACTTCTCCCTCTCACATAACTTCTCCTTCTCCCTCTCCAAGCTCAAAGACCTCTCAACGAACTCTCACAAAACTCTATCAGCAACCTTTTTTAAAGTTTAATAAGAGAGTTTAAATATGAGGTCTAAAAAAAATCTTAAAATTACAATTCTATCACTTTTGATCATACGACATGATATTTGATTGTGTTGTATGATTCACTCAATTTATCCAATTAGTCTTGTATGATGAAAGAGGTCTAGTACAATTAGTTCAATTTCTTGAATAGAAATCCAGTACTACATTAGAATCGTACAATATGATTAGTTTAATCGAATGGAATTTTTGTTGAGTATGATCGATGGAAATTAAATATAATCCTGGGAGCAAATTGGGTCATACAGTATAATTATGGACATCATACAGTATGATCTTAAGGATCAATAAATCCTTATTTAATTGCCTAATTATAAGATTTATTTAGGCAAGATTTATTGATATTGTACAGTATGATTGGTATCATACAATACTATTAGTTCAAATTTTAAATTTAAAATAGTGCCTAATTCATTATTTGAGGTAAGAATGTCTATTTCTATTAGTTATCCTATACAACCTGCAAGGCAATGATGCTTTGCTTTCTCCTTCTTGTGAGAAGCATCATATAGCTCTCTTTGTGCAAGCACCTGTTCATGAGCTATAAGAGATCCATGCAATTGATGTAAAGGATAAGAAGTTAAATCCTTAGCTTTACTAATAGATTTTACCTTAGCATCCCATTCCTTTGGAAAACATCTTAATATTTTGTAAACTAAGTCTTATTTTTAATATTTTCTACCTAATGAATGCGATGTGTTTATAATTTTCATGAAACAAGTATGTATATCTAAAAATTTTTTATTAGGCAACAGAAGAAACAATTCATATTCTTGCATAAGTATATTAATGTGAGCATCCTTAACTTCATTTGTACCTTCATAAGTGACAATTAACTTGTCCCATATTTCTGTAGCAGTAGTAAGTGTGGATATTCTCATGTAGTTATTAGGAAGTAATGCACAATACAAGATATTACGTGCTCTAGCATTAAGCTCATCCAAATCTCTTTCATAAGCAGACCATTCATCAAAAGATTTTTCAACTTTCAAAGAATTAATTTCAAAAGTGGGTGTGTGATATTGATGTGTTAACATATGCCACATATGAGAATCTTGACCACGAATGAAGGTGCTAATATAATTTTTCCAATAGTTGAAAGGAACATTTTCAAGTAGTGGTGTTTGATGAATGGATTGACCTTCGAGAAGTGAACCCTTAGTAAAGGTCTGTTCCATAGAGATCTACTCAAGGATGCTAAGCTAAATAATGAGCCGAGGCTCTGATACCAATTGTTAAAAGGCTATGAAACCCAAGAGGGGGGAGGGGGGATGAATTTGATGGCTACAAAAAAATTTATCAATTTAAAATTAAATTTTTTACTTTAATAAAAATCTATTTATAAAACTTTAATTAGTTATTTTATGATTATAACAAGCAACCAAGCAATAAATTAAAGTGCAAGGAAGAAGAGCAAGGACAGAAGCAACCTGTCTATGTGGTTCGGCCAAAACCCAAAAATCAGCCTACATCTATACCTTGCCACCCCTGGTTAGGAATTCACTAAGCAATTCCAGCTTACACCAACTTCCATACTCTCCTACATCAGGAAAGCATAGTCCCAAACACCATACTTTATTACACTGGGCAATTAAAAAACAAAAAAAATAAACATAAAATCATTAAAAGATAAATAAATATAACCCAACTCTAGTTCTAAATTTTAAAATATTTTTTATCTCATCCCACTAAAGCAACAAGCAATACAAATAAAATTGCTCACAAAGGATTTTATTTTAATTAAGCACAATTATAAACTTGAATGTAAATGATATGGATATGTGAAGTTGCTATATATGAAATCAATCATAAAAATGAAATAATGAAATTTTTTTATTTAAAAAAAATTTCGTAAACTAGATTTGAAAATACAATTCACTACTTGGAACAAACTCACCAAAGATTATCTCCTTTGAGAAAAAGATGAAGATGATTTTAGGGGAGACTCTTTGGATTGATTATGAGAATAAGAACAAAAAAAATCTCAACCAAGTAAGGTTGGTGGAGAAGGTTTAGCAAGTGAGATGAAATTTTCACAAAGTTTTAACGTGGTAAGGAGCAAGCTCACACACATAGCCAACCCCTCTATTTCTAAAGAGAATTTTTGCTAGCTCAAGAGGAAATTAGAGGGAGATTTTTTAGTTAATAGTTTGAAATAATGATAAATTTTGGATTCCATGATGTCATCGTTCACAAAGCCATACGGAATAGGAATGAAATCATGTGAATTATGGTCAAGGGAGCTGATTTGGCAATGCATTTGGTTTGGATTCATGAAAGAGGATTTTGTCAAGGCATGATGAAATATTAACCGTTTGATTTGATTGTCACATCATCAATCTAAGAGGTGAATAATTTAGCTAATGAATCAAAGTCATGTGGATTAAACAAATTAGAGCACATGGAAATTTGAGCCAAGATATTTCCACATATTTTGAACCGATGTTTGGAAAGATTTGATCAAGGATCAATCTAATTAATTTAAGATATTTCATGGTCAATCACTAGGTTTAATTCAGAAGGTTTTCTACAACTAAATCTTTTAAAAATAATATTTAAAATTCCATTAAAAAGGAGGGTCAAAGCTTAACAAAAATAGAGATTTTATTTTAGGAGAGTTATTTTTAATGAGTGACTAAGACATTAAAGTATACATAATTAATCTAGAGTTTTTAAAATAAATTGACCATAAATAAATTGAAATATTAGAGACTATTTAATGTAATTAAAATATTTAATTATTCTTGTAATAATTTTGGATTAAAATTATTTTATATTACAAGAACTACTCCAACACTATTTAAACTTATAACATTAATTATTATAAATATTTTGAATAATTTTAAGTTAATTAATGAGGAAGTTTTGGCCTCAAGATATTCATGTGTGACAAGGTGTTTTATGATAATGTAAAAATAATAGGAATAATTTGGATATGATTAAATTATTGATGGTATGGATATTTGGATAATTTGGATAATTGGATTATCATTTGAGATTCAAGGTTGAAATTGATGGTATGGATATGATTAAATATGGTTTAGAAAATTATTGGATGGAATAAATAAGCTCAAGGAAGAATTCAAGTTATAATGCTTTGAAATTTAAGGTAGTGAAATTCCAAAAATGACTAAAGTTATGATCATGTGTGAGATAGTTGTGATGAATGAGTTAGAAATGCTATGAACTTATGATAATAATGTATTTTAGCTTTTTTTTAATTCATTTGTGAGCTATATATTTTTGAATTATTGTACCATACATAAGGAAAACCATCTAGCTTCAGTGCCAAGCTGATTTGACTTCAATTGCTCTGATTACTGGATTATCCTTTTTGATTTCCTGAAACATTTAAATATCAAACATTAGTACCATCCAAGCATTTGTTTGTTATCATTAAAATATCATATTTTTGTAATGGGGCTCATGGAATTAACAGATGCAACCATTCAGTGATCACAATCATATCAATGTTCTCCTTTCACAATGACGAAAAAGTTAAAGGAAGCTTATTATTTATTACATTTTTCTCAAAAAAAAATCAAATAATGCAAATGATGAACAAAACTTAGCCACCTTATTGCATTCTCTAGATAGAAAAAGGAAAATGACTTGCTTAAATAATTGAACGAAGGAGAGATCACATGTAGCATTATCCAGACATTGCATTTGAGATTATTCATAAACCTCTAGAGCAACTTTATAACATTCACATTATCACTTTCAATCATAATTCCTTTCATCCCAAACATCAAGTCTGGAAGAAAATCTTGGATAGCTAACACAGCAAATAACTCCACCTTAATTGGATTCCAATGGTCAATTTTCCTTCCAAAAGCTAGCAAAAACTTTCCGTTGTGATCTTTAACCACGCCTCCTAATTCTGCTTTGTACGAGTTGACAGAAGAGCCAACAACATTAACTTTTATCCAATCTTGAGGTGGGGGATGCTAATATCTACAATTTAGCTCATTGAGCTTTTTAGCATCCAGATTCTCCCTGATCGAGTTCAAATAAGTTTTAGTAGATGTTGATAATACAAATGCTGTAATGATAGAGTAAGAGGTAACCTGTCTCCCATGCTTTACATCATTTTTAGCTGTCCATAAATGAACACCTAGACTACAAAACATCCTGGCCATAATAAGATTTTTTGTAGAGTTAACTTGTAGTTTCTTCAAACATTCTACAAGAGAGTGAAAACAAGGAATAAGAATACCCCAACCATATAAAGTATTTATTACCTCCTTCAACATAGCACATGTTACTAAAATATGCTCTATAGCTTTATGAATTTAACACCCACCAGGATACAAATTATTATCATGTAACCTTCTATAGACCAGCCAGCAATGAGTAGGCAATGCATTCCTACATAACCTCCCCCATAATAATGATTCCCTCGATCTCAACTTCAACCTCCTTATCAACCCTGTGTTCAAGTATGAAGATGGAGACTTTACCATGCTTTTACAAGCTAACATAATTATAATTTTACTGATCATAACTTGAGTCAGTTCAAGCTTATGAGCATTTTTAACTTCATTTACATTATGCATTATTAGCAATCCAAGAATATTTTGCAATAAACTCTCCCCGAAGTTCTTCTTGACCTCTAGCACAATCCTCCTATCTTCCTCATCCAACAGCTTATCAGTTGTCATTCCTTCCAAACCAAGATTATCAAAGAATGAAGACAAGATTTTATATATAATCACACAATTTTATAAGTAAATGATAAAGAAAAATAGATGCAAGTAATGAAAATAATATTCACTTTATTTTTTTGTGGTTAAACTTAGATTCTAATCTGACTTATGTCAATGCAAACCAACTCTCAAGCTACAATTCACTAATCTCAAGTTTGACTTTCAAACCTTACTTCCTTAAAATAAATATGTTGCTTACAACCTATGTACTCTCCTACACCAGTGATTACAACTCATTCTAATTACAATATAAACCTCACAAAGCTAACTAACTTAGATTAAGAGATAGAAAAAAACAATTTGATGTAAATAACAAAAAATGAAATATTCTTGTAATAAAATAATCAAAATATTTTAGTTGATCTTATATATTAATTTTAATCACTTCACTACTTGTAAATGGAATATAAAATTTGATCACTATAAGAAAGATTTAAATCTTGATATAAGTATGAATAATATTTTAAAAAAAATCTTACTATTTTAAAATATAACTCCTTAAATCATATAAGCTGAATATATTAAATAAAAAAATATGCACATAATACTTTTAAAGATGGATTACATTTGGATGGTAAATCTACACTAAATATAAAAAAATTTGCTTGCTCGCTTTATAGATGAAAAAGATTTAAACATATAAAACTTAATCCAAGCTTCTCAACTAGTATTTCATGATATAATAAATATTTTAAAAAACATTATAAGATGAATACTAAAAGTATAGCCAAAAAATATTTAGTGAAAAAATAAACTCAAAAAGTCCATAAGAAGTTGTATGATTAAGTATGTTGAAGCTTTCAAACCAAAGATTTGATCTTACAAATGTAAAGAGCACTAAGAATTAAGATCAAAGGTTTTCCTGTAAAGATTTAACTTAAAAAGAAGTGTAAGGGAGAATGTGCTGGAATATCCAAGTTAAGAGTAGCTCTCACATGAAGAGAATGAGGGGTATTTACATGAAAAATATAAGTTAAACTAATTTTAATCTAACATTATTTTATCCACTAATACTATAATATTTAATAAAAAATTAATTTATATTAGATAAATATAATATTCAAATAGATAGAATAAGGTCAGTCACATGGTAAGTCAAAAAGTTTTAACATACATCCAAAAGAATGCAAACATGGCTAGCCAGCTTATAATATTAAAATTAGGTAATATTTGAAATATTATTATAAATTCAATATAATGGTTTTTAAAACTAGACTAGACTAGCCAGATGTCAATTCAATTGGGTGAACTGTGAATCAACTGGCCAGCAAGTTCGATCTCCTTACAAAACTGCGCCAACGGAATGTTGATTAAAAATTGCTTGAACCGACAATTGAACCATTGTACAAGTGAATTAAAGATGGTTTCTAAAAACTGTACAGTTTAGGTAAAGAAAAATAGGAGCCTTTAAATTTAGATCTAGTGGTCTAGAATAAAATAAAAAACCTATATATTTCTATTCCAGTTGTGTAAACCTCATTGCATAACCCTCAATTTGTTTGAATCCCATCCCGTTCCTTCCTTTCCACTTGGCATCTCCTATTCATTCATGAGCCCAACGAGCAACCTATAAGACTATAGCCATGATGAAGCTCCTTCCTAGTGTAGGTAGTATTCCTCTCCTGCTTCACTCCCTTCTTCTGTGTTCTTCAAAGTTCAAACTGTTGGATGTAAGTTTTTTTGAAACCTAATATTTCTATGTATACATTTGCAATTCTTTTTTATGTTGTTGAATTCTACACTATATAATAAAAAAATTGAGCATTTTTTACATTTCATGACAGGTTGTTTTCTTCTTTGGATTTCTTGTTGTTGCTAGATTTTGATTATTTGTAGAAATTGTAAGTTGTTGGATTGGAAATTTGTTTTTCAGGTTGGAATTTGAGATTGTGAATTGAAAACTAGCTATTTTTACCTAATTCTTGGGGATTCTATTAAATTATTATTTGCGGGCCTTTTTTGGGGACTATTTAAGATTGTAAGCTTAATGACCAACATGTGGGAGTCATTTGTAGCATATACATGTATAATTCAGCAATTTATTTGTAGAATATTATTTCATCTTTGAAGTTTTGTTTAGAAGAAATGTACTTTATTATGTGTAAAGTGGTTAAAATCACTTAAGTCAATGTTAAATCAATTTGTTGTAAAGAGGTTTAAGGTTAGACTATCATATTATAATGTTAATATTATTAATTTTTAATAAAATTATTAATTGTTATGTATTCGATTGGACCCCGATTTGACCAGTCAAACTGATTGAACCGTGAACCTCTCCTTTTGGTTTGTTATCCAGTCTTGTTTTCACAATCTTATTCAATATAGCTCCAAAGTGCGACATGTAACCTATCAATTTATAGTTATGAAATCTAAAGAATCTATAGAATGAAAATAAAGTAAAAAATTTAATCATTATAATATCATATTTTATTAAAATAAATATTTATGCATATTATAACGTATTTGATAATATATTAAATATTTATACAAAAATATGATGTAATTTACATAAAATCAATTATATATCAAAAAAATTTTACATAAAAAAATTACTTTCAAAATGAATACATAACTAAATTTTAACCATATAGGATTATTATTTTTAATTTGCCTAATTAAATATTTGTTCATATTTCATACATTTTATATAATATATAAAGCATAAAAATTTTATTTAATTATTAAGTCTATTAATTTATAAATTAAGTTTATTATCCTTAATTAATAATAATATATATATATATATATATATATATATATAATTGTGAGCAAACAAAAACCATGCAAGTAAATTGTTGCAAATCAGGACTTTGACTTGTGATTTTGATGATAACAAACATTATTGCTTTGGCTATCATATTTTCTCTTGTTATTATTATTGGATATTTGTTTGCGTGTACTAATATTTCAGGTCCACCGTACACTATGCAAAGTGATCAACTCAAGACTGGGTAGAATAAGTTTATATTTTCTCCAGAGTCTGTATTTTCTTCTTATTTTTTTTTACATTTCTTGAGTTAAAGTCTTGTTTAAGGTGGATGCTAAATTTGGTGACCATGCACACATTAACAGTGGAGTGAAACTATATTTTTAAAATTTTTGAACTAATCATATCGTATGATCCTAAATATACTGTAAGATCAGTTAATTTTAAACTAATTTAAATTGAATATTTTTTAATTAATAAATTTAAACTAATTATATTGTATGATCCAAATTGTACTGTACGATCAGTTTAATACAAAAACCCTAGCCACCAAATGGTTTAAATTTTTATAATTTCATTTCTTTTAACTAATCGTATGGTTCGATCCATATCATACTATACGATATTTAAAACTTAATTAAATTAGTCCCCATGATTAGTCAATAAAAGCAAGGTTTAATAAATATGATAAATTATACTAGATGATTGAGAGAGGCAAAATTTGATCATCTCAGATATTATTCTGGATGAAACTTTGATTTTTTGAACTAATCGTACAATACGATGAAAATCATACATGATGAAATATTTACTTTTGAGCTAAACATACAGTATGATATAAATCATATAGGATGATTACAGATATGATTTCCAATCATCCCGATGATCGTTCTGTCAAATTGAAGGAAACTGAACTAATCATACCATACAATCTTCAAATCATACTTTACAATTATTACACTAAAATTGAATTGTTTTTCCCACGATTGTTCCATTATATTGAACAAACCTAGTTTTTTTAACTAATCATATTGTACAATCCTTGATCATACTGTATGAACAGTGGCAACCAAATTGAAAAATTAGGGTTTTTTTAGCCTTGTTTAAATACTTAAGAGACTCTTTGAGAGACTTTGGCTATTGTGCATTTTTGAGAGAGAGAGAGAGAGAGAGAGAGAGAGAGAGAGAGAGAGAGAGAGAGAGAGAGAGAGAGAGAGAGAGAGAGAGAGCTTTGACAAAGATCTTGGAGTGCTTTGAGAAGGAGAAAGGAGAGGGTTTGGGTGAGGGAGAAGGAGTGTCAGGGGATTCCACATAGTTGCTTTTGGTATGCTTTTACCTTATTTCCTCCAAGTGTCTTGTTTGATTTCTTGTGTGGATCTGGGAAGATGAACTTCAAGGGCAAAGATCGTCAAGGTTCCTGCCTTCACCAAGAGGGTAAAAAAGGTGTACAAGGTTCTCTACCCTCAATAGGAGGGTAAAAAATAAGTCAAGGTTCTCTACCTTCACTAGGAGGGTGAAAAACTCTATCACACTAGGTTGGTGAAAAGATTGTAAGGGCTTCTCCACCAGGTGTGTGAGCTAAAGGAGAGGAACTATAATTTTTAGTGAAATACTCAGAGAGCAGGACTTCAGGGAGTGGACGAAGGTCAAGGTTGAATGAACCACTATAAAATTTTGGTGTTTTCATTCTACTTTTCTTTTACACACTTTTATTTTTACATTTTAATTTTCTACAAATTTATTTTCCTTGAAACATTCATGTTGAGAATGTTGTGGTTGGTAGTAGATTGATTCGATTGAATTAACATCATCATTGTGATTATTATTATGTTTATTAGCTTTCACATTAGGTGATTTAATTTCTTTGAAAATATCAAAAAGATTTTTTACATTAAAGAAAACTTTTAAAACCCTAAATTAAAAAAGGTTTAATACCCTCTATTGAACTTTTAATTGGTATCAGAGCAGATCTTGAATTATAGATTTAAAAATCATCAATAAAAGATCAAATGGCATAATTTGGAAATAAGAATACCAAGGAGGGTTATTCTATATCCCGTCCCGCCATTATTCGACAGTATACCATTTGATTTCTTAAAAATTTGCATGTATACTTTTCTTCAATCCATTGATTTTCGCATGTGGTTGATGGTAAAGGAAGGGTATGATACATTGTTTTGATTAATTAATAGCATCAAAACTGAAATACCCTTTACTAAATGGAACAATGAGGATAAAGAGTATGCACAACTGAATGCAAAATGTTTAAATTGCTTTTTCTGCACTCTTAAATTTGAAGACTATATGAGAGTATCCATATGTACTACTGGAAAAGAAATTTGGGATAGACTTTGCATCACATACGAGGGTAATAGTGAGGTGAGATAATCTAAATTGATTATTTTATTATATGACTATGAACCTTTTTGCATGAAACCTAATGAGAGTATATCAGACATGTACACTAGGTTCATCGAGATAGTGACATCCCTGCATGCTTTAGGTTGAGAACATTCAAATTCTAAAATGGTTAACAAAATTCTTCATTGTCTACCTAGTAATTATGATGCTAAGGTTACTGCTATTTATGAATCAAAAGATCATAATGTTTATTCTATAGATAACTTGCTGTGTTCACTTATTACTTATGAGCATGGTGTGAGTTAGAGATTGCAGGATGTCATAGAAAAGAGAAAGGATAAAGTGGTGGCACTGAAAGTAAATAAATCAAATAGTGATAGCTTTATAGCTTAGGAGGATGATGATATTGCACTGATGACTCATTCTATAAAAAAAACCAGGAACATCATTAGCAATGGAGTAAAGGTAAAAGTAGTAAAAATTTTAAAGCTTCATCTGACACAATCTATTTTGAATGCAGGAAGCTAGGGAATCTGAGTTTTGATTGCCCCAACTTAAGAACTCACCAGAGCAAGGAGAAGGGTGATGAAAATGCAAATGTTAGAAAAAGAATGAACAGAACACAAAAGGATTTTTGTGCTTATATCGCCTCAAAATCATCAAAATAGGAAGTAGAGGAGGAGGTAACTAATTTGTGTCTCATGGCTAATGTTAGTCTTGATCGTCGGATCAATATGAGGTATGCCATCTATCTTATGATGAATTATTTATTATTATTAAGAAATTTATGATTCATATAGAAAGTTAAAGAAAATGTATGCTACATTGAGCTTTGTTTTTTTTTACTTTATAAAAGGTGCATGATAGTCTTAGGATTAAGCATTCTATATTAGATAAAGACCACATGTCTTTACTCGATTAGTTTGATGAATTAAATAAGAAGCATGTTAACTTAAATAATGCATATAAATCATTAAAGTCTGATCATATTAAGCTAAATAAAGCATTTGATAGATTAAATATAGTTGTAGAAGATCTAGACACCAGTAAGCATGACATCTTACTAGAATTAGTAGCTGAGAAAAGTATAGCTATTGCCTTAAATATAAGATTGGATAGACTACAACAAGACACATACAGGCCTATACACAAACATCCATAGCCTAGAATACAACATGCATTGCATATCCCTAGGAAGAGGTACAATACCCCACATAGATTAGTAAATCCATTCCTAGGTGTTAAGTGCTCTTCTTGTGGCATGTTAAGTCACATATCCCACACGTGCACAATACACCATAGAACACATCTAGTGTGGAGGCAAAAATTATTTGCATCACAGTATATTATGCATGCAGATCATTCAATTAAGCATACGGTGGAACCCAAACTCACTTGGGTTCTCAAATCAATTTTTGAATAACATTATAGGGGTCCTCTCATAAAAAACTAGTGAGAGCATGTGGCACCTGGATAGCGGATGCTCATGACATATGACTAGATATATGAAGTAATTCATCTCGCTAGAGGCTAGGGAAGGTGGCAGAGTTACACTGGGAGACAATACTACTATAAAAGTGGTAAATTCAGGTGTGATTGAAGATTAAAAAAATTTTATCATTGAGAATATTTTATTAGTGGATGGGCTAAAATATAACTTAGTTAGCATTAGACAATTGTGTGATAGAGGATTTGATATTAAGTTTTTATCTACTAGATTCTTGATTAGCTTAAATGGTAAACATATTTTAGAGGGTAAAAGAATTAATAATTTTTACATAGTTGATTTAAATTATATTGAATATTCAAATTCTTTATGTTTGAAAACTATTGTAGATGAATCCTACTATGGCATAGGAGACTATGTCATGCAAGCATGAACACAATTAGAAAGATAACCCAAAAGGACCAAGTTAGAGGCAAACTCAAACTAGAATTCTCTAAGGACCACCATTATGATGACTACAAACTAGAAAAATAAATCAAATCTTTATTTCATCCCATCAAGGAAATCACCGCCTGCAGACCTCTAGAAATCCTTCACATGGACCTGTTTGGACCAGTTAGCACTACAAGCTATGGTGGGAAAAACTTATGATTTTGTGATTATTAATGATTACTATAGATTTACCTGGGTTAGATTTTTGTCTCATAAGAGTGAATCATTTGAGAAATTTAGGATATTCTCTGCATGGATTCAGAGGAAATTTGGGTGTAAAATTTCAACAATTTATAAAGATCATGGTGGAGAATTTGAAAATGATAGGCTTGAATCATTTTGTGAGGAGCTTGGGATATAATATAATTTCCAGCTCCTAGAACCCATTAGTAGAATGGGTTTGCTGAAAGAAATAATAGAACCCTGGCAAAAGTATTAAAGCCATGTTAGTTGAGCATTCACTCCCTATATATTTTTGGGTTGAAGTAGTAAATACTTGTTGATATATTCTTAATAGGGTTAATATTAGATCCAAACTCAATAAGACACCCTATGAGTTACTTAAAGGAAGGACACACAATCTCTCTCACCTTCATGTCTTTGGTTGTAAGGTGTTCATTCTAATAAATGGAAAATATCCTTTAGGAAAATTTATCCTTAAATATAATGGAGTTTTCTTAGGATATTCATCTACAGGTAAAGCCTATCGAGTTTTCGTAGGAGAAGCTTAGTGGTAGAGGAGACCACCCAGAGAGTATTTGATAAATCTGATATATCTATTAAGCCTAGGTTAGAAGAAGAAGAAGTGGTAGAAGTAATCCAATGAATAGAGTCTATAAAACTAAAAAATAGAGAAGAGCCTTAGGGTCCTCTGCCTAGAGATTAGAGATATTCATCTAGTCATCCTAAGGAGCTTATCTTAGGAGATCCATCTATAGGTATTAGCACCAGGCATGAACATAAAAAGGAGGTTAGTTATTCTATTTTTATTTCTATTATAGAACCCTCAAATATAGATCCTAACTATGTAAGAAGATCTGAATAAAATTGTTAGGAATGATGCTTGGGAGTTGGTTAGCATACCTATGAACTAGATTATTGTAGGAACCAAGTAGGTATTTGTGAATAAAATGAATGAATCTGGAATATTGGTTAGGAATAAGGCTAGGTTGGTAGATAAGGGGTATAATCAAATAGAAGGAATTGATTTTTAAGAAACCTTTGACCTTGTAGCTAGGTTAGAAGTAATTAGAGTTCTATTAGCATTAGCTTGCTTTATAGGCTTCAAATTATATCAAATGGATGTTAAGAGTGCCTTTTTGAATGGGGCAATTAAGGAAGATGTATATGTAGAACCACCCTTTGGATTTGAAAATCCAACCTTTCTCGATCATGTCTATAAATTAATGATGGCATTATATGGATGAAAGCAAGCACTCAGAGTTTGGTATGAGAGGCTTACCAGTTTTCTCCTAGACATACCCTTTGTTAAGGGTAACGTAGATACCACCCTATTTCTAAGGAAAGTATGTGATGATTTGCTCATTGTTCAAATTTTTATGGATGACATATTATTTGGATCAACTAATATAAATCTTTGTGATGATTTTTTAAAAATAATGAGTGAGAAATTTGAGATGAGTATGATGGGAGAGCTTACATTCTTTTTTGGATTTAGTATAAAATAAAGGGATAATAAAACTTTTCTTAGCCAAAGCAAGTATATTATGGATATCTAAAAGAAATATGAGATAGAAAATGCGAAGATAGTAAATACACATATGAACTCTACCATTCAATTAGATAAGAATCCAAGTGGAAATTTTGAAGATCAAAAGAAGTATAGGGGAATTGTAGGATCTCTTATATATTTGACTGCTAGCAGACCTGATATTATATTTAGTGTTTATCTTTTTACTAAGTTTCAAATGATCCTAGGGAGTCCCATATGACTGCTATTAAGAGAATTCTTAGATATCTTCATAGAACCCATAACCTAGAAATCTGTTATCCTAGACATAACTCATCCATTAAAATTATAGGATACACTGACTCAGATTTTGTATTATGTAGAATTGATAGAAAAAGCACCTATGAAACCTATCAATTCACAGGATAATCCTTAGTCTCGTGTTCCAATAGAAAATAAAGCTCTATAGCCTTATTTATCACTGAGGAGGAATATATTGATGTAGGAAGTTGTGTTGCTTAAGTCTTTTGGCTATTGCAATAAATCATAGATCTTGGATTATTTGTAAGCACCATACCTATCATGTTTGACAACACTAGTTCCATCTATATCTCTAATAATCCAATTCAACAATCTCAGACTAAGCATATAGATATTAGATATCATTTTATTAGAGATCATCTAGCCAAGGGAGATATATAATTGCAAAATGTAGCAACTAATGATAAATTAGTAGACATCTTCACTAAACCCACTACCTATAAATCTTTTAGCACCTTCAGGACTAGACTAGGTATTATTGACATTCATTCATAATTTAGGATTAAATTGAATACATCAATCATTTGAAATCAGCTATTCTTATATGTGTTGAAATGTAAAAGTCATGACTCTAAAATTTATGACTGGTTGTTTGTTTATATTATTTTATATTTTGCTAGTTTTTCCTTTGTTATGCTGTTAGTTGTTCCCTGATCTTCACACACACGCAACCCCATTTTAAAAAATTCTCATCGTACTATATGAACCTAATTGGTATTGTACAATCTTCACATATCTGTATAATCTCGCCCATTTGTTAAATCGACAGTTTTAATCTAATCAATTATTGGTGATCATACTGTACGACCACCTATTCATATTATATGATACACATGTCATCAATAGTTGAATGAATTCAAGTTGACTGATATGATCTTTATTACACTATCATATTATATAAACACCCATTTATACTATACAATCAGTTTGGTCAAGATTCATACAGATGACCCCTTGGGACAATCGCTTTCCTTAAGATCATCTAGTATGATCCTTATCATATTGTATAATTTTACCACCTTTTTTGATAATTCATCTAGATGATTTAAATTCATTTGATCATATTATATGATGTTAAATTGTGTTGTATGATCTATTAAAAAAATTTATAAATTGGAGAGGTTTTTTAAAGCTTCGATCATTCAATCCCTCATATCCATTCCTTCTCCGAGACTCATATCTTTAACTGTCCTAATGGCTGAAGGTAGCAAGCATAGTCATTTCATCCAAGGAAGTAGTTCCTCTTAGCACCCTGTTGATGACCTTTTTTAATCTGTTGAAGATGAGGCTGCATACTATCGGTACAAAGACTCTTACATCACCCCATCTAAACTATGAAGAGCTAAATCTTTTTGCATCCACCACTCCTCAATTCTTACTTACCCACTCTATTCCCTTTAATTCTAAACTTCTTTATGAATTTTTTACAAACCTAAGGATTAGTGTCATTGTTCCTATCATATTATCCAATTTCTGTAGGCCACCCATAGAAATAACCAAGGACTATATTTTGTTGAATATCTCAACCTATCCATAAAAGGACCTCAACCCCATTTAATTTTTTTAGGGGAGACTTTGATTGGAGTAAAATCAATTTAATAATTAGAAATACTACCCTAAATCAACATCAACCCCTTGGTCCAATCTTTGAATCAAAATGCTTGTATTATCCAACATATTCTTACAACCTCAATCATTCCTAAAGATGGAGATCACATAAATAGTACCCCACTTTTATCCTTGGTTACCTACTTTATTATATTTGAAATCAAATTTGATGAAGCCCGAATGATCATTGAATATATTCATAATCTTACTCCCATTCGCGTTCCTTCCACTAGAAGGAAGCGAAATATTTCTCTTAGTCATGTCATTGCCTACGTCCTGGATAAAAAATATTAGCTTACTTATCATGCTACCGCTGATCATTTCCTAATCTACTATACCAATAGTTCCTTCTAGATTCTTTTTCATCATCACCTAGGCGATGAGCCAGAAAAAAGAACCTAATTTTGATGAGGAAGGCGGAGCTCATCCTACATCAACACCTGTACCAGAGCCCACACCAGCACTAGTGCCAGCTCCTGCACCAACGTACCAGTTTTATCCATATAAGGAGTTGGTATAACATTTTGATCGATTGGAGTCCAAATTGAATGGTCATATTCAGCAGCAATAACAACAACATGAGACCAGCATGGTATGGTTCAGTGATCAATTTGTTATTATTCACTACTATTTCCAACCACCACCACCTCTACTACCACCTCATAAGGGATCTTCTGGGTTATGTGTTTGGTTGGAGTCTTTCTGTTATTTTGTGTTGTAGTCTTTGTTGTGTTTATTCTTTTCTTCTTCTCTCTTTTTTGGTGATGTCAAAAAGGTGAGTAGTTACTTATTCGTATTTTGTATTTTTTCTCTGTAATCTATTTTATTTTAATAAAAAAAATCTTGAATGTCCAAATAAAAAAAATGAAAAGTAAAAATACACAAAAAAATAATTCTCCCTATTTTTTAATAATTCATCTAGTAAGGGGGAGTTTAAAAGATAGAAAAATAAATTTAAAATTTTAACCAATAATATGTACCATCATAAAAAAGGAGGAGATTGTTGTGAATCTAGACCCAAGTCTTGTAATTTTGAAGATAACAATTATTATTAGTTTGTCTATCATATTTTCTCCTATTATTATTGTTGGATATTTGTTTGCAAGCACTAGCATTTTAGTTCCGCTGTACACCATGAAAAGTGATCAACTCAATACTTGGTAGAATATGTTTATATTTTCTCAAGAGTATGTATTTTCCATTTATTTTTTTTTATATTTCTTGAGTTAAAGTATTATTTAAGGTGGACACACTCATAGGGGAGTGAAAAACGAAGTTTTTAAAATTTTGAATTAATCATACTATGCAATCCTAATCATACTATACGATCCTATTCATATTATACGATTAATTAATTTTAAACTATTTTAAATATGTTATTTTTTAATTAATAAATTTAAACTAATCATACTATATGATCCAAATCGTATTGTATGATCAATTTTTTATAGAAACCCTATCCACCAAATAATTTAAGTTTTTATAATTTCATTTCTTTTAACTAATTACACGGTACAATCAATATCTTACTATATGATTTTTGAAAACATACATAAATCAATCACCATGATTAGTCAATCAAATATAGGTTTAATAAATATGGTAAATTATACTGTATGATATAAATCATACTAGATGATCAATAGAGATGAAATTCGATCATCTCAGACATCATACAGCATGAAACCTTTATTTTTTAAACTAATTGTAGTATGAAATAGATCATATTGGACAAAACATTAACTTTTCAATTAAATGTACAGTAACATGTAAATTATACTAGATGATTGACAGAGGTGATTCCTAATCATCCTAGTTATTATCCTATACAAATTGAAGGAAAGTAAACTAATCGTATCGTATGATCTTCAAATTGAACTGTATGATAAGTACCTAGAAATTAAGCAATTCATCCCATGATTGTTACATCATATCTAATGAACTCAATTTTTTTGAACTAATCATATTGTATGATCCTTAATCGTACTATACGAATAGTAACAGCCAAATTAAAAAATTAGGATTTTTTGAAGCCTTATTTAAATACTTTCTTAAGGGACTCTTTGAGAGTCTTTGGATCTTATATTTTTTGGAGAGTGAGCTTTGAGAGAGATCTTGGAGATCTTTGGGAAGGAGAAATGAGAGGTGTGTGTGAGGGAGAAGGAGTGTGAGGGGATTCTACACGATTGCTCTAGGCGAGCTTCTACCTTATTTCCTCCATGTGTCTTGCTTAGTTTCTTGGGTGGCTATATGAAGAAGAACTTCAAGGCCAAATATCCTCAAGGTTCTCTTCCTTCACCAGGAGGGTGAAAATGGAGTGCAACATTCTCTTCCTTCACTAAGAGGGTGAAAAATGAGTCGACGTTCTCTGCCTTCACTAGGATGATGAAAAATGAGTCAAGGTTCTCTGCCGCATCATGTTACTAAAAAGATTGTAAGGGCTTCTCTACCTAACTGTGGGGGATAAAGGAGAGACATTATAGTTTTAGTGCAATACTCAGAGAGGAGGACTTTGGAGAGTGGACGTAGGTCAAGGTTGACCAAACCATTAGAAAATTCTTGTGTGCTCATTCTACTTTTCTTTTACACACCTTTATTTATGTATTTTAATTTCCTATAAATTTATTTTTCTTAAAAATTTCATGTTGAGAATGTTGTGGTTGGTATTAGATTCATTTAATTAAATTAACATCATCATTGTGATTGTTATTATGTTTATTAGCTTTCGCATTGGGTGATTTAATTTCTTTGAAAATATCAAAAAGATTTTTTGTGTTAATTTTTTTTTAAAACCCAAATTCAACCCCCTCTTAGTGTGTCGTGGGTAGTTCAACGAGGTTTAGCACACTATATTAAACTTTCATAAATATCTATGGTCCTTTAAAATACTTATAAGTTAGTATAACTTAAATTTCTATATATGGAAATCTTCAAGTAATCCATTTTTATCAATCTTGGGTTCTTTTAAACTCAAATTTGGATTAAACTTGGGTTATGTAATATTAATCCCATGTTGACCTCATTTTTAGCTGAGGTCTTTCAAACCCTTAATTTCTAAACACATAATCTTGTTTTGGATTTGATGACTAGTCTAGATGCATTAGACCTTACTACTGAACCTCAAGCTCTTTGAGTTAAAGTCAAATAAATATGAACTAGTTTAAAACCTTGAGCTATATTTAATGTACCTAGTGGACTACACTTTGCATTATACTTGCCCCATTGACTTCAAACCTTCCATAGACATCTAATATAGGAGCTCTAGATACTAAATTCTTCAATCCTAGCTTCCCATGCCAAAGGTTGACCCATTTGACTCAGTTGAGCTTACTCAATTGGCCAAACTCCTATTAACAACTATAAACCCTAGTTGTTCATCAAAATTTGCCAAAAAAAATGCTTCAAAGCTCCTTATGATATGCTCATGACTGGTCCACCTACCTTGGTCAAATGTTGCCTTGGTCAACCAAAGAGTGGTCAAACTAGTCTAGATTTGGTTATACCATTGAACATGATTAATTAGACCTCTCCCGTTGCTTATCATTGGTCCAATTAACCTCTTAAGTACACCTAAACCTTGACTTTGACTTGGCTAACCCACCTAAATTGGTCAAACAAAATGAAGCTTGGTCTCCTTTGCACAAACACTAAATTTCTTAGATCAAACCTAATAAATTTGATTCAAACGGCTTTTAGAAATTTTTAAAATTCTATCATAAATGTCTTGACTAGCCTATATCAGTCAAGGTGGATAAATAATTAAGTTAATTGTAATTGGTTAAGCCTCCTTATACACTTATTTCCTCCATACCATTTGCACAAGTCAATTCTAAACCTTCTCTAGAAGTTTTTAAAGCATTCCTAAACCAAGCCCATGGCTTGGGCTATCTTAAACCTAAGTGGTCCCCTGTTTGGAAAAGGACTCTAAGTCATCTTCACCTTTCTCTTTCACTCCCTACTCCACCTCCCGCTCTAAAATGAACTAAGACACATAGAAACATCCTATACACTAAGCCTGATTAATCCTAGCCCTGGGACTCATCATTATGCATTAGAATATAGTAAATTAGGTTAACTATTCATTCCATATTAATTCATATTCTAATACTGAAAGTTCGATAAGTATGTTAAGCCCTGATGAACTTATCCCGAGGCCAACCAAGAGGGGGGGGGGTGAATTGGTTATTTAAAAATTTGTGAGCAACAGGAAAATTTTTTTCAATAATTTGCAGCGGAAACAAGTACACATAGAAATGAAAAGATCAATCACAGATTTCACCCAAGCAGATAATAATAGAAAAATAAAATGCAAAAAATAATCAGAGAGAACACACCAGATTTTATAGTGGTTCGGTCAACTTAACCTACGTCCACTCCCTGGAGCCTCTCCTCCGGGTATTGCACTAACACAAAAGTGACTCTCCTTTTGATCCTACAACAAGGAGGAGAAGCCTGTACAAAACTCCTTTCCACCAACCCGGTGAGGCAGAGAACCTGAACTCTTTTTGCTTCCTCCTGAAGCAGGCAGAGAACCCGGACTCCTTTTGCTTCCTCTTGAAGCAGGCAGAGAACCTGAACTCCTTTTGATTCCTTCTGAAGCAGGCAGAAAACCTGGATCTTCTTGTGAATGATCCTGAAAAGACCGACAAGATGAGAGATGACGAACGGAGAAGATGACTTTGATCCTTGCTTGGAGAAACCTTTGTGAATCCCTCACAAACTCCCCCTAATAAGATTCTCTCTCTCTCCCAAACTCTCTCTCTAGGGTTTTTCTATAAAGGAAAGTGGCAAAAGATTTTTCTTGTTGGAAGAAAAAAATCTTTTATAGGAGGGCTCAAAATTTGCCCTAAATCTCAACTGGTCGGCCAATATCGTCCAGGACAATCGATCGTCCTGTACGATCAGGTCAAAATCACTTGTGTTAGCCTGGATGATCTGGCTCTTCTAGATGATTAGTAAAAAAAGTTGTTCAGATCATCCTGTACAATTCTGCGATCGTCCGGGATAATTAGTGTAAATTTAGGAATTTTGTCTAGAAGACTGCTCTGGTCGTCTAGAGGAACTTGTGCTGTACGACCTCAAAATGACTTGATCATCCAGGACGATATTGATATCATCCTGTACGATTAGTTCAAAAAGAGCCAAAATCATCTTGATCACTGCTCTGGACGTACAGGTGAAACACACTGGACAGTCATGATTATCCCGGACAATCTTGCGACCGTCCCAGAGATATGATCATATCAATTAAATATTAATTGCTTTCCTTAATCACCAGAATAATTTGGGCATGATTGTACTGGATCATCCAGGATGATATACGTATTGTCCGGGATGATCAAATCAAATCTCTAAAAATAAAACTTCCCTAACTTGATCTGGCGGCTGAGAATTTTTGATTTGAGCCTATCGTCCCGTACGATGGATGGATCATTCAGGACGATCAGCTTAATCAGACAGACTTAACTTGATCGCCCTAATTAGGATTTTTGTTTTCACTGGATCATCCAGGACGATGTTAATATCGTCTAGGATGATCTGAACAAAAATTGAATAGAAACTCTAATTCACTCAAGCTCTCCCCCTAAGTGTGTGTGTGCAAGGTTACTTAGCTAGGGGATTAGTTACATTACATTTGACTCAAAAAAGGAAAAACATTATATTTAGACACACTTGGACCCGATCTTGAGTTGGCTTGAGTTGCTTTTGATCTTTTGTACCTGAAATGGGTTAGCCAAGCAAAACAAAATACAAACATGTTTGTTATCATCAAAACTATACTTTTTGAATCCATATTTGCAACAATCTTACCCTTTTTGATGGTGGCAAACATTGATGTAGTAGTTTCAAATAAAATAACCAGGAGTTAGCCAACGCAGATACGAAAAATAAATATCATTTCAAAATTCACTAAATAGAAAATACAATAAGGAGAACAACTATAAAATAAGAGCAATACAAGAAATAACTAGAACAGTACACGAAACTACTAGTCACTCAAAACACTAACTCCCCCTTTTGACATCACAAAAAGGAGGAGGAACAGACACAACAGTACAAGTAGAAAATAACACAAAACATGAAAGATCTTGGATCCCAAAAACACATACAATAAAATGAAAAATAAAAGTAGAGTAAATAAAACTCGAAACGAGAAACATAAAAAATTATGATTTTTTTTTGAATCGATCTACTCCAGTAAATATGAATTTTCCCTTGATTTTGAATAAAAAAACCAATAAAAAGATGATCGACAGCACTGAAATCCAAAAAAGTTGGCAAATCGACTTTCGTAACTCCCACCTCGGACACCTTATAGATGCAAATTCCTTTCAAAACAAAAATCCAATTCAGAAGAAAGAAATTAGATTCGAAAAAAGATCCTTTTAAGTCTCGTTCCAGGAAAAATATCTGATATAATAGTATTACAAAGTAAGAAATCAGAAATCATGATTTTCATCTCAAGCTTTTGAAAATATTAAGGGTGCGTGGATTTTTCTAAGACATTTAAAGATCTGAAAGGGAAGAAAGCCTATTTCTTTGTGGGCTAATTTTGTGCCCCTTTTTTTTTCAATTTGTTCGGCGCTTTGTGCATCTTTTGATTTTTCATACAGTATGTGTATTCTTTCAATTTTTAGCGACATTGCGCATCTTTTCAGTTTGGGCTAATTTTATGCCTCTTTTCATTTTGGCGCTCTTTGCGCATCTTTTGTAGGCTTTCTCCCTCTCAAAATTGTTAAAGAATCTCAGCTGTAAAATTACCATCCAGATATAAGAGACGATAAAGCTCACTCTCTATAATAAGGAAGAGTAATTCACAAAATAAAAATTATAAATGGGTTAGCTTGAGTTGCTTTTGATCTTTTGTACCTGAAATGGGTTAGCCAAGCAAAACAAAATACAAACATGTTTGTTATCATCAAAACTATACTTTTTGAATCCATATTTGCAACAATCTTCCCCTTTTTGATGGTGGCAAACATTGATGTAGTAGTTCAAATAAAATAACCAGGAGTTAGCCAACGCAGATACGAAAAATAAATATCATTTCAAAATTCACTAAATAGAAAATACAATAAGGAGAACAACTATAAAATAAGAGCAATACAAGAAATAACAAGAACAGTACACGAAACTACTAGTCACTCAAAACACTAACTCCCCCTTTTAACATCACAAAAAGGAGGAGGAACAGACACAACAGTACAAGTAGAAAATAACACAAAACATGAAAGATCTTGGATCCCAAAAACACATACAATAAAATGAAAAATAAAAGTAGAGTAAATAAAACTCGAAACGAGAAACATAAAAAATTATGATTTTTTTTAATCGATCTACTCTAGTAAATATGAATTTTCCCTTGATTTTGAATAAAAAAACCAATAAAAAGATGATCGACAGCACTGAATCCAAAAAAGTTGGCAAATCGACTTTCGTAACTCCCACCTCGGACACCTTATAGATGCAAATTCCTTTCAAAACAAAAATCCAATTCAGAAGAAAGAAATTAGATTCGAAAAAAGATTCTTTTAAGTCTCGTTCCAGAAAAAATATCTGATATAATAGTATTACAAAGTAAGAAATCAGAAATCATGATTTTCATCTCAAGCTTTTGAAAATATTAAGGGTGCGTGGATTTTTCTAAGACATTTAAAGATCTGAAAGGGAAGAAAGCCTATTTCTTTGTGGGCTAATTTTGTGCCCCTTTTTTTTTCAATTTGTTCGGCGCTTTGTGCATCTTTTGATTTTTCATACAGTATGTGTATTCTTTCAATTTTTAGCGACATTGCGCATCTTTTCAGTTTGGGCTAATTTTATGCCTCTTTTCATTTTGGCGCTCTTTGCGCATCTTTTGTAGGCTTTCTCCCTCTCAAAATTGTTAAAGAATCTCAGCTGTAAAATTACCATCCAGATATAAGAGACGATAAAGCTCACTCTCTATAATAAGGAAGAGTAATTCACAAAATAAAAATTATAAATGGGTTAGCTTGAGTTGCTTTTGATCTTTTGTACCTGAAATGGGTTAGCCAAGCAAAACAAAATACAAACATGTTTGTTATCATCAAAACTATACTTTTTGAATCCATATTTGCAACAATCTTCCCCTTTTTGATGGTGGCAAACATTGATGTAGTAGTTCAAATAAAATAACCAGGAGTTAGCCAACGCAGATACGAAAAATAAATATCATTTCAAAATTCACTAAATAGAAAATACAATAAGGAGAACAACTATAAAATAAGAGCAATACAAGAAATAACAAGAACAGTACACGAAACTACTAGTCACTCAAAACACTAACTCCCCCTTTTAACATCACAAAAAGGAGGAGGAACAGACACAACAGTACAAGTAGAAAATAACACAAAACATGAAAGATCTTGGATCCCAAAAACACATACAATAAAATGAAAAATAAAAGTAGAGTAAATAAAACTCGAAACGAGAAACATAAAAAATTATGATTTTTTTTAATCGATCTACTCTAGTAAATATGAATTTTCCCTTGATTTTGAATAAAAAAACCAATAAAAAGATGATCGACAGCACTGAATCCAAAAAAGTTGGCAAATCGACTTTCGTAACTCCCACCTCGGACACCTTATAGATGCAAATTCCTTTCAAAACAAAAATCCAATTCAGAAGAAAGAAATTAGATTCGAAAAAAGATTCTTTTAAGTCTCGTTCCAGAAAAAATATCTGATATAATAGTATTACAAAGTAAGAAATCAGAAATCATGATTTTCATCTCAAGCTTTTGAAAATATTAAGGGTGCGTGGATTTTTCTAAGACATTTAAAGATCTGAAAGGGAAGAAAGCCTATTTCTTTGTGGGCATATTTTGTGCCCCTTTTTTTTCAATTTGTTTGGCGCTTTGTGCATCTTTTGATTTTTCATACAGTGTGTGTATTCTTTCAATTTTTGGCGACATTGCGCATCTTTTCAGTTTGGGCTAATTTTATGCCTCTTTTCATTTTGGCGCTCTTTGCGCATCTTTTGTAGGCTTTCTCCCTCTCAAAATTGTTAAAGAATCTCAGCTGTAAAATTACCATCCAGATATAAGAGATGATAAAGCTCACTCTCTATAATAAGGAAGAGTAATTCACAAAATAAAAATCATAAATCGTTTGATAAGTGCAACCACTTGGTTCAAAAAATCATAACAATGAGTCAAAACTTTGAAAACACTATTCATATGAGGTAGATTACTTTAGGAAGATAAAATAGATCTCTATTTCAAAAACCAACTTTTTAATTTTGAAGAAGATTTTTATCCAAAAGAAACAATGCACCATTAAAGGAGTTAGAGGAAGAGAAATAATCATCAATGTTTCTTCCCTTTAACAGACCCAGTGGAATCAATCACTACTTACAAGCTTCCAACCAAAAAAAATAAGACAAAATTTTCAGTCACAAATCCAGTTTATCAGTAGTAGTGAGTTGTGATCGGATTTTAAAAAGCATAAAATAGTAAGTAAAAATGAAGTAGGAAATTACATCAAAATAAATATTCAAATCAAACTAACAATATGATTAAAATGAAAATTAGTAGAAAAATAAAAATCAACAAAAAATAGATAATCAAATCAAACAACTAACTAATAGAAATAGAATGAAAAAATAGGCAAATCAGAAATCAGTAGTCATCAGAATCAAGCATTTATGTCAATCACACCTAATTTGGTCCTCAAAATGCTGAATGAGTCAAAGGCCAGTGGTTTAGTAAATATGTCAGCCAGCTGATTTTCAGTTGCTACATAATGTAGCTCAATATCCCCTTTTGTAACATGGTCCCTAATGAAGTGATGCCTTATATTAATGTGTTTGGTTCTAGAATGTTGGATTGGATTCTTAGAAATATAGATGACACTAGTATTATCACACAGAACAGAAATTGTGCCCACAGGTAATCCTAAATCCAAGACTTGTTGCTTCAACCAAAGAACTTGGGCCACATAACTTCCTAAGGCAATGTACTCAACTTCAGCAGTGGAGAGTGTAACTGAGTTCTATTTTCTACTGGACCAGGAAACTAAAGATTGTCCTATGAATTAACAAGTTCCAGGAGTGCTCTTTCTATCCACCCTACACCCTGTAAAGTCAGAATCAGAATATCCAATAATCTCAAAAGAAGTGCTGTGCCTAGGGTACCAGTTTCCTAGGTTTGGGGTCCCTAAAAGATATCTAAGAATTCTCTTAACAGCAGTCAGGTGGGACTCTTTAGGATTAGCTTGAAACCTAGTACAAAGACAAACACTAAACATGATATCAGGTCGGCTAGCAGTTAGGTAAAGAAGTGATCCAATTATTCCTCTATACTTCTTCTGATCAACATATTTTACACTTGAATCCTTATCTAACTGAACAGAGGAGCTCATGGGAGTGTTGATTGCTTGGCTTGGCTTTATCCATTTCATATTTCTTCAAAATATCCTTAGTATATTTAGATTGATTGAGAAATATTCCATCATCCATTTGCCTTATTCTACACCCCAAAAAGTAAGACAACTCTCCCATCATACTCATCTCAAACTCCTTTCTCATTATTCTAGAAAACTCATCACATAAATATTTATCAGAAGATCCAAAAATTATATCATCAATATAGATCTGGGCAATGAGTAAATCATCCCCTACTCTCCTTAGAAAAAGGGTGGTGTCTAAGCTCCCCTTAACAAACTCTCTTTATATCAGGAATGTGCTGAGCCTCTCATACCAAGCTCTGGGTGCCTGTTTCAATTCATAAAAGGCCTTTTTTAATTTATAAACATGATTTGGATATTGGGAACTCTCAAAACTTGGGGGTTGTTCTACAAAAATATCCTCTTTTATTACCCCATTTAAAAAGGCACTCTTGACATCCATTTGAAATAGCTTAAATCCCTATAACAGGCAAAGGCTAGTAACACCCTAATGCCTTCCAATTTAGCTATAGGGGCAAAGGTCTCCTCAAAATCAATCCCTTCAATCTGATTATACCCCTTATTCACCAATCTTGCGTTATTCCTAACCACCACACCAGAATCATTCATCTTATTCTTAAAGACCCACTTGGTTCCCACTATACTTTGATTCCTAGGTCTTTCTACTAGCTCCCAAACATTGTTCCTTACAAATTGATTCAATTCCTCTTGCATAGCTAAGATCCAAAACTCATCAGAGAGGGCTTGATTGATGTTGGTGGGTTCAGTCATTGAGATAAAGGCAGAGTGGTTTACTTCCTTCCTAAGTCCGTGCCTAGTCCTAACACCTTCAGAAGGGTCTCCTAAGATCAGTTCTTTAGGATGACTTAAAAAATATATCCAATCTCTAGGAAAAGTGTTATGAGGTTCTACCCTTTCCTCCAGATTTACATTTTCAACCCCTTGGGTAATCTCCCCTACCTCTTCTTCTTCCTCAACTTTAGTCACCTTAGGATCAGATTCATCAAACACCACATGAGTTGTCTCTTCCACCACCAAAGTCCTCTTATTAAACACCCTAAAGGATTTCCCCACACTAGAATAGCCTAAGAACACTCCTTCATTAGATTTGGGATCAAACTTTCCTATGGATGATTTCCCATTGTTCAGAATGAAAACCTACAGCCAAAGACATGGAGGTGGTATAGGTTTGGAGTTCTACCCTTAATGATCTCATAAGGTGTCTTGTTCATATTGGATCTAACATTCACCCTATTCAACATATAATAGGCAGTGTTCACTGCTTCAGCCCAAAAGTACTTTGGAAGTGAATACTTAGCAAGCATGGCTCTAGCGGCTTCCACTAAGGTCCTGTTCTTCCTTTCAGCTAGCCCGTTCTGCTGAGGGGTCCTAGGAGCTAAAAAATTGTGACTAATCCCTTGCTCCTCACAAAAAGTTCCAAACTTTACATTTTCAAACTCTCCATCATGATCACTATAAATAGACAAGATCTCACAACCTAACTTCCTCTGAATCCAAGTGGAGAAGGACTTAAATTCATCAAATGACTCAGATTTATGTGATAGAAATTTAATCCAAGTGAACCTCAAGTAATCATCAACAATCACAAAACCATAGACTTTTCCCCCTAAGCTGGTAGTGCTAATAGGTCCAAAGAGATCCATGTGAAGGACTTCTAAAGGTCTAGAGGTGCTAATGTCCTTAACAGAGTGAAAGGAGGATTGGACTTGCTTTCCTAATTGACAGGCATCACACAGGTGGTCCTTAGTGAACTTAAGCTTGGGGACACCTCTAACTAAGTCGTTTTGGGTGACTCTCCTAAGGGTTTTCATACTGGCATGACATAATCTCCTATGCCACAACCAAGATCATCAGCAGTAATTTTTAAGCAAATTGAAACATCAGCTTTAAAGCAACTTACATTCAGCATGTAGACATTTTTGATCCTTTGTCCCTGCAAAATAATTTTGTCATTTAAGCTTAAAATGCAGCAAGTGGGCAGGAATTTGATGTTGTATCCTTTGTCACAGAGTTGACTGATGCTCAACAGGTTGTGTTTCAATCCATTTACAAGCAAAATATTGTCAATCATAAAATTCTTTGAATCACCAATTATACTTGAACCTAACACCCTCCTGGTGGTGTTATCTCCATGTGTAACCTTGCCTCCAGCCCTGGCCTGCAGCGAAATGAACTGATTTGCATCTCCAGTCATGTATCTTGAGCATCCACTATCCAGGTACCACATGCTCTCACGAGATCTTGTGTGAGAGCACACCTACAAAATTATCAAATGTCAGATTTCAGAACCCAAACAGGTTTGGGTTTCTTCTTATGAAGATAAGAATATGATGCTTGTGTGTTGTGATGTGAAGCAGACAATTTGGGCCTCCACACCTAATGTGTACTACGATAAATAGTGCAGGTGTGGGAGATTTGTCCTAACATGCCACAAGAAAAATTTCTAACACCAGGAAAAGGGTTAACTAATCTACGTGGGTGATAGTGCCTCTTCCTAGGTTTGAATGAAACATGCTTTGATGATTTTGAAATAGATTCTTCAAAAGGTGGAGGTGCATAAAATTGTGTAAAAGTAGGTGGAATTTCATATTTCTTAAAATCACAGATTTTTATACTCAAAAATTCATTTTCCTTTTTCAAACTTGCAATTTCAAATTTTAGATGGTATTCACTACTATCTAAATCAGATGCATGAGTTTCTAATTCTTTAAATGCAGCTTTTAATTCAACATGCGATGTTTTTAATAGATCATGCTCAATAATTAAATTAGAATGCTTTTTCTTCAACTCATTGAATTCATCAAGTAGTGACATGTGATTGCAATCAACAGTAGAATGATCTTTAATCAAAATTTCATGCTCTTTTTGTAAATTTAGAAGTTCTAGTTTCAGGCTAGCATGAGTTTTCTTAAGCTTCTTATACGATGCATGAATTCTTTCAGACACTTCAAATAATTATTCGCATACCTCTTCCTGGTCAGACTAACCAGGATGATCATTTGCCATCAAACATAAGTTAGTTTCCTTCTCTTCAGCTTCAATCTCCGAGGAGTCAGATGCAAAATCTACCCAGAATGCCTTTTGAATCCTCTTCTTGTCCTTCATGAATTTGGGTTTCTCCTCACCCTTTTCCTTGCTTGGGTGAGCTTTAAGTGTAGCACAATCAGCCTTAATGTGTCCAGGCTTCCTACATTCAAAACAAATAGTATCAAATGAATCTTTAAAATTTTTACTGGACTTACCCTTGTTCCACTTCTGAAAGTTCTTATGTTTCTTCCTTAGAAAGCTTTTGAATTGCCTAGTGATTAAGGCAACATCATCGCTATCAGATCTGAAAGAATCAGTGTCAATATCATTGGCCTTCAGCGCCACAGTTTTCTCCTTCTTCTTCTCACCTGCATCAAGCTGTCTTTGGTTCACCCCTTGCTCGTAAGTAATGAGTGACCCAAGTAAGTTGTCAATAGAATAATTGTTCAAATCTTTCGATTTAGTAATTGTAGTTATTTTAGCATCAAACGAAGAAAGAAAACATCTCAAAATCTTGTTCACTTTTTCATAATTTGAAAGTTCTCTTCCTAAAGCATGCAAGAAAGTGACAATTTGAGTGAACCTCGTATACATTTCAGAAATAGACTCAGTAGGTTTCATGGGAAAGAGTTTGTTGTCATGCAACAATATATTTAACCTAGACTGTTTGACTTTATTTGTACCTTTATAAGTAATGCACAATCTATCCCAAATTTCTTTACCAGTTGTACAAGTAGAGACACGCATATAATCCTCAGATTTTAAGGCATAGAAAAAATAGTTCACATTTGGCATTCAGTTGGGCTAAGTCACGTTCATCAAAAGTCTAATCAGTGAAAGGCAGTTCAGTTTTAACATTGTTAATCTTTTTAAACAGTGGTTTATAGCCATCCTTAACAACCATCCACATGTGATAATCTATAGATTGAAGAAAAGTGGACATGCGAGTTTTCCAAAAATCAAAAGATATGTTATCAAATAATGGCGGTCATATAATTGAATAACCTTCAGCAGTATTAAAATTACCAAAGTTATCCATGGATCAAACTTAAAAGTTTTTAAACTTAATTTTTGAATCCCTCTCTGATACTATTTGAAAGTTCGATAGGGATGTTAAGCCTTGATGAACTAGTCCCGAGGCCAACCAAGAGGGGGGGTGAATTGGTTATTTAAAAGTTCGCGAGCAACAGAAGAAACCATTTCGATAATTTGCAGTGGAAACAAGTAAACATAGAAACAAAAAGATCAATCACAGATTTAAGCCAAGCAGATAATAATAGAAAAATAAAGTGCAAAAAATTATCAGAAAGAACACACCAAATTTTATAGTGGTTTGGTTAACTTGAACAATGTCCTCTCCCCAGAGCCTCTTTTCTGGGTATTGTACTAACACAAAAGTGACTCTCCTTTTGCTCTCACAGCAAGGCAGAGAAGCCTGTACAAAACTCCTTTCCACTAACCCGGTGAGGTAGAGAACCTGAACTCCTTTTACTTCCTCCTGAAGCAGGCAGAGAACCAAGACTCCTTTCGCTTCCTCCTGAAGCAGGCAGAGAACCTGAACTCTTTTCGCTTCCTCCTAAAGCAGGCAGAGAACCCAGATCTTCTTGTGAATGATCCTCCCACAGAAAACACCGACAAGATGAGATACGATGAACGGAGAAGATGACTCTGATCCTTGCTTGGAGAAACCTTTGTGAATCCCTCACAAACTCCCCCTCACAAGATCCTCTCTCTCTCTCTCCCAAACTCTCTCTCTCAAGGGTTTTCTGTAAAGAAAAGTTGAAAAAGAATTTTCTTGTTGGAAGAAAAAAATCTTTGATAGGAGGGCTCAAAATTTGTCTTAAATCTCAACTGGTCGGCCAATATTATCCAGGATGATCGATAAATCATCCTGTATGATCAGTTCAAAATCACCTATTTCAGCCTGGATGATCTGGCTCTTCTGGACGATTAATAGAAAAAGTTATTCAGATCATCTCGTAGGATTCTACGATCGTCCGGGATGATTAGTGTAAATTTAGGAATTTTATCCAGAAGATTGCTCTGGTCGTCCAGAGGAACTTGTGTTGTACGACCTCAAAATGACTTGATCGTCTAGGACGATATTTATATCGTCCTATACGATTAGTTCAAAAAGTGCCAAGGTTGTCCTGATCACTGCTTTGGACGTACAGGTGAAACACACTAGACGGTCATGATCATCCCGAACGATCTTGCGACCGTCCCGGACGATATGATCGTATCAATTAAATATTAATTACTTTCCTTAATCACCACAGATGAAACACACTAGACGGTCATGATCATCCCGGACGATCTTGCAACCGTCCCGGACGATCTTGCGACCGTCCCGGACGATATGATCATATCAATTAAATATTAATTACTTTCCTTAATCACCAGACTAATTTAGGCATGATTGTACTGGATCATTCAGGATGATACACATATCGTTCGGGATGATCAGATTAAATCTCTAAAAATAAAACTTGCCTAACTTGATCTGGCGGTTGAGAATTTTTGATTTGAGCCTATCATCCCGTACAATGGATGGATCATCTAGGACAATCGACTTAATCAAACAGACTTAACTTAGTCGCCATAATTAGGGTTTCTATTTTTACTGGATCGTCTAGGACGATCTGAATAAAAATTAAATAGAAACTCTAATTTACTCAAGCTCTCCCCCTAAGTGTGTGTGTGCAAGGTTACTTAGCTAGGGGATCAGTTACATTACATTTGACTCAAAAAAGCAAAAACATTACATTTAGACACACTTTGACCCGATCTTGAGTTGGCTTGAGTTGCTTTTGATCTTTTGTATCTGAAATGGGTTAGCTAAGCAAAATAAAATACAAACATGTTTGTCATCATTAAAATTATACTTTTTGAATCCAAATTTGCAACAAATACTTCTCTAGATAACCTATTATTTCATTCTAGCACTCAAAGAGTTCCCTAACATTTCCCTAATATTTTCCTATTGTCTGGATGCTTTCGATGGTGAGTTCCTCCAATGACCAAGAGCATTTTCATCCAAAGAACTTGAACCTCTATTCCATATATTCTCTGACCTCCACATCTTCAATGTGTTGCAATTTAGGAGCCCAACCCTATATTTTGATTATTACAAATATTATTGGATGTTTATTTTATTATTCTTGCAGTATATATTTGATATGTATTTTTTTGTGCGCCACTAATCTTCAAGTATAACTTCACCAAGCAAGAGTGAAGGATAAAAGCTCAAGATATCATGCATTCATGGATAAGCCAATCAATATTTCAAAGAGTTTATATTTTTTTAGTTTTTTATTCTATTTATGTAGAAGGTATATGTTAGCATAGCTACCGTACAAATACACACTAGGGGAGTGAAATTTAATATTTTGATTTTTTTATTAATTATATTATACGATCAAGATCATATTATATGAACTATTTAAATATAAATTAATTAAAAGGTTTAATTAAATGAGTATAATTAAATATTTGGCATAGTTAATTATACAGTATAACCACCACATAATATTATACAAACAACTCAGGAAACCCTACCATGAAATCTTGGTTACTTTAAATAGCCAAATTAAAAATATAAATTTAGAATTTTGAACATTTCATTATGTATGATCTAATTTATAATGTACAAATATTAATAAAAATTTCCTAATTGTTTTCTAAGGATTATAGAAGAAAATCAGATTAGTCATAGTTGATGATTGTATCAGATTGTATGATTCCCCTGAGAACTCACTGGATGAACCTTGGTTTATATTAGATGATCTAATGTTCCATTGAACCGATCATCCAATATGTTCTTTGAATTGTATTGTATAAATAGAAGGCTGAAAATTAAAATTTAGGATATTTGAGAGCCCTCTTTATAAACTCTTTCTTTTCTTGATGAGAGAGTCTTTTGGCAGTCAAGTATCTTTTTTGTTAGAGATCTTGGAGAGTCCACTTCACAAGTGAGAAAGGAGGTGAGGTTGAGAGAGGGTGAAGAGCCTTAAGGGAGTAAAGGGAGTGTAAGGGGATTCATAAGATTGCTCTAGTTGGCTTGAACTATAGTGTAGAGCTCTTAGGGAAGAGCTTTAGGGAAGGAGAGTCTTCTACATGTCCTTGGGGCTTAAAAGCAAAAGAAGGGATTGGTATCTCCTTTTATTTTGGAGGTGAAAGGAGGGATCAACATCTTTGTTGGGCTTCAAAGTAAAAGGAATGATGATAACTCCTCCAGGCCATGGAGGTGAGAGGGGTAGAGTTTTTGGGTGTGAAGAGTCTATAAAGGTAATTCTCTACCCTTGATAAAGGAGATGGGCTTCTCTACCAGTGATAATAGAGAAGGGCTTCTCCGACTACCTATGTACCAAAGGATAGTCATTATTTAATACAATTCATAAAGGGGAGAACCTTTGGGTTGTGGATGAAGGTCAAGTTGTTCAAACCACTATAAATCTCAGTTTGCATTTTCTTACCTACCACACTTTACATTTTCTTGCAATTTACTTTACTGCACCTCGATATGATTATGATCATATTTGTAAAAGAAGATCATAGTGATTATTTTTTGTTTGATCTTGATTTTGAAAAAGAAAAAAACTAGAAATGAAAAACCAAAAATATATATTATTTATTTTTTGCAAAATTTAAAAACAAAAAAAGTTATACTTTCTTTTTGTTGTATTTTGTGTTGTTCAATTTCATTTATTTCATCACTTCCATATATTTTAATTTTTTTTAAAAAAGTATTTTTAAGTTAAAAGTTTTTAAAATTGCCATTTCACCCCTTATTAAATTATAAATTATGTATCATTTATTGTATTTAAATTTTGATAAAAATGTTCTTTTTGTTGTGTTTGTACAACATATATTTAGATTGGAAAAATACAAGTGTTTAAAAGCATTGCGACACTAACTTATATAACACCGCAACATCGAATTTAATCACACTGAGGCATCCATTTCCTACATTACACCATCAATCTTCTCTATTTGTATGGGTCAACACAGTTCCATAGTTAGCATCGTAGCATTACACAATGCCGTTGCACCAAAATTTAGCACTACAACATCAAGAAAAGGAGTGTTGAAGCACCATGCCTTTCCACGCCTCAACTCTGGAATCCCCATTTAAGCATCACAGTATTGAAACTTCTAGTGTGCCATAGCGGAGCAATTACCACCATGAGAATCCCTATTGATTTAGAAAAAAGATGTGTCGTTTTAATTAGTAACCATTCCACATCAGCCAGTGCCGTAGAGCAGACTTTATAGCACCGAGGTGCTAGTTCATTTTTTTACCCCTGGGACTCACGATCGTACTGTATGGTTTGGCAATTTCTTTATAAACAGCCAATTTTCTTCCTTTCCTTTACACCCTTCCAATCCTTTCTCCTCCCACTTGAGCTTTTCCTTCCTTATAATGGCTAGTGGAAAGCATTCTCGAGCCCTCGCAGGTAGTTCTTCTAGGAGAACCATCTATCCTAGATTCATTGAAGAAGCTAACAAAGCAGCTTATTATCGCTACAAAATTGCTGGAATCAACCCATCAAGAATAGTAAATCAGGTGGTGTTAAACTTTCAACTGCTTGAACTTTTTGCCCATACTACTCTTGGATTCATCCTTACTTTGGCCTTTCCCTTCAATTTTGATTTTCATCTTGAATTTTTTGTGAGCTTAAGAATCAATAGAGAGGGCACTGCCCTCCAATCCTTTGTTAATAGGAGGCCAGTAGAGATTACCTACTAAGACCTACATGAATTTCTCCACCTTTTAACTACAGGTGAAAAAAATCACTCTAAAGTTGCAAATCCTGATTTTGATTGGACCCAAGTCAACACAGTTATGAGAGAATATAATGTTAGTAGTCACATTTATTCTATTAACACCTTAGTACAAAATGTTAGGATCATCCAGCATATTCTTCGCAACTCCATAATTTCAAAAGCTGGTGATCGGATAAATATTACTCCTATGTTGTCTCTTACAACTTATTTCATAATTTCTAAAATTAACATTAATGCAACTGACCTTCTTATTCACTACCTTGAAAATCTGGCAGTCATTCGAGATCTTCGCCATAAGAGATTGCCTAATCTAGCTTTAGGACATCTCATTTCCTTTATCCTAGAGTTTAAATACAACCTTCAGTATCTTGCACCACCTAATCACTTTTCAATTTTCTATTCAAATAGCTCCTTCCATGTCCTTCATAGTGCCTCTCACCGCTAGGCTCGCTACCGAGAAGTAGAAGAACATGAGGAAGGTCCAGCACCTATTCCTACACCAGCTCCCATCTACCAGAAGTCCAAGATAGATTAGCTGGTTGAGAGATTTAACCGGTGGGAAGCTAGGTTTGACTCCTACGTAGCTACGCAGGAGAAGTAGCATGCCTATGACTTAGCTCACTTTGATGCCTATATAGCCTAGTAGTAGCAGCAGCACGACAAGGATATGGCTTGGTTTAGGGAGCAGTTTGCTTCCATTCACAGGTTCTTTCAGCCACCACCACCACCTCCTCCACCTGATCAGGATGGTTCATGTTTTCTAGCTTGCTTCTTCTTTTTGATTTATTTTGGTTGTTCATATATGTGTGTATTGCTCTTTACTTCTATGATGTCTTTTCTGTATGTTTTTAGTTTTTAGTTGTTTCCTCTGTTTTGTGATATCAATAGGGGGAATAGTAGTTTTTTGTTAATTACATACATATTCTATTTTAATGAAGTTTGTTTCCTATTCAATATTTAGTTTATTTTCCACTTACTATTTACTATGTTTGCATTAAAAAAAATATTTTTTTACTACTCCCCTCACTTTCAAAATTTCACCCTCTCAAGGGGAGTTTCAGAGAATATCAAAGGGCTTTAAAATTTTTAACAAAAATGTTTAGCATCATCAAAAAGGGGGAGATTATTGCAAATCTTGGCCCAAGTACTATGATTTTGATGATAATAAATAGTGTCTTTATTACTATTTTTATTGCATATCTATTTTGTTTGCTCTGCTTAGTAACCTTTCAGGTGCACAAGTTCACTTGCAAAGCAAATTAGCTCAAGGTCAGGTAGACTAGGGTTGAGTTTGTTTGTAATTTCTATTTTAATGTACTTTTTACCTTTCTTGAGTCAAGTCCTAAATCTGGTGGACACCAAGCTAAGTAACCTTGCACACACACACTTAAAGGAGTGGGTTGGTGAGTTAGGAAATTTTTTTGTTTTTGACCTAGTCATACAGGATGATTTATATCGTACTGGACAATTAGTTAAAAATAGAAAACCCAAATTAGGGTATCCGTGTTAATTAAGAGATTAAACTAATCATATTATATAATATAAATCATACAGGATGATTAGTTCAGATTGTAAAAATTAATAGCCAATTACAATTTAGGCAATATTTTAATTTTTAAATTTTATACATATTGTACATGATGATCCTTATAGTCCTCGACAATATATAACAATCTTGCCTAAATTAACCCTGTAATTAGGAGAACAATTATAGTAAAATTTGATTAGATCTAATCGTACAGAATGATCAGTAATGATCTTCCTGGATGATAGATAACATGTATGGGATGATAGGGGATCACCATATATCATCCCAGATGAATTCCAAAATTTTTATACTAATCATCCATGATGATTAATCTAGTTTGTACCAGATGATAGAGAAGTGCATGGGATGATAAGGCATCACTAAGTATCATACTAGATGAAGTTTAATAATTTTATACTAATTGTCCAGGATGATATTATATTTATCCAGGACGATCAGTCTATTTCTCTTAAACTAATCATATAGAGGCATGCAATTCGTGCTGGCTGAATTGGTATTTTTGAACTAATCGTTAGGGATTCCCTCATCTCCTTCAAGAGGACATGGTCCTCATAGATCCTCAACTTGGTTGGAAACTTCGTAAGATGGGCCAGGACATTATAGTCAACCTTAGGAATATCAAACTCCGGGCCCAGTAGATTTGAAGGAAGATTTGATTATTGAGGAGGATTTGGAATCAAATTGTTAGAGACAATTTGCTAGCCTTTCTCCTGGGGCCATTCTTCTTATCAGGCTAATCCTTTAAGAATGGCATCCTATGAGCCTCATCCTGCAGGTTACTTTCTTTATTTAGAAGCTTTTCAAAGGTCATGATTGTGAACCCTTTTGGGAAAAAAGCAACAGGCCTATGGATATTCTTCAAAAGAATTTCCACTGCGTGTTGCTATTGCAACTGAAGTTCACATTTCATCAAGATGTTTCACCCCCTCAGGATGTACTCAACCAAAGAATCTCCTAGGTTTACTTTTCAATGACCAGATCATCCACAGTAGTGCACTGCTGCACTCAAAAAAATCTCTTTAAGAATAGATTTTCTAGCTCGTTAAAGGTTCTCATTGAACCATTGGGAAGATTGGTATACCACTCAAAAGTAATGCCAGAAAGACTACTAATAAATTAGCAAAAAAGTAGAGCATCTCACCCTCCTACATTACAACAGCTCACTCAGAAGTGGGCTATATGTTGTCTCGGGTTTTCAATATCAGTGAAAATTTTGAAGGATGGTGGCCCAAAGCCCTTTGGATAAGGGACTGAATCATACTCCTTGAGGTAGGGTCTACTCTTTGGAATATATATAGTCCCTTGGGAATGGGTTAAGGCCTCCCTTACCAGATCCTTAATCAACTACTTAAGTTCTTTTTAAGCTGGTGGTGGAAGAACAACTAGAGGAACTAGAGGGATTGCTAGTTGAAATGGGGGAATTGATAGAATTATTTGTTGGACTGGAGGGTCTGCCAACACTGACTAAAGAACCTTAGAGCTAGACTGTGGCTTTCTTTGTTGATCAGTCATAACTTGGACAGTAGGTTGTTATTGCTTTAGAGAAGACTGTTATGACTTATCCAATCATTCTTGCATTTCCTTAACCAATAGTAACATGTCTGAAACTTGTACTTTCAGGTTTTTAATATTTTGATCATCATCTCTAGCCCTCACTGATCCGTCTAAATCTAAATCAATTACTGCCGAACCTTCTTCCTTGCAAGAATAACATTTACTCGACTCAATTTCCTTAATAGATTCCCAGTTTTTAACCATATAGATACTTCCGGTAGTCACATCTTCTTCCATCAGTAAATTAACAAGTTCTCAATCAGAAGCTTCTGTCTCTTCTTTCTTTTTCAAAATATCATTGATTTCCTAAACTACCTCATCAACTGGTCTATCCTCAAGTAACTCAGAGATTACTGGTAAGTATCCCTATCATTTCTTCAAATTCCTTCTGGTTAAACTTGGAAAGAATGTCTTATAATTTGAGATCTTCTATAAAGGAAGGTTGTTTTGCCATTTGATCAACCATCTCCTAGTCTACATCTAGGTCTATCCCTTGGCATCCACTATAAGGTGAGGGACATTCACTCTAAATGGTTATGAAGGAGCTTGAAGGGCAATATTTCCTATATCTGGTAGGGTAGAGTCCTCAAATCCCTAGGTAGGAAGCTCACGGACAACAAGTAGAATTTGGACATCTCTAGTTTTGTTAACTTTATTAGGAATATACTGCTTTCAGGGGATTTGGGCTTCTTGCCCTTAACTTCAGCAATCTGCTTATTCCCACTTGATCTCTAGTCTTAACCACTATTGAGGCCAACTCAATAAATTTGGAGGCAAGGATCGATAGTTTGCCAGATCTGTTCAGCATAATCCCCTCCATCTTAGAGGATGGGGGGCATGGCACCCAGTAGTATCCATCAACTAAAATAGATGTCACCGGTTGTCTAGCAAACTTTTTGTTCTTTCATAGAGGCTGGGGAGTCAAATTATTTACTTTTGTTCTTTCTTCTTTCAAGATTAATTTCTCAAACTTATATGAAATTACCCCTTTCAGGTGTCTCACATATTATTCCTTGGTTCCTCCTGTATGGACAACGCAGGTTTGGATTATATTTCTAAGCATTTTGGTTATCTATAGTTGCTTGTCCTTTTGAGTTCTCTAAGAAGAATAATATACCGGGCAAGGTGGGTAACAAGCTATCCTCTCCTCCCCTATAGCTACAGCGAAAGGGTGAAAGAGACTCCCTCTAAGGAAGGGAGGGGAAGCAGGAATTGACAGCTCCTCAACAGCCTCTTGCTTGATTTGGCCCAGGGCTTTCGACTCAGCTACTTTTTTGTCCTTAATAATTTTTTTCTAACCCTCCTCAAATAGTTCTTTCATGGACTCTTAGTAAATGGTACACCGTAACTCTATCCATCCTCAAAAATAGATTTAACTTCAACAGTATGAACTGGAGCTTTCGACTCTCCTTCCTCCACATTAGGATTGAGGATTCAGGCCCTAATCCCAAAACCAACTCCAACACAGGGCTTTCCAACATAGCAACATCCAGGCTGACTAGTTTCTATCCATTCATTGATAGTTCAATAGTCTGAATTCTCAAACCAAACTAAATTGAACTTCCAAAATCAATCTCTTCATAGGTCAAGCCCTTCTTGAAGGTGAAAATTAGTTTGTCGGCTATTGGATTGAAATTGAGTTTCTGGAATTTGAAAGAAATTCTAATTAGACATTTTGAAATTGAATTTTAAAAGTCGTAAAGGACCCCATATTTTATGACACATGATGAATCATAGATATTATGATCCAATATATAATAATAAAGTACGAGTACCATTTATGTTTAAGAGAAAATTTGAATTTTTCAAGGCATATGTTAACTACAAGGTGACATAGGTTAACATATGGCGTTGATAATTTGAATCTAATTTTGAAAAGGATTTTGATTTTGTAAGGTCGATGAACTTTCTCTATATTTTGAAACTCAGCATGTTGAGTTTTCACTCAATATGAGGGTCTACAAAATTAATAAGAAAATTTAAAAGAGTTTTGCTTGACTCTTTCACCCCGTTGATCGAATTGGGGGAGAAATGTTAAAGCTTGGTGTTAAAATTTTTAGATATTGAAAATAGGATGAATGGACCTTCTTCAAATTTTAAAAGTCAACATATTGAGATTGATTCAATCATGTAGGTTTATAAAATTGATGTGAAGATCCCAAGGATTTGACTTGACTCTTTCACTCCACCAATTGACTTGGGGGCAAAAATGTCAAAGTATGATTTTGATGGAGGTTTCTCACCTCCATTTTTGACATGTATTTTTTTGATGTTGGCTAAGCTCACCCAAGGGGAAATAGGTAGAGGGGCCAATGGAAGAAAAGGTATTTAAGACTACCGATGCCATAAAATTTATGTGGTTATTAAAGATGGAGATAGAAATTTAGTCCCATCGGGCATGCCATTTTTGTTAGGGGTGTTTGAAAGTGTTGAAAAGAGTTTTGAAAAGGTTAATCTTCTTTGGGATGATTTAATTTCTAGAATTTTGGTCTCTAAATTGGACACATCATTATGAATGACATGTCACCCTAGGAGGTAAAGATATCATTCCCTAATAGGTCCAGATGACAACTGAAAGTTTTATCCTTGTTATAATAGTCAAATTCAAGAAAGAACTACATATAACTCCAAAGGGTCAATATGAAGTTCTATCAAGTATTAAACTATGATAGTTTGGATAAGAAATCATTAATTTCATATTCAGAGTCTTGACATGAAAGGTTACATCTTCTCAAGGGAAGAAAATATAATTTAATAATCGATCATCTGAATATGATGATAATAATCATTATTATTTTTATTTTTTGACTTTCCCAAAGGATATTAAAAGGATTTTAAAAAAAATTAATTTTTAAAAAGTAAATGTGGGTTTAAAATTTCCTACGAGCATAAGCCCTCGTAGTTAATTACATTATAGGGAGGTTGAATTCCCTATGAAAACTCTCGATTAGAATAACGACAAAAATTCTATTTGGAGATTTTTTAGGAAAGATATTAAAGGATTAAAGTTAGAATTTTAAATGAGAATGGATCAAGTCATAGTACTTATTTGTGGAGATCAAGGAGGAAGGGTAGGAGGTTTTTGAGATTCTGAAACACTTCAAAAACACCCCAGCCTATTCTATGTGTTGGGCTTTAAGTTCTAGGTTGAGAAATGTTTTAGTTTGGGTTGATTAATTTATTAGACTGGTGGGATTATATTCGCTAAAGTTGGGGTTTTATGAACTCGAATCTGCTCCAAATCCTAAAAATATTTTGGGCACGGGATAATAGTAACCCGAACCAAGCTAATGCAATGCAAAATATAGACTTACGTTGGCCTAGATTGGGGAGCCATCTAACCATCTACTCAATTAAAATCCATGAATCTTGTTTTTTTATGAAAGAGTGGCATGCTATTATTAATTAGAGTTTTGAGGAGTTAGGGCTGACATCTAGAGCGAATCCTAATTGGCCACTTGACTTATATAAGGTGAAAATGCTTGAATCAAGTGCAATTAAAATTTACACTCTTTAGATTGGTTTCTAATGTAATGCATGCTGATCGACTCGATGAAATGCATAAATTAAAATGTAGCAGTTTTCAAAAAAGGCTTAAAAAATATTTTTCCTAAGAGATTTCACAACAACCCCTTGATAGATCTATACGCTCATAGGTTAGGTGGTCTTCTAGAACTCGCTGGTGGGGAGCTGCCTAACAAGGAGGAGAAAGTGAAAATATGCTTATACAGACTCCCAGCAGAAAATATTATTCTAAAACCTTGTGTACACTTCTTTGATGGTTAGGATTTTTATGTTATTCTAAAAATTTTATTTAAATTTAAGTAGAAAATATTTTTAGCATACCCTCATGAGCCTCCGTGTATCCAAGCTAAAATAAAATTGACACGTAATTCACCAAAAAAATAAGAAAAGCAGGCAGTTCTAATCGTAATCAAATTAAAGCAATCAATGTAATAATCAAATTAATTAAATAAATTAGAAGTCTATAATCAAATGCCTATTTATTACAACCTAGAATTTATAAAAATTAAAAGTGGCCGGACACCGCTAACAATAAACCTGGATTTTAATCCTAAGATGGATGCAAGTGACTTTGAGTAGGATACTTTTTGTCTTCAACTCTTCATCATTTTCCTCTTTCTGTTCCTTGGATTGTTTAGGTCCATATATCCAAATGAAAAGAAACTTCTCCCCAAAGGGGTGTTTTCTTTTATCTTTGGATATTTAAAGCCATTCTAACTTAGATGTCCAAAAGGAAGGGAACTCTCCCCTAGGGGATGTTCCCTCTACGTTGAATTCTAAGTTGGATGTATGTATCTCAACTCAAAGACTCACTTTCATAACTCTTTTACAACTTGGTTATATTACATTGAATTAAAAAGAAAATCTTGACTCTTCTACAAGGTTATCCTTGGTAGTTAAATAAAATGATCCACATACCCAAGTAGTTTATATATTTACAATAAATAAAATCTCAGCCACACTTAGCCACACTCTTTTGATTCCAAGGGGGACTTAGGCAATTTTAGCACCTGCATAAAAATATGTCAGTTTAGAACTTTAATTTTCCCCCCTTATTTTATGGCCTTGAATGAGCGTGGCCACTTGCAGAAAACTCAGTGAGCAACAAGATCATTCCTAACCTAAGGGTCATCTACCACCCATCACATCAATTCACATATTATAGTTACAGTAAGTAAACACTCATATTAATCAAATTTTAATCACAGTATGTAATAAAAACTCAGAAGATCTTGCACACAGCAGTAAAAAGTAAACATCGACCTAGCCTAGCCTAGAGTTAGTTGTAGCAAACCATCTAAAGTGTGTGAAATAGGCTGTGTGGCTTGGGTATTTCCTAAACTGGGTAAGTTATTGAAGTTATAAAGTGTTTGAGTTTTTTAAAGGTTGAAGGGGAAATATATGTTCAAGTTTAAATATTAATGTATTGAAGCTTAATTTAGGTATTTTTAATTGTTAAATGATTACTACCTTTGTTTCTCACTGGGGCTGTGAACTTTATTTCACCATGCTTGGGTCTAATTTAATAGCCTCGTAGCCCCTGGTTACCTAATAATAACTAGTGTAGATTAAGGTTATTAAATTTATTAAGAGTTAAGGGTTAAGAAAATTGAATTAAATGTGTTGATTGCTGGTTTGAGGGGTTAAATTAAAAGTTCTAGAAATCTTAGTTGTTATTGAATTTTTAGAAATTTTGGAATTATTGGAATTATTTAAATGTATTAATTAAGGAGTTAAAAGTTACCTTTAGAATTAAAGTGATTTTAAGATTTTTAATATTTTTCCTAAATATTAGACCTTAAGATGAGTAATTACACTATAAGTTTGCTTAATTTGAAATTTTCTATATTAGGTTATGATTTTTTTGAAGTTTTGACCTAGTTTTGAACTACATTTAACTGAAAAGTTGACTTTTTTACTTTGACTAAAATTTGGAGATTTTATATTTTTTAAAAATACTAAATTTTAATTTGAGTTTAATGACACTAAGTATGATTAAATTGAATTTTTCTAGATTTAATGGTGATTTTTCAAAGTTTGGGCATTTTTTGAATTTTAAAAATTGCTTAATTAGAGGGGATTTTTAAACTTTGATCCAAATCAGGCTCAAACCTCTTAGAATCACACCTGAAGGTCAAAAATGACCTAAGGGGATGTTACTAAGTATTTAAGAAATTTTTTCAAATTTTTAAATATTTTTAATTAAAAATTTAATCAATTATCACTTTTTCTTAAAAATAAAATTAATATTAAATCAAAGGTCTGATTATAGGGCTTTTAATTTTCATGAATTAAGGGTTCTGTTTGAAAGTTCGAAAGGGATGTTAAGCCCTAGTGAACTAGTCCCGAGGCTAACCAAGAGGGGGGGGGTAAATTGGTTATTTAAAAATTTCACGATAACTATGAAAATCTTTTCGATACTTAGCAGCGGAAACACGTAAACAATAACGAAAAGATCAACCAACGATATTCACCCAAGCAGTTTATATTGAAAAGTAAAATGCAAAACTGAATCAGAAAAGTAAACCAGATTTTATAGTGGTTCGGTCAACTTGACCTACGTCCACTCCCCGGAGCCTCCCCTCCGGGTATTGCACTAAACGAAAGTGACTCTCCTTTTGCTCCCACAGCAAGGCGGAGAAGCCTGTACAAAACACCTTCTTTTCACCACACGGTGAGGCAGAGAACCTGACCTCCTTTCGCTTCCTCCTGAAGCAGGCAGAGAACCTTCGAACTCCTTTTGCTTCCACCTGAAGCGGGCAGAGAACCCACGAACTCCTTTCGCTTCCTCCTGAAGCGGGCAGAGAACCCGGATCTTCTTGCGAACGATCCTCCCATGAAGAACACTGACTAGACGATAGACGACGAGCGGAGAGGACGACTCTGATCCGTGCTTGGAGCAACCTTAGTGAATCCCTCACTAACTCCCCCTCACAAGATCTCTTCTCTCTCTCCCAACACTCTCTCTCTCTAGGATTTCTCAGGGAAGGAAGGCAGCAAAAGATTTTTCCAAATCTAGGAAAAAGTTCTTTTAAAGGAGGGCTTAGAATTTGCCCTAAATCTCAACTTGTCGGCCAAGATCGTCCAGGACGATCGGTAGATCGTCCTGTACGATCAGTTCAAATTCAGCTGTTTCAGCCTGGACGATCTAGCTCTTCTGGACGATCAGTAGAAAAAGTTGTTCATATTGTTCCGTACGATCCTGCGATCGTCCGGGATGATTAGTTCAAATTGAAGGAAATCGTCCAGAAGACAGTTCGGGTCGTCCAGAGAAATCTGTGCTGGACGACCAAAAAATGACTTGATCGTCCCGGACGATAGGGTAATCGTCCGGTACGATTAGTTCAAAAAGGCCCCAAATCATCCTGTACATAGTTCTGGATGTACAGCTGAAATGCACAAGACGATCACGATCGTCCGGGACGATCCTGCGATCGTCCTGGACGATGTGATCGTATTAATTAAACATTGATTGCTTTCCTTAACTACCAGACTAATTTAGGCATGATTGTACTGGATCGTCCGGGACGATCAGACCAAGTATCTAAAAATAAGAACTTGCCTAACTTGATCTGGCGGCTGAGAATTTCTGATTTGGGCATATCGTCCCGTACGATCCGTAGATCGTCCAGGACGATCGGCTCAATCAGACCCTCTTAACTTAGTCGCCCTAATTAGGGTTTCTGTTTTAACTGGATCGTCCAGGATGATGTGGATATCGTCCAGGACGATCTGAATAAAATTGCAACAGAAACTCTAATTCACTCAATCTCTCCCCCTGAGTGTGTGTGTGCAAGGTTACTTAGCTAGGGAATCAGTTACATTACAATTGACTCAATAAAAAGAAAAATCATACATTTGACACACTTGGACCCGATCTTGAGTTGGCTTGAGTGGCTCGCGGTCTTTTGTGCCTGAAACAGATTAGCCAAGCAAAACACACTGGAAACATGTTTGTCATCATCAAAACCAGATTTGCAACAATCTCCCCCTTTTTGATGATGGCAAACATTTGTAAAGTAGTCTGAAAACCAAGGTAAACTAGGAGATCAAACAAAATAAACATTTTTTTTTTAATTTTCATTTAACAGCTCAAACAATACAGAAAACATGAAACAGAAAACAGAAACAGACACGACACAACTACAACTCTGACTACAACTCTGACTCCCCCTTTTGACATCACAAAAAGGAGGAGGGAAAAAACATAACACGGAAATAAAACATAAAATAAAACATATTGATGTTAGATTCAAAAACTAATGACAGGACAATTGACAGCGCTGAAATCCAAAAAAGGTTGGAAATAATCAACTTTCGTAACTCCGACCCCGGGCACCTTATCGATGCAAACCTCTTTCAACACAAAAATCCGATTCAGAATAAAAGACATTAGATTTGAAAAGAAATCCTTTCAAGCCTCGTTCCAGAAAAATATCTGATATAATAGTGTTACAAAGTAAAAAATTAGAAATCAGGATTTTCAAGACTCAAGCTTTTGAAAATATTAAGTGGCGCACAGATTTTTCTAAGACATTTAATAATCTGAAAGGAAAGAAAGCTTGTGTTTGGCTCATTTTGTGCCTCTTTTTCAAATTGGTTGGCGCTTTGCGCATCTTTTGATTTTTGATACACTTTGTGTATCCAATTTGGCAATTTCGCATCTTTTCAGTTTTGGGCTCATTTTATGCCTCTTTTTCAAATTATCTGGCGCACTGCGCATCTTTTGTAAGCTTTCTCCTTTTCGTAATCATTAAAGAGTCTCAGCCATGAGATTATCTTCCAGACATAGGAGATGACTCTCCACAGTAAGGAAGAATGATTCACAAAACAAAATCCATACAACATATGATAAATGCAATCACTTGGTTTAGAAAATCAAACTAATGATTCAAGACTTTGAAAAACACTATTGATATGAGGCAGATTACTGTAGGAAGAAAAAATAATCTCTATTTCAAAAACTAACATTTTAATTTTGAAAAGGATTTTTATTCAAAAGAAACTACACACCAGTAAAGGAGTTAGAGGAAGAGAAACAATTATCAATGTTTCTTCCCTTTAACAGATTCAGCGAAGTCAATCACTGCTTATCAGCTTCCAAACCAAAACAAGGTAAAAACTCTCAGTCAGAAATTCAGATCACCAGAAGTAGTGAGCGGTGATCAGATCTTGAAAAGCATAAAAAACAGGTAGAAAATCATAGCAAAGTAAATACTCAAATCAAACTAACAATAAGGCTAAAACAGAAATTAGCAGAAGAAATAAAATCAACTGAAAATAAAATAATCAAGGCAAAACTAACTAACAGAAATTAGAAATCACAATACAAAAACTAACTAACAGAAATCAGAAAACAGAATACAAAAAACTAACTAGCAGAAATCAGAATACCAATCATAACAATTATAAATCAGCAGTCATCAGAATCAAGCATTTATATCAATCACTCCTAATCTGGTTCTCAAAATGCTGAATGAGTCAAAGGCCAGTGGTTTAGTGAATATGTCAGCCAGCTGATTTTCAGTTGCTACGTGGTGTAGCTCAATGTCCCCTTTTGTAACATGGTCCCTAATGAAGTGATGCCTAATGTCAATGTGTTTGGTCCTAGAATGTTGGATTGGTTTCTTAGAGATACAGATGGCACTAGTATTATCACACAGAACAGAAATTGTGCCAACAGGTACTCCTAAATCCAAGACTTGCTGCTTCAACCAAAGAACTTGGGCCACACAACTCCCTAAGGCAATGTACTCAGCTTCAGCAGTGGAAAGTGCAACTGAGTTCTGTTTTCTACTGGACCAGGAGACTAACGACTGTCCTATAAATTGACAAGTCCCAGAAGTACTCTTCCTATCCACCCTACACCCCGCAAATTCAGAATCAGAATATCCAATTATCTCAAAAGAGGTGCTGTGCCTAGGGTACCAAATTCCTAGGTTTGGGGTTCCTAAAAGATATCTAAGAATTCTCTTAACAGCAGTCAGGTGGGACTCTTTAAGATCAGCCTGAAACCTAGCACAAAGACAGACACTAAACATGATATCAGGTCGGCTAGCAGTCAGGTAAAGCAGTGACCCTATTATCCCTCTATACTTCTTCTGATCAACAGATTTTCCATTTGAATCCTTATCTAACTGAACTGAGGAGGACATGGGAGTATTGATTGGCTTGGCTTTGTCCATTTCATATTTCTTCAAAATGTCCTTAGTGTATTTTGATTGATTGAGAAAGGTTCCATCATCCATTTGCCTTATGCTAAACCCCAAAAAGTAGGACAATTCTCCCATCATACTCATCTCAAACTCTTTACTCATTATTTTAGAAAACTCTTCACATAAGTATTTATCAGAAGATCCAAAAATTATATCATCAACATATATCTGGACAATGAGTAAGTCATCTCCTAATCTCCTCAGAAAAAGGGTGGTGTCTACGCTCCCCTTAACAAACTCTCTTTCTAACAGGAATGTGCTAAGCCTCTCATACCAAGCTCTGGGTGCCTGTTTCAATCCATATAAGGCCTTTTTTAATTTATAGACATGACTTGGATATTGGGAACTCTCAAAACTTGGGGGTTGTTCTACAAAAACATCTTCTTTAATTACCCCATTTAAAAAGGCACTCTTGACATCCATTTAAAACAGCTTAAATCCCTTATAACAGGCAAAGGCTAGTAGCACTCTAATGGCTTCCAATCTAGCTACAGGGGCAAAAGTTTCCTCAAAATCTATCCCTTCTATCTGATTATACCCCTTAGCCACCAATCTTGCCTTATTTCTCACCACCACACCAGAATCATTCATCTTATTCTTAAAGACCCACTTGGTTCCCACAATACTTTGATTTTTAGGTCTTTCTACTAACTCCCAAACATCATTCCTTACAAATTGATTCAATTCTTCCTGCATAGCTAAAATCCAAAATTCATCCGACAGGGCTTGATTGATGTTGGTGGGTTCAGTCATTGAGATAAAGGCAGAATGATTTACTTCCTTCCTAAGTCCATGCCTAGTCCTAACACCTTCAGAAGGGTCTCCTAAGATCAGTTCTTTAGGATGACTCGAAGAATATCTCTAATCTCTAGGCAATGGGGTTTGAGGTTCTACCCTTTCCTCCAAATTTGTATTTCCAACTCCTTGGGTAACCTCAACAATCTCTTCATCTTCTACTTCAGATCTAGACTCCTTAGGATCAGATTCATCAAACACTACATGGGTTGTTTCTTCCACCACCAAAGTCCTCCTATTGAACACCCTAAAGGATTTCCCCACACTTGAATATCCTAAGAACACTCCTTCATCAGATTTGGGGTCAAATTTTCCTAAGGGTGACTTCCCGTTGTTCAGAATGAAAACCTTACAGCCAAAAACATGGAGGTGGGACAGATTTGGTGTTCTACCCTTAATGATCTCATAAGGTGTCTTGTTCAGTTTGACTCTCACATTCACCCTATTCAGCACATAACAGGCAGTGTTCACCGCTTCAGCCCAAAAGTATTTTGGAAGTGAATACTCGGCAAGCATGGCTCTAGCGGCTTCCACTAAGGTCCTGTTCTTCCTTTCAGCTACCCCGTTCTGCTGAGGGGTCCTAGGAGCTGAAAAATTATGACTAATCCCATGATCCTCACAAAAACTTCCAAATCTTTCATTTTCAAACTCCCCTCTGTGATCACTATGGATGGTAATAATCTCACATCCTAACTTCTTCTGAATCCAAGTAGAGAAAGATCTAAACTCATCATATGACTCAGATTTGTGTGACAAAAACTTAACCCAAGTGAACCTTGAATAATCATCAACAATCACAAAACCATAGACTCTCCCCCCTAAGCTGGCAGTGCTAATGGGTCCAAAGAGGTCCATGTGAAGAACTTCTAAAGGTCTAGAGGTGCTAATGTCCTTAACAGAGTGAAAAGAGGACTGGACTTGCTTCCCCAACTGACAGGCATCACACAGGTGATCCTTAGTGAACTTAAGCTTGGGCACACCTCTAACTAAGTCCTTTTGGGTGACTCTCCTAAGGGTTTTCATACTGGCATGACACAATCTCCTATGCCATAACCAAGACTCATCAGTAGCAGTTTTTAAGCAAATTGAATTATCAGATTTAATGCTACTTACATCCAGCTTGTAGACGTTGTTGATCCTTTGCCCCTGCAAAACAACTTCATCATTTAAGCTTAAAATGCAGCCAGTGGGCAGGAATTTGATGCTGTATCCCTTGTCGCAGAGTTGACTGATGCTCAGCAGGTTGTGTTTCAGTCCATCTACAAGCAAAACATTATCAATCATAAAGTTCTTTGAATCACCAATTATACCTGTGCCTACCACCTTCCTGGTGGTGTTATCTCCAAGTGTAACCTTGCCTCCAGCTCTGGCCTCCAGTGAAATGAACTGATTTGCATCTCCAGTCATATGTCTAGAACATCCGCTGTCCAGGTACCACATGCTCTCACGAGGTCTTGTGTGAGAGCACACCTACAAAATCATCAAATGTCAGTTTTAGGAACCCAAACAGGTTTGGGTTCCTTCTTATGAAAAGAAGAATGCGATGCATGCGTGCTGTGCTGTGCAACAGGCAGTTTGGGTCTCCACACCCAATGTGTACTACGGTGAACAGTACAAGTGTGTGATATGTGTCCTAACATGCCACATGAAAAACATCTAACACCAGGAAAAGGATTAACTAAACGTCGTGAGTGATAGTGCCTCTTCCTAGTAGTGTATGAAACATTCTTTGATGAACTTGCAATAGAATTTTTAAAAGGTGGCGGTGCATAAAATTGTTCAAAAGTAGGCGGTGTTTTGTTATTTTCAAAAGCACTGATTTTCACTTTCAAAAACTCAATGTGTTTGTTTAAACTTCCAATTTCAAACGTTTTTGCACTTTCAAAACTTCCTAACTCAGATGCCAAATCATTCACTTTCTTAAAAGCAAGTTCTAATTCATCATGCGATGTTTTTAACAAGTTATGCTCAACAATTAAATCAGAATGCTTTTTATTCAGTTCATCAAACTCATCTAGTAAAGACATGTGATTGCTATCAATGGTGGAATGATCCTTAATCAACACTTCATGCTCTTTTTGCAAAGTTAGATAATCTAGTTTCAAACTAGCATGGGTTTTCTTAAGCTTCCTATACGATGTATGAATCTTTTCAGAAACTTTAAATAACTGATCCTAAGTAAGCTCACATACCTCTTCCTGGTCCGACTGACCAGGGTGATCATCCGCCATCAGACACAAGTTTGTTTCCTCCTCTTCAGCTTCAGTCTCAGAAGAGTCGGATGCAGAGTCCGCCCAGAACGCCTTCTGAATCCGCTTCTTGTCCTTCCTGAACTTTGGTTTCTCCTCACTCTTCTCCTTGCTTGGGTGAGCTTTAAGTGTTGGACAATCAGCCTTAATGTGTCCAGGCTTCCTGCATTCAAAACAAACCGATTCAGATGAACCCTTAAAGTTTTTATTGAACTTACCCTTGTTCCACTTCTGATAGTTCTTATGTTTCTTCCTTAGAAAGCTTTTGAATTGCCTTGTGATTAAGGCAACTTCGTCGCTATCAGACCCGGAAGTGCTAGCATCTGAATCTTTGGCCTTTAGTGCCACGGTCTTCTCTTTCTTGCGTTCACCTGCATCAAGTTGCCTTTGGTTCACCCCTTGCTCGTAAGCAATGAGTGATCCAAGTAAGCTGTCAATAGAGTAAGTATTTAAATCTTTGGATTCAGTAATAGCAGTAATCTTAGCATCATAAGAAGCAGGCAAATATCTAAGAATCTTGTTCACTCTTTCATAGTTGGTAAGTTCTCTACCTAAAGCATGCAAAGAGGTAACAATCTGAGTGAACCTTGTGTACATTTCTGAAATAGTCTCACTAGGTTTCATGCGAAAAAGTTCGTAATCATGTAACAAGATGTTTAACCTAGATTATTTGACTTCAGTTGTACCTTCGTATGTTATACATAACCTATCCCAGATTTCCTTTCCCGTGGTACAAGTAGAAACACGCATATAGTCTTCAGATTTCAAAGCACAAAAGAAACAGTTCAAACATTTTGCATTCAACTGTGCTAAATCACGATCATCAAACATCCAATCAGCAAACGGTAATTCAGTTTTCACATTGTTAATCATTCGAAAAGGTGGTTCGTATCCGTCCTTAACTAACATCCACATGCGATAATCAATAGATTGCAGAAAAGTAGACATGCGTGTTTTCCAAAAATCAAAAGGAATATTGTCAAACAACGGTGGTCTGGTAATAGAATAACCTTCAGCAGTATTACGATTGTTACAGTTAGCCATTGGATCAAATTCAAAAGTTTTTAAACAGAAATTTTGAATCCCGCTCTGATACCACTTGAAAGTTCGAAAGGGATGTTAAGCCCTAGTGAACTAGTCCCGAGGCTAACCAAGAGGGGGGGTGAATTGGTTATTTAAAAATTTCATGATAACTATGAAAATCTTTTCGATACTTAGCAGCGGAAACACGTAAACAATAACGAAAAGATCAACCAACGATATTCACCCAAGCAGTTTATATTGAAAAGTAAAATGCAAAACTGAATCAGAAAAGCAAACTAGATTTTATAGTGGTTCGGTCAACTTGACCTACGTCCACTCCCCGGAGCCTCCCCTCCAGGTATTGCACTAAACGAAAGTGACTCTCCTTTTGCTCCCACAGCAAGGCGGAGAAGCCTGTACAAAACACCTCCTTTTCACCACACGGTGAGGCAGAGAACCTGACCTCCTTTCGCTTCCTCCTGAATCAGGCAGAGAACCTTCGAACTCCTTTTGCTTCCACCTGAAGCGGGCAGAGAACCCACGAACTCCTTTCGCTTCCTCCTGAAGCGGGCAGAGAACCCGGATCTTCTTGCGATCGATCCTCCCACGAAGAACACCGACTAGACGACAGACGACGAGCGGAGAGGACGACTCTGATCCGTGCTTGGAGCAACCTTAGTGAATCCCTCACTAACTCCCCCTCACAAGATCTCTTCTCTCTCTCCCAACTCTCTCTCTCTCTAGGATTTCTCAGGGAAGGAAGGCAGCAAAAGATTTTTCCAAATCTAGGAAAAAGTTCTTTTAAAGGAGGGCTTAGAATTTGCCCTAAATCTTAACTTATCGGCCAAGATCATCCAGGACGATCGGTAGATCGTCCTGTACGATCAGTTCAAATTCAGCTGTTTCAGCCTGGACGATCTGGCTCTTCTGGACGATCAGTAGAAAAAGTTGTTCATATCGTCCCGTACGATCCTGCGATCGTCCAGGACGATTAGTTCAAATTGAAGGAAATCGTCCAGAAGACAGTTCGGGTCGTCCAGAGAAATCTGTGCTGGACGACCAAAAAATGACTTGATCATCCCGGACGATAGGGTAATCGTCCGGTACGATTAGTTCAAAAAGGCCCCAAATCGTCCTATACATAGTTCTGGACGTACAGCTGAAATGCACAAGACGATCACGATCGTCCGGGACGATCCTGCGATCGTCCTGGACGATGTGATCGTATCAATTAAACATTGATTGCTTTCCTTAACTACCAGACTAATTTAGGCATGATTGTACTGGATCGTTCGGGACGATACACGTATCGTCCGGGACGATACACGTATCGTCCGGGACGATCAGAGTATCGTCCGGGACGATCAGACCAAGTATCTAAAAATAAGAACTTGCCTAACTTGATCTGGCGGCTGAGAATTTCTGATTTGGGCATATCGTCCCGTACGATCCGTAGATCATCCAGGACGATCGGCTCAATCAGACCCTCTTAACTTAGTCGCCCTAATTAGGGTTTCTGTTTTAACTGGATCGTCCAGGACGATGTGGATATCGTCCAGGACGATCTGAACAAAATTGCAACAGAAACTCTAATTCACTCAATCTCTCCCCCTGAGTGTGTGTGTGCAAGGTTACTTAGCTAGGGAATCAGTTACATTACAATTGACTCAATAAAAAGAAAAATCATACATTTGACACACTTGGACCCGATCTTGAGTTGGCTTGAGTGGCTCACGGTCTTTTGTGCCTGAAACAGATTAGCCAAGCAAAACACACTGGAAACATGTTTGTCATCATCAAAACCAGATTTGCAACACCGTTATGAAAAATAAGAGACCTTATGTGATTTTTTAAGATTTTATAGGAATTTATTATGAATTAATTAAGCTTTCAGGTTAAATTTAAGGGCTGATTTTGGGTTCCATAGTTAGTGGATCAAATGGGCATCAATTCTAGTGAAACTTGTGTCATGAGTTCACTAAATTTGGGCCCAAGTTGAATGCCCTAAGGTGGATAACCAAACCACTAAAGCTAACCACTAGGTTACCTTAGAAAAATCCTAGCTCACTACTTAGGGAAAGGGAGGGGGTGCAATGAGTGGCTCTAAACTCCCTATCCTAAGCATAACCAACACCCAAAATCACAGAACCTAAATCCCATTGGAAAGATCATTAGAATAATTTGAATTTAGGGGTTAAACCATGACCCCTAAGTTTAAATTAACTCAAACATGCCCCTAAACTATTCAAATAGGGTAGATAAAATTTTGACATCTCAGAGGAATGTCCAAATTCAATTTTCCCAAAGTCTCAAGTTATGGTGAGTTTAATTTCTTAATAAAAGCCTAAAATACCCCTAGGATAATTATTGAAATAAACTAAGTTTCATGCAAAATCACAACTTGAGACCATTGTGCTTTTGAAGATCTCTTTGAGATCTTTCCAATGAGCCTAAAAACTCCTTATTTGGTCAAGTGGATTGAGAGATATTATTTTTGAAATTTCCCATAATTTTTGGATTGAATTGAACCAGATTTACACAGTCAACAACCCTTTTACACTTGAGCATACTCTGATTGGGTAGCCAATCATTGGCATTGACAATATGAATATGGAAATGAACATATCTATCGGATTGTTGATCAGATGAATATTATTAAAATAGCTTTCGAAATGTAGGATTTAATCTGAGCTGTCAAATGAGATCAATGATTGGGATTATGTCTTCGACCTCCCGCAGGTGCCTTAAGCCGTAGAGCTTTTTGAGAGTGATCTGAGAGATCCTGATGATGAATCTCACCAAGCCTTAGGGGAATGATCAGGACACTACAAATCGTTAATCCAACGATCAATTTTTGGCGAGTTGATGGTTTTTTTAACACTTGATAGACACTACCTGGCTAGGAATTTAGGAAGAGGATCTCACCATATAGAAAGCCCCAAAAAATGGGATTTCTATCGAGAAGCTTTAGGGGATGATGATGAGTGTTTCTTCTTCAAACGTCCTAACTAGAGGATCACCAGAGGTATAACATCGAGCAGAATGTGGATGGATTTCATCGGAGCTCATTTGAGTTGATAGTGGGAGAGGGTTGGGAGGCTGGGGAAAGGAAGGGGAATGCAGGGAGAGCTCTGGGGAGAATTTTTAAAACACTAGGAATAAATGAGGAGGTATGGCTCGAAGTGCTTTATTCAGATGAACCACACAGCCATGGACGATCGGGATGGCTCGAGCAAATCGTTAGATGGCTGCCAACTAGAAGGGGAAAACCTGGGGAGACCACCTAAGCTAAAAGAAGTGAATTTTTACCTTGAATAAGGTTCTAGCTAGGGCTCATGAAGGGGGACCATCAAAGATCATTTTGATTTGCTTCAGTTGCTCCCACCCACTAACTGGGTTAGGGTGAAGTTAATAGGTGTCTAGAGGTCAGGTGAGCACAACAAGGGGATTAACTGGGCAGGAGGCAACCCAATTGAATAATGGGGCTCAGGTTGACCCAAACCTATACTATTTGGGTTTATTTGGGTGCTACATGGGTTAAGCTAGGTGGTGGGATTGATGGGGAGGATAGGTTGAGTCAATGGCTACCCAATGCAAGTGGTAATTGGGCTTGATTTGGTCTGAGGTGGAAGATGGCTCGGGATAATATGGTTTTGGCCACTTTGGGTAAGCTTAGGTGTTGACCCAAGTTAACCCAAGGGTTGGGCTGGCTAGGGTAGTTGTGTTAGACCTAGGGCCACCTAATGGATGTGTTGGTTTGGCTTGGTGGGGCTTAAGTTGGAAAATGGCTCAACCTATAGTGGTTTTATCCACTTTAGGTTAGCCGAATTCCCAACCTAAGTTAACCCAAGAGCTGGGTCAACCGGGATAGGTGTATTGGGTCAAGTGGGACCCAATGCCATCATTGGTTTGATTTGATTTGGCTAGGGATAAGATTTGGCTCATAGGAGACCCCCCTTGGGCACTTGGGTTAAGCTATGTGGCTATCCCAAGTGGGCCCAAAGCTTTGGGATCTCAAGGGGCCTTCCCTAGAGACCCAATGGGTCATCCCCTCAGTTTGGAAAAGCCTAGGTCAAGGGTTTTGAAAGGGTTAGAAGTGCGTATATGGTTAAGTAAAACTTGGTTGACTTGGTCAATCAAATTAACCTAGGGTCAAAGGTTGGGTCTATTGAGTTCAAGTTGATCATATTAACTCAATGGAAGTGGTTTCAAGTTAAGGGGAGTTTATTTAGTTTGAAATGGGTGTTTAAACCCTTAAGGGGCACTTTGGTTAACCATGGTTGACTTGGTCAACCAGGTCAAACCAAAGGATTTATTTGGGTCCAATGTGTTCCTAATGATATTTAGGATTCGTTGGAATAGGTTTTGAGGTTTGATATGGCTTGGCCATGTTGAACTTTGGGGAAAGACCAAAAAAGCCTATATAGGGCATTTTGGTCATTTTGACCTTTAGTCAACCATGGGTTAAGCTGGGTCAAACAAAGTGTGGATTACTAATTAACAAGTAATAATAGAGGTCATAGATGTGGTTAAAACCTTTAGAGAGAGTCCCAAGGTTAAATTCCACTGAATGATGAGTTTAGTGGCAGAGGTTATAAATATTTGAAGGTTTTGCAGCCTTTAGAAATCAATTCAATTTCTTGAGCTAGGAGCCTCAAATTGAGATCAGATTTGATGGGTTGATCTTAGAGACATGTCTAAATAATATGAAATTGATAAATATTAATTTAGAGATAATTTGATTGGGTTTCAAAGGGACTAAAAATCATTTAGAAAGGGTTTCAAGACTTAGGTCCTTAACTAGATAATTTGGTTTGGAATCTTGAATTTGGATTGGATTTTGGACTTGAATGGTTGAGTTTGAATTATCCACATCAATAAAAATCAAATAAATGATTGAGATTGATTGAATATGACTTGATGGTTGATTGTAAGTTGATTAAATAGGACTGGAGATAGAATTGAAAAGTGGAATTTGATTTGATCAGGATTATATTAGATTTTAACTGGGACCTATATAATTAGCAAGTGGACATTTGCTAATCATTAATTGGGTCACTAGAGGGAAACCCAGATGGGTCCTAGTGATCTCATACAAAAATGAGGCTAACAAGAACATGCTTCTCTACTTGACGAGTTTGATGCATTAAGTAAGAAGCATATTGACTTAACCAAATCACATGAATCATTAAAATCTGAGAATATTGAATCAGAAAGAAGTATCTGAAGAATTAGAGGTGGTTGGTATGTGCTGCTCTCTAGTGAGCATGCATTGAAATGTAAAGTGCAAAGCTTTAAAAGTGAAAATACATTTTTGAAAGAGAAAATTCATGCACTCTGAAATAATAAACCACCACCTATACTAGCATAATGGTATAACCCCAAAGGATAGCTTGCATCTTATATCCCTAGAAGGAGGCACTACCACTTACATTTATTAGTGAGTCCATTTTAAGATGGTAATTCTTTTGGCATTATAGGACACAAAGCCCGCACTCGCATTATACACCATAGAACACATCTAGTGTGGAGGCCAAAATAAAGTGCATCATAGTATAATATGCATGTCATTCATTCAAGTAAGCATAAAGTGGAACCAAAACTCACTTGGGTTCTTAAATTTAACCTTTGATTGACATTATTGGGATGCTCTAACAAAAGGCCTTGTTAGAGTTTGTGGTAACTGAACAGCGGATGTTCATAGCACATGACTGGAGATTTAAAGTAATTCATCATACTGGAAGCCAAGGCTGGAGGCATGGTTACACTAGGAGATAGAAGCACCAAGAAAGTGGTGGGCACATGTACGATTGAAAACTCAAAAAACTTTAGTATTAAATTTTTTTGCTAGTAGATGGATTGAAGCTTAACCTGTTGTTGACCTCATTTTTGTATGAGGTCACTAGGGCCCACTTAGGTGTCTTTTTAGTGACCTAATGATGGGGAATTGTTCACCCCTCAGTAGTAAAGGTCCTAATAAAGACCCAATTTAATCCCAATCAAACCCAGCTCTACCTTTCAACTCAATCTTTAATCCAACCCAAACCTAATATTTCAAATCAAACCTTAGAGGTCAATGACCTAAGTCCTGAAACCCTTTCTAGGTGAACTTTCTGTCACCTAGAAACCAGTCAAGTTACCTTCAAATCAGGATTCATCAATTGCATATTGTCCAGATATGTCTCTAGGATCAACCCTCCAAATTTGAGCTCAACCCAACACTCCTAGCCCCTCAAACTGAATCTTTTCCCAAAGGCTGCAAAACCTTTAGTTATTAACAGCCTATGCCACTGGACTTGCAATCCAGAGCAATTTGACCTTGGGACCCTCTCCAAACCCTCCAATCACAGTCATGAATTTTTCTATGATTGCTTGACCAGTAAATTGCACTTTTCCAGACCCAGTTTGACCCAGTGTTGACCAGGGGTCAAAATGACCAAAATGTCATTTATAGGGATTTTTTATATTTTCCCCAAAGTTCAACATGACCTTCCCATATCAATATTCAAAACTTATTCCAATGGATCCTAAATATCATTAGGAATATATTGGATCCAAACTCAAGTCTTGGATTGACCTGGTTGACCAAGTCAACCGAGGTTGACCAAAAATGCCCCTTAAGGTTTCAAATGTCAATTTCAATCCAAATGACCTTACCAATGTATGAAACCACCTCCATTGATCTCAAAATAATCATTTGAACATTTTCACCCAAAGTCAACCCATGGTTTGACCAGGTTGACCAAGTCAACCATGGTTGACCAAATCAACCCTTAACCCATATTAAGGTCAATTTTAATGCTTGAACCCATTTTAAATCAAATCAATCCCTCAAAATCATTCAATTGGATACCCTTGACATGTCCAAAGCTTTCCAAGTCAAGATTCCCCTTGGGTTGACTTGGTCAACCCATTTGGAGGAGTCAAAACCCTCTCTAAACCCCTTTAAGCCTATGGAAAGAGGCCAAATCATGGCCACATCACCAAGCCACCTTGGCAATCCATGGCTTTATCCAAGATCTGCTCAAACCTGATAGAAATTGACCCATTTCCTCTCTTAAGAAGCCCTAATAAAACACCCTAAATCAAGCCAAGCATTGGTTCATCCAAATGGAGGAAAAGGCTTATGATCCCCTTTACCATGGACCAAGAGAGGTCACACTCACCACCAACCCTATTCCCTATCTTTGGGTAACTTAGGGGACACATGTCATGCATCCAAACTCCCTCCAAACAAATCAAGACCATCCAATCCAAAAGCCAAGGGTTAAGGTGGGAGAAACCTAACCTAAGAGAGAATCGTGATTATTCACTTTTCCTCAACTCTCCTCCAGCCTCCAACCTTCCTAGAGCCTTCCCCATCCTCTCCATCCATCTCCAAGGCTTTCTCAAGCTTCTTCCCATCATTTCCAAGCCTCAAATAACAATTTTAGTGAGGAGAGAGCATTCTAGAGAGAGAAAGAGGATTTTTTCAACATAACTTTTGATCCAGAAAGATCTAGCTCTTGGTGTCTTCATCAAAGTTGTAGAGGATCACTGCAGCTTTCTAATGAGCCCAAGATCTCAAAAACCTGATGGTTGGATTGTAGGTTATGCTCATTTTAAGTTTAAATTTTAATTTCAAACTGCTCAAAAATTTCATTGCTTGGAGTCTCCAAACTCTAGGAAATGAAAGTTCATGTTCCCATGAGCCTATGTTTCAAATTTCATTAAATTTTGATGACTATTTTGAAATTTATGAGTATTTCAATTTTCTAGTTCATTTTGAACTAAAACGGCCTTGATCGATCTCGGCCGTCTGATTTTCTATCTTTCTCGATCAGAAGGCTCAGGATTACTGATGGCATGGATAGGTGGTTGATAAATAGCACTTTGCATGTCAAAATACCACACGCCGCCGCCGTTTTGGCTCCAATCATTGCCAATGATTGGCGCCGGTTATTAATGGACTTAAAAATTTAAAAAAAATAAACATAACTTTCAAAATTCGTAGTAAATTCATTTCTCCACCAAATTAAGTAATTTTGGGCTCGTTGGAAAGATAACTTAGCCTAGTATTTATTAAAAATAATTTTAAGTTGATTTGATCACTAAATTGTAAGATATTTCTATTTCCTTGATATCAGTTTGTTGTGATTTTCTCACAATCCAGTGGTCAATTGAGCCCACAATTTTGGTGGAAGGTATTTAGGTATCTTAGGCATGCACTATAATCATCTTAGGTTTAGATATCAATTGAATTGTTGTGATGTGAATTTTTAAGGTAATGGGTCCATTTTGGGCCCAAAACTTTGAAAATTCATAACTCTATTTATTTGTAGAATTAGGCTGCTTAACTTTTGTGGTGTGATTGAATATTTATCAGGGTTAGACACACCGAATTTCAAGCCTATTTGAACAGTAGAGACACCTAGGAAAAATAATTAAGGAAAAGTCTAGAAAATTTAGAAAAATCCTAGAGGATTCTACACACACTCAATAGGGCTGAAACTTAAACATAGAAAATTTAGTGACATGATAAAACTTTGGTTAAAATTTCATTGAATTTGGAGATCATTAAGTTAGAAAATTAATCACCCAAAGTTTCAGCCCTTTTAAGGACCCAAAAAATTCAAAAAACTGTAATAAATCTAAATTAACTCCAAAAAACACAAATAATATCCCAAACTGACCAGAACTTAGCCCTCTACCTAGGAAAAATAAAATCCCTTTGACTGGACTCCTAATTCAACTTTAATTTGACTTTTAATGAAAATTAACAATTAATTATATTAATTAATTAAAAATCACTAAAAATCCCAAATAATTTTCAAACACTTGGAAATGTCCCCATGGGTCATACCTAGCCTTTGGGAGGGATTCCATGCAGTTTGGGATGAGTTTGGATCAAAACGATCAAAACCTTTCTAATTAAGCAATTTCAAAAATTCAATAATTAGTGAAACTTTAAAAATGCATAACTAATTACAAAAAATTCCAAATTGAACAAACTTAGTGTCAATCAACTGCAATTAAGGTCTAGTATTTTCTTAAAATATCAAACCTCAAAAATCTGGTCAAAGTCAAAAAGTCAATTTTTCGGTCAATTGTAGTTCAAATCTTGGCCCGAACTTCAAAAAATCATAACTTTTCATAAAAAACTCCAAATTGAGTGGGCTAGTAGTCTAACAACTCATCATAAGATCTAATATTTATTAAAAATCTGAAACTTACAAAACTAACTTTAATTTAAAAAGTTAACTTTTGACCCCTTAATTAATTGATTAAAATAATTCAAAAATTCAAAAATTTAATAATTAATTTCAAATTCCAGTAAATATCAAGTTGATATTTAAAACACTCAACTAACCCCTTAATACACAATAACCACTCCTGAAATGAAGTTTTAAGGCTGGACTACTCCGGGCTGCGGGGTTACGTGTCCTAAGGAGGCTTTATTCCTTGAGCCTGGTGGCACAACGCCACGAATGAATTCGAAGGAGTGTAAAAATTAATTCAAATTGATTAATGTTTATTTAACTAAATCTAAAATTCTTAATTGAAATTCATTAACGTGGTTTTTAGGCTGGACTACTCCGGGCTGCGGGGCTACGTGTCCTGAGGAGGCTTTGTTCCTTGAGCCTGGTGGCACAACGCCACGAACTAGTTAATAGCAAATCTAAATAAATTAAAATTTTAAAATCAGCAACTAATCAGCTTTGACTAAAATTTAATTAACTTTAAACTTGATCAAAATCAAATCACTTAACTATACGATTATCGCTGGGTAACCCAGGCCTACGAGGCTATTAGCTTAGCCCTAAGAAAGGTGAAATAAACTTCACGGCCTCAGTGTGAAATAAAGGTGGTAACCAATAACTCTTTAAAATATATTTTAAATTTAATTTTAAGCCACTAATACTTAAACTCAAACTTAAACTTCCCTTAAGCCTTTCAACCAATCAAAACTTTAAACAACTTCAATCAAATTATCCTATCTAGGACATATCCAAAACACACAGCCTACCTCACACACTTTAGATGGTTTGTTAGGACAACCAACTCTAGTCTTTGGTTAGGCCGATGTTTACTTTTCTGCTACTTGCGTATGTCGGGTTTTCCGTGGTTTTTATTACATGCTGGTTACTAGATTTAAGTAATTGATGTTGATGTGATTATTTATTTATTTACTACACTCTATGTTAATTTGATTGTACGTTAGATCTACCCCTAAGCTAGGGGCGATTTGTACTAATTCAATCTTATGCAGGTGGCCATGCTCATATAGGGCATTAAATAAAGGGGGCAAAATCATAAATAATAAATTACATAGGTGCTCCAGAAAATTACTTAAATCCCTCTTTAAAATTAAAAGAGCATGGCCAAGTGTGGCTGTGAATTTGAGCAATTAAATTTCAATATATTAACTACTTGGGATGTTAAATATTAATTACTGATTATTAGGATAACCTTGCAGGATCGAGTCTATATTTTACTTTTCATGCAATGTAATTTGATGTTATATTTGAGTTATAAATTGCCAAGTGACTTGAGAATGAAATATGAATATCCAACTTAGATTCCAAAGAGGAGAAGACATCCCTTATGGGAGAGTCTTCCTCCATTCGGAAGGCTAAGTTAGGATATCTTTCAAACATCTAAATTGGGATTCAAAGAGGAAGGGACATCCCTTAAGAGAGAGTCCCTATCCATTTGGAGCTCCAAATTGGGATGACCCTTCAAGTATCCAAAGAGGAAAGATAACACCCCTTTTGAGGGGGAGTTTCTTTCCATTTGGATATCCAGACCCGACGATCCAAGGAGTTCCAAGAAGATGAAGAAGTGAAGAGCGAGAAGAACCATTCTCAAAGTCACTTGAATCTTAGGAGTAGAATCCGAGTTGTCGTCAGTGGTGCCTGGCCACTTTTAATTTATGTAAATCTGGGTTGTAATAAGCAAGATAATTTGCCTATGGATATTTATTTAAATAATTTGATTATTTAATGTGTTGTGATTTAATTTGATTGCGTATAGAGTTGCCTGTTTTTCTTATTTCTTTGGCGCTTGCATGTCATTTTTGTTTTAGCCTGGACTTCGCTAGGCTCTCTAAGGACTAAAATTTTTTTTAGTCATAACTAATATTTAAAATTTTAAGATTTAAATAACATAGAAACTTAACGACCTAGGGAATAGCCAAAATCGTCTGGGTCATATGCATATTACTGCATCTCTCTCCCTCCTTGCTATAAGACACTTCCCTGCTTGCAGGTAAAGTTCAGATAATCCGACCTCTGAGGATGAGGTGCTGGACCTAGGAAAGTCTGGTCTTTTCAAAAAAATTATTTTATGAGCCTTTTTTAAAATTTCATGCATACCTGATTTGGATATTTTAACCAGCATGCATCACATTAGAAACTAATTAAATTAAAATTTTAATTATATTTTAGTCTAAGCATTCCACCAAACATAAGTCAAGGGGTCAATTAGGAATCTGCTCTAGATATCGATCCCAACTTCTTAAACCAATCTTAAATAACATCCCTGATCACTCTGCATCAAAAGACCAGACTCATGGTTTTGAAGTGTTTAGGTGGTTTAGCTAGCTCCCTAATCCAGGCCGGGGTAAGTCCAGATTTTGCACTGCATTAGTTAGGATCAGACCACTGTGTTCCAGTGTCCAAATTTAGATTTAGGATCTGGGGAAGATTTATTTTTGAGTCATAAGACCCCAACCTTTGGGAGTATAAACCCAAATTTCTAATAAAATGCTCAACTCAAATTAAATCTTCTCTCAATCCAAAATTTAAAGCCCAACACTTAGGTTAGGATGGGACACTTCTGAATTATTTTCAGAATCCTAAGTGTCCCCTACTCTGCTTCCTTTGATTCCAAAATAAGTGTTCAATCTTGCTCCTATCCCATTTGAAATTTCAATTTTAGCTCTTTGATATCATTCCTAGAAAATCTCTAAACAAAATTTCTGCCGTTATTTTAATCGAGAGTTTTCGTAGGAGTCTCCAGTCTCCTACGATGTAATTAACTACGAGGGCTTAAACTCATAGGAGATTTAGAACCCACATCTGATTTTTCAAAATCAATTTTCAAAACTCAATCAGTCCTCTTTGGGAAAGTTAAATTACTAACCATCGTTATCGTTATGTTTGAATGATTATTAACAAATGATATCTTCTCACTTTGAGGAGATATATCTTTTGTAAAAATGATTTCGAATATGAAATTAATGATCATTTCTCTTAATTATCATAGCTTGATATTTGACTGAACTTTATTTTGACCCTTCGGGGCCATGCAAAGTTTTCTCTTAAATTTGGTTATGATATTCAAGATCGAATTTATAATTCTAAATCTGAACCCCATCCTAAAATTTTATTCCCACCTCCCGAGGTGGTATATATTTTCTAATGGGATGTTCAATTTTAGAATTGAAAATTTTAACATCAATTTAAAATTCCCAAAGAAGACTAAATTTTTCAAAACCCGCTTTCAAACACCAAACACCTGCTTAGCATTAGCAATTGTGTGATAAAGGTTTTGATATTCTATTTCTATCTATTAGATGGCTGATAAGCTTAAATACAAAAATCATTTTAGAAGGTAAAAGAATTAATAATATTTACATATTTGATTTGAATTATTTTGATTATTCAAAATTTTTGTGTTTAAAATCTATTGTTAATGAATCCTGGCTACGGCATAGGTGACTATGTCATGTAAGCATGAAAACCCTTAGGAAGATTACTAGGAAAGATCTAGTTAGAGGCACACCAAAGTTATATTTCTCTAAGGACCACATTTGTAATGCATACTAATAATGAAAATAAATCAACTCTTCATTTCATCTCAATAAGGACACCACCAACTCTAGGCCATTAGAAATCCTGCATATGGACTTATTTACGCCTATTAGTATAGCCAGGCTAGGTGAGAAGACCTTTGGGTATGTGATTGTTAATGATTACTCTAGATTCACTTGGGTTAGATTCTTATCTCATAAAAGTAAATCATTTGAGGAATTTAGAACATTCTCCAATTGAATTCAAATAAAGTTAGGATGTGAGATATATACTATTCATAGTGATCATGGTGTGAAATTTGAGAATGATAAGTTTGAATCATATTGTAAGGAGCTAGGAATAGAATATAATTTTTCTACCCCTAGGACCACTCAGTAGAATGGAATAGCTCAAAGAAAGAACATAACCTTAGTAGAAGCTGCTAGGGCCATTTTAGCTAAATATTCTCTTCCAAGATATTTTTGGGCAAAAGTAGTGAATACTGCTTGTTATGTTCTAAATAGGATTGAAGTTAGATATAAATATAATAATACACCCTATAAGCTACTTAAGGGTAGGATAACCAATCTTTCACATCTTCATGCCTTTGGGTGTAAGTGTTTCATTCTTATTAATGAAAAATCTCCTTTAGGTAAATTTGATCCCAAGTTTGATGAAGGAGCCTTCTTAGGTTATTCCTCTATAGGTAAAGCCTATAATATTCTTTAATAAGAGGACCTTAGTAATAGAGGAGTCTACTCATATTGTGTTTAATAAATGTGATAGATTTGGGGAGCCTAGTTTGAAAGAAGTAGAAGTAGAGGTTACTCAAGGAGTATAATCCATTGACCTAGAAAATAGAGAAGAACCTCAGGAGCCATTGCCTAGAAAATGGAAATATTAATCTAGTCATCCGAGAGAACTCATCTTAGGAGATCCATTTATAGGAGTTAGGATAAGGCATAGACTTAAGAAATAGTCATTTTGTATTCATCTCTATGGTAGAACCCACTAGTGTAGATCAAGCCGTATCTGATGAATTATGCATCCAAGCTATACAAGAAGAGTTAAATCAATTTATTAGGAATGATGTATGGGAGTTGGCTAGTAGACCTAAGGACCAGAGTTTTGTAGAAACTAAGTGTGTGTTCAAAAATAAGATGAACGATTCTAATATTATGAATAGGAATAAAGCCAAATTAGTAGCTAAGGGGTACAATCAAGTAGAAGGTATTGATTTTGGGGAGACCTTTACCTCTGTTGCTAAATTAGATGCCATTAGAGTTTTGTTAGCCTTTACATATTTTAGATGCTTCAAATTATATAGATGGATGTTAAAACTGCCTTTCAGAGTGAGGTTATCAAAGAGGATGTTAATGTAGAATAACTAGATGGATTTGAAAATGCATACTTTCCCAACCATATTTATAAATTAAAAAAAGCATTATATGGAGTAAAGAAAGCACTTAGAGATTAGTATGAGAGGATTAGCATAATTCTCATTGATATATCTTTTATTACGTGTAGAGTAGATACCACCCTATTTATAAAGAAATTAAGAGATGATCTACTCAATACTTAGATATATGTGGATTACATGCTATTTGGATCATCAAATAAAATCCTATGCAATAATTTTTTTGGAAACTATGAGTAGAGAGTTTGAGTTGAGTATAATGGGAAGCTTACATATTTTCTTGGATTTAGTGTGAAGCAAAGAGATGATGTAACCTTCCTTAATCAAAGTAAATACATCAAGGAGATTCTAAAGAAGTATGAGATTGAAGGTTCCAAGGAAACAAATACACCTATGAGATCTACCATTTAGTTAGACATGGATCCAAATGAGAAATCTATAGATCAGAAAAAGTATAGGGGATAATAGGATCACATATGTATTCGACTGCTAGTAGACCAGAAATTATTTTTAGTGTATGTCTTTGTGCTAGATTTGAAGCTAATCCTAAGGAATCCCATACGACTACAGTTAAGAAAATTCTTTGATACCTTCAGGAACTCAAAACTTAGGTCTTTGTTATCCTAGATATAGCTCATCATTTGAAATTATACGCTATTCATACTTAAACTTTATAAGTTATAGGGTAGATAGAAAAAGTACCTGTATAATCTATTAATTTATAGGGAAAACATTAGTTTCTTGATCAAATAGGAATTAAAATTGGGTAGCCCTATCCACCGCTAAGTTAGAAGACGTAGCTGTAGAAAGCTATGTTTCTCAAGTTTTATGGATGAAGCAATAGTTCCTGAACCATGCCATATCTGTAGACACCATTTCTATAATGAGTGATAATACTAGTGCCATTTATAATTCTAGAAATCCAATTGAACACTCACATACTGAGCTTATAGACATTAGACAACATTTCATTAGAGATCATGTAGTTAAGGGAGATATATAATTGTATCATGTAGCAACAGAAAATCAATTGGCAGACATTTTCACCAAACCCCTAAACTATGATACCTTTAATACATTGAGGAATAGACTAGGCTTCACTGATATTCATACTTAATTCTGAGCAGAGTTGAATCAATAACGTGTATAGTAATTTATTTTATCTTATTTAATTTTTATTGAGTTTTTTATTTTTTTGTTATTATTTTTATTTTGTGTGTTTGATAATTCTAGTTAGTATTTATTCTTTGATCTTCACATATTAAGGGGCTTTGGGGTGTAAGACTATGAATGATTTAGCATATGCTTTTTCCTTCAAGTTATGGTACAACATTTGTGCTAACTTGAGCCTTTGGGCTAATTTTATGGTTACCAAGTTTTGTGAGGTAAAACATCCGACTACTTGCTGGTTTAACAATGGTGATTCTAAAGTGTGGCAGAGACTTTGTAAAATTAAATGGGTGGTTGAGCCCTTTATTTTTTGGGGGCTTGGTGGTGGTGATATTTTCTTTTAGCAGGATTTTTGGTTGGGGGGCCAATCTATTGACTCTCTTACTAATACTTCTTCCACTGTGGTTGAGAAGGTGAATTATTTTTTTAATAATAATTCTTGGGATTATGAGAAGCTTTCTAATGTTCTTCCTGATTCTATTATTCAACAAATTTTGAATCTTCCTCTGAACACTAACTCTAATGATTTACTTTTATGTGGTTTGACCTAAGATGGTAGTTTTAGATTAAAGGATGCTTGGCACTCTTTTAGGGCTAAGCATGAGGTTTTTAATATTTTTAATATGCTTTGGCATAAAAGTATTCCTTCCACAGTTGCTATTTTTTTTTGGAGAATCCTTCATAAGTTCATCCCTATGGATGACAACATAAGGAAAAGAGGCTTTATCTTACCATCCAAGTGCCAATGTTGTTATCATGTGGATAATATGCATCATGTTTTTCTTTCGGGTCCTTTAGCCATTAAAAGTTGGACCTATTTTGATGACATTTTCATTTGAATTATTTTAATGCCAAATTTTCTATTAATGCTATGCTTAATTATTGGTTTATTAAGTCCAAAGGCCATATCAGAAATGTTATTCCTTCCCTTATATTATGGTATTTATGGTTGGATAGGAATAATTCTCATTATAATGGTGTGGTTATGAGTTATCATAGGATTTTCCAGAATGTTAAAGACAAGGTTGTGGCTCTTTATTCTGTTAAGTTGCTCTCTATCAAGAATTTTAAAAACTATTTTTTTGTTATGTCTGATTTTGGCGTTAAGTTGGACGTGGATAATCTTCCTAAAGATCCTAGGTTTATTCATTGGAACAAACCTTCTATTAACTCTTATAAGCTGAATGTGGATTGTGTTAACATGGATTCTTCTTCGGGTTTTGGCGGGGTCATCAGGGATTATCATGGTAACCTTATTTTTTTCTTTGCTGGTCCCTTACATAATTGTAATGTTAACTATGTTATCATCTCTGCTATACTCCATGGTTTAAGATTATGCTATTCTCTTGATATGATTGACATTAGTGTTGAATTTGGCTCTAATTTCTGCTTTAAATTTATTCATTCTGTTGAGGATTTTGTGTGTACTTCTAATCTATTTTATTTGATGAGGGATATCAAGTATTTTTTGGGCCTTATGAACTATTCTTTTTCCTGTGTCCACAAAGAAGGTAATGCGTGTGCTTATTGGCTTGCCAAGAGGGGGTGTGGTTTGGAGTGTTTGGCTAAATTTTTGGCCTCTAACCTTCCTACTCTTAAAGGTCTTTTAAGATTAGATAAAATTTGTTTTATTTATGTTAGAGTTTAATGGTGTTATTTATTTTCTATTTGGTCTGGTTTGGAGTCTTCCTGTTCTTATGGTTTTGTTGGCTTGTCTGGTTTGGTTTCTTGGTTTTTGAATGGCCTTTGCTGATGTATTGGCCTATTCGAGGCCTAATGTAGTTGGTTGGTGTTGGTTAAGTAATTATTTGGCTATGTTTCTTTGAGTCCTTTTGGTGCTTGCTTGTCGAGTGTAATCTGGAGAATTTTTGTTGGTTTGGTGAGGGCCTCTTTGTTGGTTACTAGGAGTTCTTTTCTATGGTTGTTGCCCCATGTCTGCTTGGGTGCATGGATCATTACCTTGTGGTCTCTTGCCTGGGTTGCCAAGTGGTTATCTTGTTATCTTTCTTCTTTTTCCTTTCTTATTTCAGCTGAGGTGGCTTGCTTCCTGTTTCGTTTTGTGCCTGGTACTGGTATGGTTAACTATGATTTTTGCAGGTGTATTAGTGTTGTGACCCCTCTTACATTTCTTCTGTTTTGGTTGTTATGGATTATGAGGTTGTTATCTTTTTGCCTTGCTTGCTAGCGAATGTTTGTATTTTGAATATCTATTGGATCTATTATCCTACTTGATATTGGTTTTATTTGTGTTTTATCTTTCCTTGGTATTATCTTTTTTTGCAGAATGTTCTTAGTGCAGGTGCTCATCGTGGTGACTTTTTGGATGGGAAGCTGGAGCTGAATGATATTTTTTTGTTCTTTTCTTCTTTTTGGGTGCTCTTTCTTGTGCACCATAGAACGTACCTAGGTTGGTTTGTATTTTTGCTTAGTAGGGAACTCGAGCTCTTAAGTTTTTTTGGAATTCTTTTTGTAGCCCTCCTGCGCATTAGTGAGCTTGAGGTCCCTTTAAGGACTTTGTAATCCTTTTCTAAATTAACACGTAGGCCCCTCCATGGGTTTCCCATAAAAAAAATAAATCTATTTTTAAAAATGAAAGAAATTAAAAAAAAGCTTGAAAATAAAAAATTTTCTCACATCGCACTGTACGAACCTCATTTGTATTGTATAGTCTTCACGTCCTCTAAATTCATGAAAACAACAGCCCTAATATGACCAATAAATAATGATCATACTATACGACCCCCACTTTGTACTATATGATCCACATATTGATAGTTGTTGGAAAAATTCAAATTTGCTGGTATGATAATAATTGTTATGTTATATTTTATGAACAATTGATCATACTGTATGATAAGTTATTCAATGTTCATACTAGATGACTCATCGGGATGACTTCTTCTTTCAAATATCGGCAAGTATGATCCTGATCGTATTGTATAATTTGAACACCTTTTTTGGCAAGTTTTCTAGATGATTTAACTCCTTATGATCATACTATTTGATCACATATCCTACTATACGATCTGCTAAAAATTTTATAAAGTTGAAGGGATTAAGGATTTCAGTCACTCAACTTGAATTTCCCTTCACTCACGTCTATTATAAGCTTCTATATTTAAAATAACTAGAGATAACAAAAGATTTGCTTACTAAAAGGAAGTTCTTCTCGTCATCTTGTAGATGATAGATTTTAAACTATTGAGGATAAGTAGGCCTATCACTGATTAAAAAAATTCTAACATCACTCCATCTTTATTCCTTGATTAGAATGTACTATAATATCAGGTCATGGACTTGTTTTCTTCTAGTACCTTGCATTTCCTTCTAACTCTTACATTTCCTTTTAACTTGAGCTTCTCTTTGAATTCTTTGTAAGTCTCAAACTAAATGTTGATTATTTTTTAATGACTTCATACGTGTGTTGGTAGCCTGTTGAAATTATAAATGGGGAGCTAGCCCAATATCTATACCTATCTACTAAATGGCCTAAACCTCCACTTGATTTCTTCTAGGGGAGACTATGATTGAACTACTGAAACCCTCACTATTAGGATTTCTCCCTTAAATCAACATCAGCCATTAGTTCATTCCTTAAACCAAGATGTTCGTATCATCTAGTATGTCCTTAGAACTTTAATACTTCATAAGGCTGGAGACAGAGTCAATATTACTCCACTCTTATCTTTGGTCACCTATTTCATTATGTCTAAAATCCAATTCGATGAGGCCCACATGATTATCATCTAGTTTCAAAATCTCACTGCCATCCGTCACCCATCCTCCCGAGGAAAAAAAATTACCTTAGGATATCTAGTTACCTATGTCTTAAACAAAAAAAATATTAACTTGTCTATCCTAGCACTATGGACAATTTTCCCATATTCGATACTGATAGCTCATTTCACCTTTTCTTTTGCTGACATATGGGTGATGAGCTAGCAGAGGAGCCAAATTTTGATGAGGAAGGGGGAGACCTTCCTACTCCACCACCAGCTCTAGCACAAGTACTAGCACATGCACTAGCTCCTATAGCCCCTGGTGATCTCTACACCTCCATGGTAGAAGGTTTTACCATCTTGAATACTAGGATCACCTTGCATATTGACAAATGTAACCATTATTAGACTAAGATGTAACAGGAGAATGAAGCACTTCTACAAAACCAACAGTAGCTACAGTGAGAGCATGATGCTGATAGGGAGTGGTTCACTGAACAGTTTACTACTCATCACCAGTATTTTTAGCCACCACCACCACATCATCTGATCAAGGACCATCTTACTTCTACTGCATGTGATGTATTATAGTATGTGTTGGTTCATTTCTTTCAGTTATTTTTTTCTTCTTGTACTTTCTTTTTATTTATTTTGTTATTCCTCCTTTTTGGTGATGTGAAAAGTGGGAGTAGATGTTGGTTGCAAATGATTTATTTTATTTAAGTAGTGCGCTTCTCCCATATTTGTGCTATTTTTTTTATTACGTTCCTTTCTACTTTTAAATAAATAAAAAATAATAAAAAAATGATAATAAAAAATTTCTCCTTTTCCCCTATTTTTAAATTAATCACTTAGTGAGTGGGAGATTAGGAGAAAATGAAACTAATCTTGTAAATTTAACTAAAAACATTTTTCCATCATTAAAAAGGGGGAGATTATTGTAATTCGGGATCCTGAGCTTATGATTTTGATGATAACAAACATTATTGATTGTCTTTTCATTTCTCATAGCATTTGTATTATATATCCATTTTTATGTGTACTAACATTTCAGATATGTTATACACCACATAAGAAGTTTTAGGGCCCATGATTGGGAAGAATAGGAATATGTTTTATAAGAGTCTATATTTTTATGTTTATTTATTTTTATATTTTCTATGTCAAAAGTCATGTAAAAGGTGTATGCTGACTTGGCTACTGTGTACACACATAGGGGATTAATAAAATTAAATATTAAATTTTTCTAAATGAATCGTACCATATGATTCATATCATACTATACGATCAGGAATCAAGAAAAATGTTTAAAAGGGATAATTATATAATTAATATTTTTAAACTAATCAAATTACAAGAACCAGATCTTACAATACGATTAGTTTAATATAAAAAACCTAACTGCCAATCAGATTTAGGTAAGAATTTAAAATTTTGACATTTGAACTGATTGTATCGTATGATCCAGATCTATATGGTATGTATGAAAAACATATATAGATCATACTAAAACTGTTCAAACTGTACTAGACAATATAGATTTTTGAACTAATTATACTATATAATCCTCGATCATACTGTACTAATAGTTTAGGCTGAATTGAAATTTTAGGGTTTTTTTGAAGCCTTGCATAAAAACTCTCTTATTAGACTTTGAGGAGACTTTCACTATTGAAAGAATTCTATGAGAGAGCTTTATGAGGTCTAAGAGCTTGGAGAGGGAGAAAAAGAAGTTGTGTGAGAGGGAGAAGTAGTGTGAGGGGGTTCACACGGTTTCTTTAGGCAATCTTATGCCTTAATTCCTCCAGGTGTATTTATTGGTTTCTTAGGTAGCTCTGGGGATACAGGCTTAAAGGTAGAAGGTTGAGGATCTCTGCCTTCACTAGGAGGGTGAAAAAGGATTCCTAGTTTACTATCTTCATTGGGAGGGTGAATAAACTCTTAGGTTCTTTGCCTTCACTAGGAGGGTGAAAAATGATTCGAGGTTCTTTGCCTTCCCTAGGAGGGTAAAAAATGATTCAAGATTTTCTACCTTCACTAGGAGGGTGAAATAGGATTCAAGGTTCCCTTCCTTCACTAGGAGGGTGAAAAATGATTTAGGCTTCTCTGCCTCATAATAGGCGTGAAAAGGATTTCGGTACTCTGCTACACTGGGTTGGTGAAAGAGATTATTGTAAGGACTTCTTTGCCTTGTTATGGGGGCGAAAGGAGAGACACTAATGATTTAGTGTAGTAATTGGAGAGGAGGACTTCAGGGAGTGGACATAGGTCAAGTTTTGACCAAACCACTATCTAATTTGGTGTGCTCATTCTACTTTACTATCCGCACTTTTATTTTTCCAGCATTTTTATTTTCCTTCACATTTATTATTCTTGCAAATTAGTGTCAACTGTTTGGTTTTATTCTTATTTGAAAAAGAAAATAAAAATTAAAAAATGAAATAAAGAAAAATATTTTGTCATTAATGTTTGTTATGAAACTTGAAAAAGGAAAAAATACACTTTTTATTATTAAGTTCTTTCACTTGCATTTGTTATTGCTTTAAATTATCAAAAAGGTTTCATTGAGAAAATTTTTAAATAATCAATTCACCCCCCTTCTTTGTGTACCTAGGGCAGTTCAACAAGGTTTAACAACCTCACTTGAACAACTAAGTCTGAATTCTTTTGCATGAAATTAAGAGAGTCAATCTTAAATATATATACTAGGTTTAGTAAAATCATCACATTATTGCATGTCTTGGGTAAAAAAATTTCAAATTTTAAGAAATTTAGTAAAAAACTTATGTTTCCTGCCTGAATTGTGGGATGCAAATGTAATTACTATATCTAAATCTAAATATTTAAGTGTTTACATTGATGAACCTCTTGGCTCTCTAATTTCCTATGAGCAAAATGTGAGCCAAAGACATATAGATGTGCGTGAATGAAAGAAGGAGCGAACAATAGTGATAAAGGTTGAAATAAGGAGTGAATAATAGTGATAAAGGTTGATGACACAAATAGTAGTGACCCAGGAGCTGATGGAAGTGGCTACATCACCCTAATGACACGATAATTTAAAAGCTCCTGATATGCAAACTTAAGCACCACTTTCACAAACAAAAAGGTGAAATTATAAAATCTAATAGATTTATTTCTAATGTAGAAAGCCAGGACATGTTAGGTATGACTTTTTAAACATTAAGAGCCACTCAACTAAGGATAAGGGTGAGGACAAAGAAAATAGTGAGAAGGGCACACAAAAATTTCAAAAGGCTTTATTGGCAAACTCAAAATTAGAAGCATCCGAAGCTGAACGAGAATTGGAGGTAACCAACTTGTGCTTAATGGTGAAAATATGATTGGGGGCTCCAAAAATGATGAGGTAAGTGAGCTATCATATGATGAATTTTTCTCTTTATTTGAACAAGTGTTTGACTTTTATAGAAAGTTAAAAAAGCAACACTCACATTTGTAAAGAGAATATTCCTCCTTGAATTAAGAGCATGAAAATTGAATAAATAATTATTCATGCTTAAAAATTGAGCATTGCATTGGATAAGGCATATGAATCTGTATTGAAGAGCATGATACATTAAGTAAGAAGCATATTGAATTACAACAAAAACATGACTCTTTGAATAAAGTGTATTTTCAAGTAGAGGAAGCATTTAAAGAACTAGAAGAGTTAGCATTAAAAATGGATAGCAATGAACATGCATTAAAGGTGAAAGTTAGAATTTACAAAAGTGTATTAAACACTATATAAAAGGAATATTTCACTTAAACATAATGCATTTGAGCCTACACACACTAGAGTGCCATTAATTAGGACACAGCATGCACCCTTACTTCATAAAAGAAAACATTTTCTCTCATATAGACTAGTAAATCTATAACAAGGGATTAGGTGTTATTCCTATGAGATACTAAGACATATTGCAAGCCCTTTCACACTCTAAATACATCGTAGAACACATATGATTTGAGGCCCAAAACACCATCACAACATAGTATTCATACATTCCATCATAAGAGAGACCCAAAACAACTTGGGCTCCCAAACTTAACCTTTAATTATTTTGCAAGAATGCTCTCACAAGAGGTCTAGTGAGTGTATTTAGTATTTAGATAGTAGATGCTTAAGGCTTAAGGATGGAGATCTAAATTAAATTTAGGGTTTAGGGTTTAGCATTTATGATTTAGGGTTTAGGATTTACAATTTATAGTTTAGTGTTAAGAGTTTAGGGTTTAGGGTTTAAGTTTTAGCATTTAAGGTTTAGGGTTTAGGGTGATATTAGAGGGCAAGAGTAGAGCTAAAATCACATTGTGAGATAATACTGCCATAAAGATAGTAGGTATTGGTACTATTTTTTAAAATTAATGGATTGATAATTAAAAATATTTTATTAGTTGAAGGTTAATGCATAACTTGTTAAGAATTAGTTAATTATGTGATAAAGGTTCTAATAATAAATTAATTTCTAACAAATTCTTAATTATTTTAAATGGAAAGATTATTTTTGATGGAATGAGAATAAACAACATTTATATGCTTGACTTAAATTGTATTATTGCATTTAACTATATGTGATGCTTAAAAATTGTTATAAATGAATCTTAGGTAGCTTCTTCAAAATTTGTGCTATATTAAAGTATAGTAGAGTAAGTGATGATGCTATTAGACTTCATTTGTTACCATTTCCTATAAGGGACAAAACTAAAATATGGCTGAATTCCTTGTATCCAAACTCTATAAATACTTGGAATGAGTTGGCGCATAAGTTCCATCTAAAACTACTAAGCTTAGAACTGATATAACTTTATTTTCCTAATTTGATGAAGAATCAATTTATAAGAGCTAGGAAATTTTTAAGGAGATGCTTAGAAAGTGCCCTCATCATGCTTTTCTTGATTGGTTGGTGATTCAAACTTTTATAATGGGCTTATAGGATCCCATAGGTAAAAAATTGATGTGGCAGCTGGAGGTTCTTTAATATCAAAATATTTTTAATGATGCTTATGCCTTGATAGAGGAGATGACAACAAATAATTTTTGGTGGTCTTCTCATTGGGTGAATCTTAAGAGTGTAGTGAGTGTTTATGAGTTGGTCGCTTTATTAAGTTTGATAGCTCAAGTAGCAGCCATGTCTAAAATATTTAAATAATTTTGGAGTTAGTCTAAGTTTAGGATCACATATGCTTTTGGAATAGAAAATTTTGAATGTTGTTAGTTAATGTAGTGCTAAAGACATTATGAATATGAATTTGATTAGAAGACCTAACAATATCTATTGAAATACTTTAATCTTGGTTAGAGGAACCATCCTAGTTTCAGTTGGACTAATAATAATGCTAGAAATTTGTGGAATGAAAGTCAATCAAACCCTGGAGAAAATTTGAATCATCCTCAACAATCTTTAGCGAACCATTGACCATCTTATCCCCTAGGCTTTATTCAAAATAATTAATTCAAAAATAGGAAGAAACCTTTAGAGGACTTAGTATTTAGATGGGAACCATTTATAGAGTCAAGCTGTAGCCCTTAGAAAAATAAAAAATAAAATAGGACAACTTACAAGCTTGATTAATAGTAAATCCCAAAACATGCATTCAAATGTTGAAATAAGAATTTGGAAGAGCATTGCAATGCTATTCATCTTAGGAGTGGGAAATATTTAGGAGATCCTTATAAAGAAAATGATCAAACTTAGGAGAAAATTATGGTAGAAGAGCTTGCAAAAGCTGAACCACATATAAACTAACCTTAATTAATTAAAGAAACTAAAACACCTATTGTGAAGGTTATAGAGAGACCATCACCACCTTTTCCTCAGAGAGTGATTAAGCAAATTATTGGCAAACAATTCTCGAGGTTCTTAGAAGTGTTTAAGAAATTAACTTTTAAAATTACCTTCTTTGAAGCCTTAAAGTAAATTCTCACTTATGACAAATTCATGAAAGACATTCTTAATAAGAAAAGGAACTTAGAGGAATTTTAAAATGTCACATTAAATAAAGAATGCAGTGCTATCAATTAAAAGAAGCTCCCATAAAAATTAAAAGATCTTGGTAGTTTTACTATTCCCATGACTAAAGGAGATAAATATTGTAGAAGACAATTATTTGATCTAAGATTCAACATTAATGTTATGCCTTTGTCCATTTTCAAGAGATTAGATTTAGGAGAGATTTAACCCACTATTTTCACCGTTCAACTTACTGATAGATCATTAAGGGTTGGTAAAAGATGTTATTGATAAAGTGGATAGGTTTATCTTCCCCGTATATTTTATTATCTTAGATATGAGAAAGATATCGAGTTACCCATTATCTTAGAGAGTCCTTTCTTAGCAATAGGTTAGGGTAGGATAGATGTTCATAAGGGGGAGTTAACTAAGAGAGTAGAAGATCAACGTGTGACTATAGATGTGCTTACATCCATAAAATTCCCTAGTGATAAAAATAAGGATTAATCCAAAGTTGATTTGGAAGAGAATATTGTTGAGAAATTTATGGGAGATCTGATAGTAAAAAGAACTTTAAATGAATCTATGGAGGAAAATTATTACTGTTTGTAAGTGTATGTTCAAATTATTAGAGATAATTTTGGGAAGTTTTGAGGGAGATTTGAAACCATAGCCTCATCTTTAGGAAGATCTTTAAAACCATATGTTAAGGAAGCCCTTAATTTAGACCTTAAAGTCCTTTATGACCACCATAATTATACCTTTTTTTGGGTACCAATTTAACTTTGCCTGTCATTAGTTCTACTAGTTTGGAAAAAGATCATGAAGGAAAGTTGATTAGGGTTATAGGTGATTATAAGAAAACTTTTAGATGGACTATAACTGACATCAAAGGAATTAGCTTATCTCTATGTATGCATAAGATTCTTATGGAGGAATATTCCTTACCTAAATTTGACTCTCAAAGAAGATTGAACCCATCTATGAATGAAGTTATTAAAAAGGAAATACTAAATGGTTAGATGTAGCGATCATTTTTCTGGTTGTGCTTCGATTAGTCCAATTCAATATGTTCCTAAGAAGTGTGGTTTGACTATAGTATCTAATGAACATAATGAGCTCATTCACACTAGGAGTATCACTGTTTGGCAAATTGCCCTTATTTTAGAGCTTATAGCCCTTCCTGACCACCATAAGTATACCTTTTTGGGTAGCAATTCAACTTTGCCACTCATTAGTTCTGCTAGTTCAGAAAATGATCAAGAAGGAAAGCTGATTAGGGTTATAGGTGATTATAAGAAAACTTTTAGATGGAGTATAGTTGACATCAAAGGAATTAACTCATCTCTATGTATGCATAAGATTCTTATGGATGAATATTCCTTACCTAAATTTGACTCTCAAAGAAGATTGAACCCATCTATGAATAAAGTTATTAAAAAGGAGATACTTAAATGGTTAGATGCGATGATCATTTACCCCATTTTTTGTAGTGCTTGGGTTATTGAAATTCAATATGTTAATAAGAAGTGTGGTTTGACTATGGTATCTAATGAACATAATGAGCTCATTCACACTAGGACTGTCACTAGTTGGAGAATTAGTATATACTATAGTAAATTGAACAATGCCACTAAAAAAGATCCAATTCCCTTGCCATTTCTTGACCATATGTTAGATAGGTTAGCATGACACTCTTTCTATTATTTCATAAATGGATACTCAATGTACCACCAAATTCTTATAGCACCTGAGGACCAACACAAAATTACCTTCACACGTCCCTATGGGGCATTTGCATTTAGAAGGATGCCCTTAGGTCTATGCAATACTCTAGTAACTTTTTAACGATGTATGGGGTCTATTTTTTATATTTAATAGAGCAAGGAATTAAAATTTATATGGCTTTTCTATTTTTGGCACTACTTTTTATTCTTATCTTGATCATCTAACAACTGTGACTAAAAGATGTGTATAAATAAATCTAGTGTTAAATTGGGAAAGGTGTCAATTTATGGTGCTAGGACATAAGATTTCAAAGAAAGGATTAGAGGTAGATAAGGCTAAAGTCTATGTTTAGAAAAGTTGAAGCCTACTACTTCAATTAAAGGCATTAGGAATTATCTTAGACATGCTTGGTTCTGTGGGAGGTTAATAAAGGATTTTAAAAAATTTCCAAATTGTTGTCATTTATTAGAAAAGGATATTCTATTTATGTTTGATGATACATGCCTTGATGCCTTAAAATTTTAAAATAGTATTTAACAACTGCACCTATTATTGTTGCACCAGATTAGTCTTTGCATTTTAAATTGATATGGGATGCTAGTGATTATGTTGTAGGTGTTATTCTTGGTCAAAGAAAAGTCAAAAAGTATCTTGTTAATTTTTATTCTATTAGAACTTTAAATGTTGTATAATGTAATTAAACCATTATTAAAAAAGAACTAATAGCTATATTCTTTACTTTTGATAAATATTCATCTAATTTGATTAGCACAAAGTTTCTTATATGTACAGATCATTCTCTAATTAATTTTGTTATGAAAAAAAATGACCTAGATTGGTTAAGTGGATACTTTGTTACAAAAAATTGATGTGGAAATCTCAGATAGAAAAGGAACTCAGAACCAGATTGCTGATCATCTTTCAAGACTTACATCTGAAGAACGTGGATCTCATGAAATTGACCTTAATGAGTTTTTTTCCTAATGAAAAATAATTTTCTTCGTATGTGAGTAGATTATCTTAGTATGCTGATATTTTAAATTTTATTATTTGTCGTGAGATTCCTTTTGACTTAACATCTACTAAAAAATGAAAATTTCTGCTTGAAGCCAAATATTTCTTTTTGGATGAGCCATATTTGTTTAAAAAGTGTAATGAAAAAATCACTAGGGGATGTGTACGTGAAGAAGAAATAGAATCTATAATTAGAGAATGTCATTATTCACATTATGGAGGGTATTTTGGAGGATTTAGAACTACTTCAAAAATTCGTCAATCAGAATTCTATCGGCCTACTTTATTTAATGGTGTTAATGATTATGTTAAAAAGTGTGATTGATTTTGAGGAGTAAGAAATATCAGCAGAAGAAATAAAATACCCTTAAACTATGCTTTAGAAGTTGAATTATTTGATGATTGAGGAATTGATTTCATGGGTCCATTTGTGCAATCCCATGGATGCCAATATATTTTAATTGTTATTGATTATGTTTCCAAATAGATTGAAGGAGTGGTAGCACCTAAAATTGATGCACATGTAGTACTTAAATTTTTAAAGAAAATTATTTTTTCTAGATTTAAAATGCCAAGAGTTTTAATTAGTGATGTGGGAAGTCACTTTGTAATAAAGAGCGGAAGCACTAATCACTAAATATGGTATGAAATATAGGTTTGTAATAGCTTATCATCCTGAAACTAGTGGGCAAGCTTATTCAATAATAGGGAGATTAAATGAATTTTGGAGAAATCAATGAGTTCTAATAAGAAATGCTGGACTATAAAGTTGGTTAATATATTATAGGCCTATAAAACTACTTTAAAAACACTTATTTGAATGTCTCCCTATCGATTAGTCTTGGGAAATGCTTGCCAGCTTAATTTAGAGTTAGAACATGAAGCATTTTTGGTGGTCATGGAGTATAAGTTTAATATTAAGGAAGCCAAAGAAAAATAGTTAATTCAGTTAAATGAGTTAGAGGTGTTTAGAAGTGATTCTTATGAAAATGCTAAGATTTATAAGGAACAAACTAAAAGATGTTACATTCATAACCTTCTTATAAAAGAATTTACCCCTAAATAACAGTTTTGTTATTTAGTTCTTATTTTTAGGTAAGCTTAAGTTCAGGAGGTATGGAACATTCACTATTACTAAGGTATTTCCTTGTAAGATTATAAAAATTAAGGCTAAAAAGACCTCCTAAATTTTTAAAGTTAATAGCCATAGGTTAAAAACTTTATTTAGTAGGGGACATAGACCATTTAAGAGCCATTGCTGAGTTGGTTATCCTCAAGAGAAATGATTGGTATAGTCTTGTTGAAGACTAAAAGCTTAGCGCTTATGGGAGGAAACCCAAATTTGTTGTGTTGTTGTGCATTTGATTTTTTTTCTTTAGTTTTTGTTCAGTTTTGCTACTTATACACTTTAGTTTAGTTTGTTTGTACTTTATGTTGTTTAGTTAAATTTTCATTAATTATATTTCATAATTTGCTTAACAGTTAGAATAACCTTAAGATATTACACTTTGATATATTGGTTAACAAACAAAAAGGAATTAAAAATTATTTTAAAAAAAGAATAATACAAAACTATAGGTATTAAATTGAATGAACAAAGAACAATAATTTATATTTTGAAATTTGTAACAATTAATGAAGAGGATTATCTAAATACTTCATATTAAACTTAAATGTTATACACTTAATCACTCACTATTGGTGACATGATTGAATAGCTATATTTAGAAAAAAGAAGTACTTGAATTAATTTATACAACTCATTAAAAAATCAAGTAGGAAATTAGTAAACTTGTAAAATTCTTACATAATTATAATTTGGGGGCTCTTGAAGGAATAAAGATAATAAGATGTTCAAAATCATTGCTATAGTGCTCATATGCATTAAAAGTAAAAAATTAAAATTCAGGAAAATCAAAAGAAAAAGCTGAAAGAAAAATGAGTTCTATAATAACAAAAATTGGTATCTAAGGATGTTGAATTCCTAAATGACTCTAATACTTAATTTTAAAAGAGGAAAGTGCAAGAAAGCTATTGTATATTAAGGTTTATAAATCAATTTAAAAAATAACTAATATACAACGAATTCCTAAATAATTAACTATTTAATCTAAACCAATAAGTCAACATTGCACTTAAACTGGTTGTAGAAAAGTTAAATTTGGATATTATGAAAAGTGATTCCTTGGGATGATTGTTCATAATTTGTTAAATTTAAATTATCATACTTTTCTCATTTCAATTCATATCTTTTTTTTATGAGAAAATGCAAATTGCATGAGACCCTAATACAAACTACTAAGTGATAGAAATACTATCACAATCCTCCTTTAACAAAGAAAGAAAAGCAGGAGGAACCTTATTACAACTTAAATCATCCCAATAAAAATCACCAACTAAAGCTAAGTTAGCACAATAATCGGCTAGCGTATTACAATTTCTATAAGTAAAATGAAATAAAAAATTACCAAAATCTTTTAAAAAAGACAAGTCCTCCATGACTTCGTTATTTATATCCCAAGAAGCATTACCAATCGAACCTTATAGATACTTGATGATATTCTAATTATGTCCCTTAATTATAATACCTTTAGTTTCCGTCAACCACTCTTGGATAACCTTCTTCAAAGAATGAAATGCCAAAAGTTCCAAATAGCCACTATCCTAATGAATACTTTTGAATCCAAAAGCAATTAAGAATCTTCCCTTATGATCTCTGAAAACTCCGCCAATACCAGCTTCATTAGATTGTAATAAAGTAGCATCAATGTTGACTTTAATCCATTCGGGATGAGTAGGGTGCCAAGAATGAGAAAACAGCTGAAGCTGATTAACACCCCAGTGATTAAAAAAAAGATTAAATTTCAACAAAATTGAGGCCTGGCTAATAGCATTTGATGCAATGAAACCCAAACCAAGCTCTTGACCACCATGCTTTTCACTATTTCTACATTTCCAAGAAAAGAAAACCAACAAACAGTAAAGTTTTCCAATGAACTGATTGCCATCAGATAGCTTCTCCAAACTCCTTTACACTCCAAAATAGAGGAAAGCATCAGAACAGGAAATATGCATTTATTAAGTAGCACAATGGCTTGATTAAGTTTGGAACAGTTAACCACAACATGCTCTAAATTTTCCACTACAATGCAACCTCTTGGATAAGAGTTATAATTCAACAATCTTCTATGTAATAAGAAATCATTAGTAGGAATTGCATTATTAAAAGTCTGCCAGCAAAAACAATCCAACCAAGGAGAAAGTTTCAACATTTTCATCCACCTCCAATAATCCACAATATGCAAATTGGTTGTACCCATTTTAGAAGCCATAGAAGCTATAGTTTTACCAAAAAAATTATTGATAAGCTCCAGTTAATCATTCAAAGAATCTAGAAGGATTTGAATCTGTAATATAATATCAACTAAACACCTTCAAAAATATTTCTGTAGTTCCGCATAGTTCCAATCACCATTAGCAATAAAATTCTCAAGAGAAGGAAAATCACTATCCACAACAGCTATAAAAGTATGCCATCTATCAAAACTTTTATCTAAAGCCCATACATCTTTTAAGATATTAATAGAGTAACCTGATGCTACCTTCCATCTCACTATTGGCCGAAGAGCTTTTACTCCACTAATAATGATTTGCCAAGTGATTAAGTTGTTTCTCCGACAATCAACATGCCCAATATCACCATACTTAGCACCCAATGGCTTATTTAAGATAGAATCAGGTTTTTTGTAGAAATTTCATACAAATTTAGCTCTCAAAGGACCAACAATAGAATAAGCTGAATGAAGTCCACGTCCTCCAGAAATCAATGGTTTACAAAGAACATTCCATGCCTTATAATGTAAACCATGATTGTCGCCTTGATTCTTCCATATAAAATCCCTACACATCTTATCAAAATCATTCAAAATGCTCAAAGGAACAATGGAATGAGTGGCAACGAAAAGTGGAATGGAGAGCATAGCCGATTTAATCAAGACAATTCTTCCAGCTAAAGAAATGAGATTGTTACCCCACATATTCATCTTGCAAGTAGATTTTTCCAACAGATGAAGAAACCAACCTCCTCGAAGCCATTTTAATAACCAAATAATTCAACTCCATCACCTCCTTATATCTCAACAAGCTTAATATAATTCTTCTCTTGATCCGGCTAATAGACTTCCCAAAAATAATGAAAGATATCTGAATATTAACTTTTGCCCTATCCACTTACAATACTCAGAAATAATACTTTTAATCTTCTTCAAATACCTGAACCTAGCTTCGGAAAACATAAGTATATCATCAGCATACAACAAATGGGTGATCTTCAGCACAATAGCAGAAGTTTTGATACCCAAATCCCTTCCTTTGTTAATAAAAGCATTAGACAAGAGTTGAGAACATAGTATAAACAAGTATAGAGATAACGGATAGCCTTGTCTAAAACCACTTTTGGCTTCAATCCACTTAGAATTATTACCATTAATAAGAACAGAAAATTTAGGATCAACCACGCACTCCATCAAAATTTTAGAAAAATAAAATGGAAATCCAAAATACTCCAAAACCTGCCTTAAAGTAGGCCAAGCCATACTATCATAATCTTGCTCCATATCAATTTTAATCGCCACCAATCCTTTTTAGACTTTGAATATCTAAATTTATTAAAAAGTTATTGAACAAGGATAATATGATCCGATAAATTCCTTCCCTTTATTAAAGCCACATGAACATCTAAAACAAGTTTATGTATAACCTTCAGTAGTCTATTTAATAAAACCTTGGCCACAATCTTAAATATAGACAAGCACAGACTGATAGGATGAAAACGAGAAGGAAGAAGAGGATTTTTGACTTTAGGAATAAGAAAAACAAGAGTCTCCTTCCACTTAGAACACATTTTTCCAGAAGTTAAAAACTGGAGGATTGCAAACCAAACATCCTGACTTATAACATTCCAATATGCCTTTAGAAACAAATAAGTAATACCAATAGAACTTGGAGAAATATTATTGCCAAGGCTTTTAACCACACTTTCCACTTCTTCAAATGAGAAATTAGCATCCATAAGCTTACAGTCTTCCTGAATTAATTTAATCAGGGATGGTGGCCAACCCCTCAGATTATAATTTCTATACCTCCATTTGTTGCTAAAGAATTTAAAGAAGATATCTTCAATATCTGCCTAAACATAAACAAGATATCCTCCATCATTTTTTACATGGTTAATAAAATTACCATTTCTCCTACCATTAGCAAAAGCTTGGAAGAACTTAGAGTTCATGTCACCTTCTTCTAACCACTTCACCTTTGCCCTCTGCCTCCACCAAGTGTTTAACTGAGCAAGTGTGACATTTAATTCATTAACCTTGGATCTGAGTAACAGAAGCATGTCATCAGGTAACCCACCATCATTCACTTCCTCCAACTAAAGATGAGCAACCTCCTTTTTATTCTTTTCCTTTAATTCCAATAAATCTTGCATTTTGGCTTTACTCCAAAAATATAAGGATCTCAAAACTCTTTAAAATTCTCTGTTAAGAACCTCCATAGGATCGCCAACAGTAATTTTGCTCCAATACTTACGTACCAATGCCGCTGAAGCTGCGTAAGACACCCAAACATCCTCGAACCTCAAAAATTTATTTTTATGAAAACCTAAGTGAAAATTTCTCAAAATAATTGGGCAGTGATCGGAAGCTACCCTTACCTAATGCCTCGTAGTTGCTTGCTGAATCAATTCTAATGCCTTTGAGTTCATTAAACATCTATCAAGCCTTTCCAAAATGCGTGCACTTTCATCTTTATTATTGCACCAAGTAATCTTTAGTCCAACCAACCCCACTTCATGGTAATCATTATTATTCATAAATGATTTCATCTCTTGAGGACCAAGAGAAAATTTTAACTTCTTCCCTCCCCTTTTATCATCTTGGGACAAGATATAATTGAAATCACCTCCTACCACTGAAGGAAGGCTTAAGATGGAGTGCAGTTCCAAACACTCCCATAATTTCCTCCTATTATACGAATCTCTACTACCATAGATAGTAGAAACAAGCCAAGTAGCTTTATTAAAAATCTTCAATTCCTTAATAACACATTGAGAAGAAGTTTTCAACACTAAAAAAGAGGCCAAATCAGATCTCCACATAATCATAATTCCCCTAGACAAGCCATCAGAAGGATAAATAAAGAAGTCCCAATCCTTTTCCATGAATTTATAAAACTCCCATTTACCAATAGAGGAAACATTCGTTTCAACAATACCAACAAAGAAGACATCCCGGTCTTTTACAACTTCTTTCAAATAGAGAGAGGCTTATTTTTTATTTTCCCTTCTACAGTTCCAAAAAGCTAAGGAACTCATTTAACCACTAAGGGGGAAGGACCCCCACTCCTTCTCTTATTCAACCCTTCAAACTTTCTATTCCTTGAGGATGAGTTCAAAGGACCAAGAGACCTAAGCTCCTTTAGAAGTTTTGGTTTACAAGTTCCTGAACTGCAATTTAACAACCCATCTATAATATCTGTCTTGGTGCCAAAATCACTTCCCTTACAAATAGAAGCTTCCTTCTTAATATCATTTATAATTGTAGGTTTCACCTACTCACCCTCCTCTATTTCATCCATTTCCAAATTAACCAACCCATATTTAGCCAAATTTTCTTCATCCCCACAATAAGATTCCAAAATTCTGAACATGTTATCTTCAATACTAATAGAAGAGGACAGAGCCTTACCTCTTCCAGCAGAGTTTCCATGATCACTAGAAGGTTTCTCTAGATCATCAACTTCTTCTATAACTATATTATTAGAGCCAATTTTGCCTTTTACAATCAGGACATCACCTTCATGAACAATAGCTTCATGAACAGCAGCTTCCTGAACATCAGAGATCACCCTTTGATCTTCCAGCTAGTAAATACTTGAAACTTTAGTCCGAACAGGAAGTGCTTTAGGCACATAAATCTTTTTTTTAGATACCGCAGAAAAGTTTCTTCTACTTCTATAATTAACATGGACCCAAGGGCCATATAATGAGCCATTATTTGAGTCCATTATCATTTGAGCTTTCTCCATTGGCAAAGAATTTCCAGAGCCATTCTCATTAATGATTGTCTTTACAAGAATTTAAATAACACCTATCGAGTCCTCCATTTTACAAGCATTAACCAAATGACCAATCATTCCACATTTATAGCAAAATGAGGATATTTTTTCATACTCCACCTTTTCAAAAAATTAGCCATCCAAACCTTCCACCGAAACTCCCAACAGAAGTTGCTTGTCTAATTCCACACGAACGCATACTCTAGCAAACTCTCTTCTACCCTATTAAAACATATTACTGTCTAACATGAGAGGAGTACCATTCAAAGAGGCAATTTTGGACACATTGATCTCATCCCAAAAATAAAGAGGTAGATTAGGCATCCTTATCCAAACCGGCGATGATAATCCTCTCAGTGATGTAGGAGAAAGCTTGAAATTCCATTTATCAAGACCAACAATATGACCATCAACAAACCAAGGTATACCCGATAGAACATTCTCCATTGCTTCATTAGATAAAAAAGAACATAATACCCATCCCAGTCCAAGAACCGTAAGATGGAATTTACCAAATTGCAACCATTGTCATCACAATTCTTCTACTATCATTTGAACTAGGACATCTTTACCAAAAACTTTCACTACTACTTAAAATTGTTGTCTTTTGGAATTGATATTTATGTTTGGCTTATGCAGCTTAACCACAACTCCATCTTTTGATAGAAATGATTCTTCTTTTGAAAGATTAATCTTAATATAAGGACGTCCGGACCTAGGATTAACTGAACCTTTACCATCCAAAATGCCTACACCATTCATTAATTTTCCTTGTTCAGTAAGTTCAGGTACATTGCCTTGAGCATTACCACAAATAGTTGATGTATCATTAAAATTATTTTGAATAGAAGGGACTCCCTCAGAGATTATAACAGGTTTCAAAGTCACATTGCCAATCTATTAACAAAAAGATTCATGCCTGAAGATGATGATGTTTCACAATCATTTCATCAAATCTTACCAATAGATCGGTGTGTTTTCATCTAAAAAGCTTCATCTACTTGTTTACCATTACCACTCACTGGTGAAGAAGACTTAACAGGAACATCCGTAGGTTCCTTAATTTCCAATGGACCATTCATGAATTTAAAATCTTGATTTCCACCACATTGTAATGACTTATCAGACTGCAGAATGATACGAGAACCAGGGTTAACTGATTTGGTAGATTTTTAGCCATCGGAGATGGTTGCCGAAGGGTCTGCCGTCATGTCCAATAATTCTTCCAAATGATGGAGATGAAAATTTAAATTTTTCTCTTACTAGAAATTGGAGCTTCTCTCACTAGAAATCAGAAGCTTCTCTCTCTATGAGTGATTTCAATTCATATCTAAATGGTAAAGTATTGAATTATATTTTAATTTAATTTAAATTAAGGAAATTTTTATTTAGACTAATAAAGCTAATGAAAGGTGTAAACATAATTGCTTGAGGATAAGTAAGAGCTTAAGAAGGGGGGGAATATACGAAGTGAAATTTAAGTTATGTTTTTCTTTGTTAAATTCCAATAAGGATGTGTAGTTTAAGCTAATGTTGTGCAAGAAAGTCTTAGGAATAGGAGAAAAATTATAAAGTTTAGAGCCATCACTATGGTGTTGGAACTACTGAAGTCGTAGCATCTTCAACGCCCCGTGCCATATAAAAACATTACAGCATTGGAGTCTCAGGAAAATGTCATTTAATTAAGTACCCTGATGGAATAAAGGTCAGCATTGCAGTACTACAAAACACCACAATACCAGAAATAAACATCTCCATATTAGTGTCTCATGAAAATTGCATAATAATTCAACATTAGAGTGCCGACCTCAGAAGCACACAACACTAGATTTCAAGCGAGCACCCCAAAATTTTGTAACACAATAATAGAGATGATAAGTAAAAGACGTGAAATGTCAGATCAGTCAAGCATCATGTTGGGTTAGCCTGACATATAGTGGAGCCCATTTATCGACACTAAGATACTAGTTCATATTGTAACATCACAGTCCCACCTTGTCGCACGCTATGATGCCTGAGTCTATTTTTATAATATTTATAAACATTTTTTCTATTTTTGGTGTGGGGCTATTTAGAAGAATATAGAGGAGAGCTAGAGAGAGACCAAGGAATTGGGAGATACATAAATTTGAGTGGCTGGTTAACGTTATAGTGAGAAAATAATCAATTAGAGGAGAAAGGAGTGTGGAGAAGAAAGTTATAAGGGGAGATTCACTTTGGGAATAGTCCATTTAAAAGCTTTATATAGGATTCTTCACTTACGGTTATGTTTTCTTAAGCTTCACTGCTAGTAATTGCTTTATTGAGAAATAAATAGGAATTTTTTATTCAAAATTTATTCAATAGCTGGCTAAACTCATAGTTTTAGAGTAATGATGTGAATACCTATATAATTCCTAATGTAGAATCTTGTGATTTAAATTATGAATAATGTTTTTCAATATTGTTTGCTCTTCATTTAATTTATACAGTGGCAATATATTAATTAAACATCTACTGTGATGCATTGCCTCAATGAAGGAATCTTGAAATAAAATGAAGAATTGAAATGGAATGCTTGCATGCCTTTAAGAGGTGTAGTATTCTAGAGCTTATATAAGTAGAATAATTGTAGGAAGGCCATATTACTTTCTTTCATGCTTGACTGAGATCTAGGAGTGTATATGCTTTGATTCATAGTTATCATAGGAGAGTCTACTCAGGAGAACTTAGATTATTTCACTATCATTAGTCTAAAATGCTTTAGCGACTTGTATCTTCACTTTTTTCTATATTTCTCATTAAAAAAATAAAATTTACCATTTTTTTCTTATGATAAATTACGTAGCCTAAGTAAATAGTACTAGAGAAATTTGTGTGTAGCACAAATTTCCTCATGGGATTGACACTCTCTCAAACACTTCATTACTTGATCATCATGTGCACTCGAGTTTTTATTAGGATTGTATCCAACTCAACTTAAAAGAAACATAACATACACCTATCCCAATAACTATGCTTAGGATAAGTGTATAAAGCGTATGGTATGACATCCAGAGTACATAAAAGTAAATAAACATACATACGATACCCTCCACATTACATCAAACTATACCATCGATCTAGCCTTGGCTAATGCTAGTTTTCCTAGCAAATCATCTAAAGTGTATGGAGAAGCTATGTGACTTTCATATGTCCTATAATTTTTTATATTTAAGTTTTTTATAACTTGAATTTATTTTTTTATTACAAACCAAAGGATGTTTTAATTTGAATTTAAGTTTTTATGTTTTATTTATTTTATTAAAATATTTTTATTTTAAGGGGTTAAAGTTATTAAATTTTATGTTATAAAGAGTAATGATAGTTGATATTCCAAAGTAAAGTATGGGGTTGATAATCATCAAATCTTAAGGCTCATAATTGTAATACATTCATTCCCCTACATAGAATAAAATGATTAGATAGTGTCCTTAGAGTTTTATTTAATTTTTTAAATAATTATTTTGTGGAATATGTTAATTAAAGACTCCAAAATGCTTTGAAGTTTCCAACTAGCACATGTTAGGCTTATCAAATTAATGCATGTATGCCCTCCCTTAGGAATCAAGCATATGCATTGTTGATAATTATTCCCAACCTTTCTTGTAACTCATACATTGGTTCCTAAGGGAGTACTTAATGATCTTGACAAATTGTCTCCGTATTTCTTATAACAAGAAGGATCATGGGAAGCCTAGTCTGCATTATTTTGCTTAGGAAGAAGTGTGATGCCAAACTCTGATGGGAGGATTGGGTTTCTATTCTCGAATCATGTGGCATGATCCCTTGAGAGCTAGAATGGCTTGTTAATTATTTAGCTATCAAATTCTCTACTTAACAAGAACCTTTGAGCAAACATGGGAGTGATATTTGGAATGGAGCAGCACATAATGGAAGCTCAACTATTTAGCATATAATTCTTGAAGATGCGCACTTTCTGAGTTTTTTAGTTTAAAGAAAAATTGCAAAGGGTACTAACATAAGAGTTATGCAAGATGTGTGGTTTCTAGATAAAATTTATCTTAATGGCCTACCCACTATGATCAAAATTTGCTCCAAAATCATAAAATATCAAATTTACTGGATGCCAATGGAAAATGGGATGTCAATTTTTTACACAGAGGGTTAAAGCATGAATTTGTAAATCAAAATTTGAACATTCCACTACTAAAAAAATTAATTTGTGATCAACCTAAGTTGATCAATATCTATGTGGGTAAGTCATTACCAGGTGTTTCATTTGTAAAATAGTTTTAGATGCAGCCAAAAGAAAACATTTTCTCATAGAGAATTGGGAAGAATGCTTTGCCTACAAATGTGTGGCTCTCATTCAAAAGATTACATGATTCTAATCTTTATATGATATGGTGCCAGTTGATTGAAGATATAGAACATATAACAACGAAGTGTAGTAAGCTTAAAGATGCTATACTTAAATTTAATCAGTGGTTATTTCAAATACTAACATTTGATTAATACAATGAGTTTGATGAACAATTTATGAAAGTTTCAAAATAAAATCCAATCATTGGAATGCTATAATATAGTGCAGTATATCATGTGTAGAAATCAAGGAACTCTTGTAAACATGGTAGACCATTTAGTTCTTCATATATAATTATAGCTACTATTATATCTTCATCCACTCACCCGCATCAGAATCCTATAAATGAGCACTATAATGCTAATCAAATCAATCAACTGCCTAACAAATTTTTGTGTCCCGTGCCTCATGATTGGATTGAAGTCAATATGCATGCTTCTCTTCTACCTTCCAATCAGGCTACATATGTGTTATATATAGAGACTACCATTGCAAACTTATATTGGTGGTTGGTAAAAAGATTTTGGATTCGGATGTGGCTAAGGTGGAGCTGCTAGCTATGTTATCAAACCGAGATGTTATTCAAGGATGGATGTTTGAAAAACAAAGTATTATGATTGAGGGGGATAATTCCTTTCTTATTAAGTGGCTTAAGTAGTCTATGGATAACCTTAAATGGTTAAGTAAAGAAAAACCTGATCATGATATTTCCTTCCTAAGAGAATTCAAATAGATCAATTTTTGTTATATTCCTAGAGATGGTAATGCTGCGGTAGACATTCTGCTTCTTTTTTTTAGGAGATTCCTTTTGGAATGATGTACTAGATAATAACATTCCCTCAACCTTCTTGTCTTTATTGAGGAATGATTGTAATAAATTTGTTATCACATATCTTGTTATATTTTCTTCTCTTTATGTAATACGTAGTTCACATCTTCAATAGGAATCAAGCATATGCGTTAAAGCCTTGAATTTGTAGTTAAAAATTTATTAATTAATTGGTATTTTAAATTTAATGGAAGTTATATAATTAATTGGACTGAACTCAACTTAATTAAAAATTTAATTTAATTTAATTTAATTTATTTAATTTTTTCATGATTTTTATTTAATTTACTAAATTTTAAATTTTAGGAATTTTTTAATTTTTAGTTAATTTCTTTTAATTAATTAAGCTTAATTAATTAAATTTTTTTAATATTTTCTTATTTATATTTACTTTTATGATTATTATTTATTTTTTTTAATTATTTAAATTTATTTAAATATCACTTTATTTTTATTTAATTTCATTGAATTTCATTTAATTTATTAAATTTGCATCTTTATAGAAGGAAATTGGGATATATAATTGATTGATCAAATGACCTCAATATATCTTATGATTGACAACATAGATTAGGAAAAACATAATGTACAATCACTAAAAGTTTGGAGTCAACTAGTTCAAGGATTTAGTTTATATAATTTTATTTAACTAAAATTTTATTAAGGTTTAATATTTAATCACCAAACTTTTTTTTTGAATGATGATAAAAAAAATATAGAAAGCTATTTTAATTTGAAGATGTTGAACTAGGGTTTGCAAAATACCTCAATTTAGATGGTGTAATCCTTTTATATAGGGCTCATTGGACTCCTGGTAACTTCCTAATCTTCCTAAAAGACCTCAAGGTCTGAAAAAGTAATGGATGGAGAGTTACTTGAGTGGGAAGATTTTCCTTCTCTTGAACCCTCATAGAACTAACTCAGAGATTTTTGGAGCTACAGAAGGCTAGGGGAAGGCTTGGGTGTTTCTATAAAGCTAAGGAATGTAATGAACCAACCATTTCTTCAAAAAATGGGGGTATTTATAGGAGAGAGAAATTAGTTCCAAAGTTGAAATTCTGACCACCTTAGCATGGGCCAACCACCCTTTAAGTTAAGGACAATCCAATAGGATGTAAGGGAAGGTTGGGCAGAATTTGAGATCACATAGATAGCTAACCAATTAGTTAGTATTGAACACATGTGGAAGATGGGTTATTTTTGTAGAATCTTGCCACATCATCCATCCATTTGGCAAGGGATAACTATGGCATGTGCAAAGAAGATTGTAGAATGCAATTCAAAAGTTTAAAGGGTCCAATTTGAATTGTGTTATAATGGGCTCAAGAATTTAGGTTTTTAGAGATTTAGGTTAGCTAAATTGCTTTACCCAGGTTAACCCATGATCTAGGCTCGCTTGGTTAAGTGCAATGGCTCAAGGGACACATAGTACAAGTATTTAAGCAATTTAATATCATAAAGATTGAATTTTGTTTTACGAAAACCCCTTTTAGGTCACTTGATTCAACCGATATTGCTAAAATAAGTGGGTCGTTAGGCTTAAACCTTTTGGGTGACCCGTAGGGATCCAATGGACAATCCCCATGGGTTAATTTAGGTTAGCAAGTTCTTGAGCTTTGGTTTTGAATTTTTAAAGGGTTTATATATATTTTGGTCAACCATGATTGACATGGTCAACCAAGTTTGACCATGGTGAAAAGTGGGGTCCAACTCATTCCAAATGTAATTTAGAACTTGTTAGAATAAGGTTCATGCAACGTGGAGGTCATTTTGTTTAAAATGCATATTTGATTGCTTAAGGGACCTTTTAGTCAACTAGGATTGACTTAGTCAACAAATCAATACCATTGGTTAGGGATGGGTCTATCCCATTCCAAATATCTTTTTGAGTTTGTTGGAGGTGCTCCCAAGGTTATGTGAGGTCTTCATGCATGAAGTGCAAGTTTGAAGGCTAAAAGGGCCTTTTGGTCAACCTAGGTTGATTTGGTCAACTAGGATTGGATATGGGTTGGATTTGGGTTCAATGCACCTGAAATCTTATTTTTGATTTGTTAGAAGTTGTTTCAAGGTTTAGTTTGACTGAGCAATGTTGAAGTTTAAGGAAAATTCAATTTTAGGAAGTTTTGGGATTTTAGGGTTCAGATGGCATCATAGTCAACCATGGTCAACAAAGGTCAACCATGGGTTCAATGTTTGTTCAATGCATCATGTTAATGATAATGATCATATTTAATGGATTTTGAGAGGCTCCTAAGGTTAATTTTCACAATATGGAATGTCTAGTGGCATATGATATAATTATTCAAAGGTTTTATAGCCTTTTTATTTTTTAGTAGGTTTTATAGCCTTATGAAAAGATTTGGGTTTAAGATGTTAGAGAGCTTGGAATGTTCCCAAATGGATGTGGTTGACTTTAGAGACATGCCTAATCTGACTAATCATGAATTTAATGTCATTTTGTTGTGTTTTCAGGTGACTAAAAATTTTCCAAAAGTAAGCTATGGAAAAAGGGGATTAGGGTTTAGATTTGTACACTGAATTTTGATGTTTTGGGATTTTCATTGGATTTGGTTTGTATTTTATTTGATCAATTGTTTAAATGAGTTTGGATTTAAAATGTTATTCTCACTGACTATCATTATTGATTGTCAGTGATTGAACAAATGATCAGGTGACAATCAATGGTGACTATCAACTAATGAGTTTGAGGTTTAATTTTACTTTGGATTTTGAGTGTGATTATGAAGGTCAATGATTGAGGGAAATTTTTATTTTGAAATTATCATATCACTGATAATCATTTGGTGATTATGAAATGATTGATTAGATGTTCAATTGATAGTCAAGGGCGACTATAAAGTGATGATTTTGAGGTCAGTGATCTGATCACTATGCCAAAGCACATTGATGAATTGGATGTTAAGTTTGAAGTGGAGTTCAATGTTTTATATGTTGCAATTAAATTTTGATTTGGGGAATTGACCTCACTCAAAAATGAGATCAACAAAATCAAATGAATGTACACCACTAACAATGAAATTGATAATATGAGTATAACATGATAATCCAATCAGATGCAATCCAAACAATTATTCTTTTGGAAAAACTCATTCATTCCAAGTTCATTAGATACATATTCTTTAATTGTCACTATTCATATGTGATCAATAATTTGAGTTTAAGTTTCTTTCTGTCAAAAATTTCTTCATCGACTCTTATCACAAAAGAATCCACCTCACTAATCTAGGTTTGACATCCTTTTTTGTTATATGGTATTTGATTATAGAATGATTAGTGTATATAATTATTTTTGTGCTAATAAAATAAGACCAAATTTATTAAAATTATAAATAATTGCTAATAGTTCTTTTTAATTGCTGGTGTAGTTACATTGTGCAGCATTTAAAGTTCTACTAGCGTAAAAATAACATAAAATTTCTTATCTTGGTTTTGGCCAAGAAATGAACCTTTAGCAAGATGACCTGCATAACACATGACTATAAAATGTATGGACCAATCAGAAGCAATAATAATATGCACAAAAATCAAATTCTATTCCAAAGTTTTAAAAACTTCAAGACATGCAATATCAAAAATAAAAGGAGCATCTTTTTCCAATAAATGACATAATGGTTTAGAGATTTTTTTGAAGACCTCTATAAATCATCTGTAAAATCTTGCATGTCAAAGGAAGCTCCTAATTACTTTAACTAAAGTTAGCGGGGCAATTTTTCTATGACTTAAATTTTGGTTTTGTCGACTTCTAATCCTCCTGTAGAAATTTTATGCCCTAAGACAATCCCTTTGTCCACCAAAAATTGACATTTTCCTAGTTTAGCATTAAATTTCTCTCTACACATCATTTCAATACATAAGTTAAACGCTCAAGATAAGATTATAAAGTAGTACCAAAAATAAAAAAATTGATCTATAAATATTTCAATACCCTACTCAATCAAGTTTAAAAAAATTCACATCATGCATGATTGAAAAATAGCAAGAGCATTGCAAAGACTAGAAGACATTCTCTTAAAGACAAATGTCCCCTAAGGATTAGTGGAGGTAGTTTTATCTTGGTCCTCAGGTGCTATTGAAATCTTGTGATATCCTAAATATCCATCTAGAAAGTAGTTAAAAGAATGTTCTGCCAACCTATCTAACATCTGGTCAAGGAAAGGTAAAGGAAAATGATATTTTCTAGTTTCCTTATTTTGGTTCCTATAATCCATACAGATTCTCCATCCAGTGACAGTTCTAGTAAGGATATGCTCATTGTGTTCATTAGATATTATGGTTAAGGCACCCTTCTTGGTAACACAATGAATGGGACTCACCCAAGCATTATCTGAAATAAGAGAGATAATTCCAACAACCAGCTATTTAAGTGTCTCCTTTTTTACAACCTCTTTCATAGATTAGTTTAGTCTTTTTGAGGATCAACTTTAGCAATAGAATTAGCCTCCATTAAAATCCTATGCATACATGATATGGGGCAAATTTCTTTGATATCAGTAGTAAATCAATTGAACACTTTCTTATAATCTCCCAATACCCTAATCAACTTGCCTTCCTATTCTTCTTCCAATTGTGAATATATTATTACATGCAAACTTGAATTTTACCTAAAAAGTCATACTTAAGATGGCTGGGTAAAGCCATAGCTCTAAAAATAGGTTCATCCTCTATAGAGATGAGTCTAATTCCTTTGAGTTTGCTAGTTTTAGATTTTTCTATAATTAGTTTTGACTTTATGAAGTTTGGTGATTAAATAGATTTATTTAATTATTTAATTATGGTACTTTTCTTTTTTTATATCAAATCAGCTCCAAACATCTTTAAATTTTCCCTAAATGTCAGGAATGACTCCTAACGACGATTTCAAGTGTTTGAAATTTATTTATATTTTTATATATTTTTAATTATTTATTTTAATTAATTCTTTAATTTTATTGATTATTAATTTATTTTTTGTTTTGGGAAAATTTCAAGGGGCTTTTATTTTTTCTCTAATAAGATTTTAATTTTGAGCATATTGATATATTAAAGGTGTTTTTTATTTTTAAATAAAATTATTGTAAATTTTTAATGATTCTAGGTTAATTATTTATGTGAATCTTGGTTCACTAAATGATAGAGTAAATGATCTACAAATGAAGTGAAATTTAAAACATAGGTGAATGAATACATGTGCCTCAAACTCATTAAATTTCAGCTCATCAAAGCCTCCCTAGGTTCTAAAATCAACCATCAAAGCTAAATGCATAGATAGATGTGTTATTTTATTTTAGGAGTTATACTAATTGGATTTAGGTAATATCAGGGCTAACTAACCTTTGCATAAATATAAACACACCAAAAAAATTTTGAGAAAAAATTCTAAATACTCTAAGAGTTTTGAAATTTCAAATTTATGGGATCAAAATGGACACATGAATTTAGAAATTTAAATAATAAATATCCAGAGCTCACCATAACTTAAGAAAATTACAAGAGGTGAATAACATACTCAAGAATCAACTCCCAAAAATTTGGCTCGATTAGCCCATTTGATCTGTTGAAAATCAAGAAAATAGAAAAACATTAATCTCTAATTTTCTCAAGATATATTAGTAAAAAATCCTTGTAAATATTTTAAAAAAGGTTAGGACTCAAGCACTTTCTAATGAGCCTAAGATCACACAATTTGGAGTTAATTTGGATTTTCTATGATCTTCGAAAGTTTTAGGCATTAATTTAAATATTTAATTCATTTTAAATAAGATTTGGAAGCCAATCATTATCGTCGCATCATTATGGTGGCAGCCAAACATGTGGCACACTATTGCATGCCACTTATCCACATCAACATTGGGATCCCACCATTTGATCAATTGTATAGGATTGCATCTCTAAGGTTAAGCCATGTAGGCCTGTATTTTCTTCTGATTGACCAGAGTTCAAAACTAATAAAAAACATACATCGTCTGTCATATTATGAACCATTGAATCAAAAGATATGGATAATCTAATGGCTAATGTTAATTCAAAAACCTTTAATTCTAAATGAACTAAACATTCAAATGCCCATACTTTATTCAACCATCCAAATTTGAAAAAAAAATTGAAACACAGGATCTTGGTACCAAAGATTTTCAATCCATAAACTTTGGATGGTCCATGCATTGAGATCTTTAGCAAATTTAATTTTTAATTTAAAATTTCAAATGGCTCTAACTCAATAACCTATGGATGATTTTTAAGATCTTAGGCCCTATAGATTTCTTAGGTGGTCCTCTTTAACTTTCTAGAAGACTTCAGCAGCTGGATTTCACTGGATTAGAAGTTAGCTTGAGATTATCCTTTTCTCTCTCTCTCCTGATGGCTTGAAGGGTTCTTGAACTAAGAAAGGTAGGGAGAAGCTATGGAGGAGTTGGGGAACATTCTAGGAGGTTGGAGAATGAGTTTGATCAACCCTTTTCCTAAGAGAAGAGGGGGTATTTATAGGAGAGATAAAATGAGATGGAGGGCTTGGATCTTTCCACCTAGGCAAAGGCCAACTGTCATTTCAGTTAGGGACTGACGAATAAGATCCTAGGTAAGGTTCTTGAGAGTTTGAAAGTGCATGGTTGGTTACTAAGGGAGTTATGAGTTTATGTGAACTTGCCACAATAGCAGTTGAGGTGGCATGAGCTTAACATGAGCTATATAAGGAATATTCTAGATCCTATTCAATATAATGGTTGGGTCAAATTTGGGCTGGGTGGTACACATGTTTGCAGTGGTCCCATGGTTTGGTGGGGCCATTTGGTTCAAAATGCATGTCTAAGGGATAAAATGGTCCTTTAGTCAATCTAGGTTGACAACGTCAATAGTTTGATGCATTCTAAATAATGTTTAGGGTTTGTTTGATGTGGTCCTAAGATTTAGTGGATTCTTCTTTCATGTAATGTGATTTAAAGGGATAAAAGGGAAATTTTGTCAACCAGAATTGACCAGGGCTTGAGGTTTGGTTAAATGCATTCCAAATCAAATTTTGGATACTATGGAGAAGGTTCCAAGTCTTGGTTTGACTGAGCTATATTAAGATTTAAAGAAAATTTAATTATATTAATTTTGGTTTTAGGGTCTTGTGGTCAATGATGGCCAACCATGGTCAATCAGGATTCAATGCTGGTTTAATGCATCATGGTACTGATAATAATCATATTCACTAGTATAGATGTAAGTATTTGAAAGTTATACAGCCTATAGAAATATTTTGAGTTTCTGGGGTTAGAGGTTTTGAAATTCTTCCAAATTGATATGGTTCACCCTAAGTACATGCCTAATCAATATGCAAGTGATAGATCATGAATCCAATGTCATCTTGTCATGTTTCAAGGTAATAGAAATTTCTTCAAAATAAGGTTATGGACCAAGGAGTTTTAGTTTGGTTCTAACACTTGATTTTGGAGTTTTGAATTTTCAATGAGTTTAGTGACTATATTGGATTTATATATAAGTTATTTAATGATTTAGAAGTATTTAGGGTTTGAAATGCTTAGATTATTTACAATCATAAATAATCCTCCATGATGGAACTGGTGATCAGTTGACTATCAATATGGACTATCAATTGGTTTATTTAATATTTGATTTTTAATTGAGTTTTGATTTGATCCATGAAGTTTAAGGATTGGAGGAACTTTTGCTGTACAATGTTCATATCACTAATAGCAAGGGTAACTATCAAGTGATGATTTCAAGGGTCCATGATCAGGTCACCATGTCAAAACATTGTGATGAGTTTGATTTAAAGCTTGGAGTGTATTTTAATTATTTATCTATGAAGGATGAATGTTTAGTATAGGGAAATAACCTCATTAAAAAAATGAACTCAAGCTAATCCATTATAGAAAGTCTAAATAACCAACCAATCAAGTAAAGCATGATGTGGGCATTTCTTAAGCATTTCCTTAAATCTCTCCCAACTTTAGTAAATTGAATCTCCTTCATACTGGACAAAAGATGTGATATCATTCCTAAGCTTTGTAGTTTTTGAATGTAGGAAATTCTAAGCTAGGAAATTTTTTTGCCAACTCATTCCTAGTAGTTATAGAGCCCGGGGGCGAAAAATTCAACCATATCTTAGCTTTGTCCCTCAGAGAACATGGAAAAAGATGTAGCCTAATGGCATTATCACTAACACCATTATACTTAAATATTATGTAGATTTATACGAAGCAAGTTAAGTGAAGGTTGGGTCCTCAATAGGAGTTTTACAAAATTAAGAATTTTAAACCATCTAAATTATGGGATGTTTTAACCAAAGTTATTAGCCTAGTAGGTTTATTGATACTCTGATGGATTATTTCTACTATAAGATTTGCATACTCTCGAAGAGATCTAGGATGGTCCTAATCCTGTACTGGTTCAAACATCTCTAAAATATTTTTTTTTTTTGCAAATTTTTGTAAGGATCAATTCTATCATTGAATCAAACAATAAGGACTTCTTACTAGATCTACTAAGTATGCAATAATGATGTAAAAATAAAGAGCAAAAACTAAATAATCAATAAAAAAATGTTTTATCTTTTTATAAATTTTAACAAAAATAGAAAAATAAAGATACATGATACAAGTAGGTCTAAATATGAAACCAATTCAATAGTGTAGCTTAAAATTACAATACACACATTACATCCCCAACAATGGTGTGGTGCCAGAAACTTGATGGATGTTGGCTTGCAAGTAGTGTGAGATACACACATCACTAGAGTGCATTATAAATATGCTTAGGTTTCCTTCGATATAAAAAAATTGAAAGACTACCATTTAAGGAAGTATATGTGTCGATTAAGCAATAAAGTGATAGAGAAGAGTGTCGATCCTACAAGAAAGTATTCTACTTAATTGAAAAAATTACTACTATCTAATATAGATGCATGCTTTATCCTACTGAATGAAACTGAGTTGAGATGAAATGGAGGTGAATTCGGGAATTCAAATTTTTGTTCGCATGATTTTTGCAGGAAGATGGACATGGCAATGGAGGGCCATCGACAGCCACCTTCCAATTAACCTTTAATAGTAGATCCATCAATGACTATACAGAACAATAATGGTACGGGAAAAAAGGATAATAAGGAACTCTTTCAGTCAAAGAATTTCAAGATTCATCAAGCTGCATCCAAGCAGCATCCATTGGTGATTAGAGAAGGTTTTCATGCTGAGACTCCTAAAGTTGTTCATATTGAAGGCAAGGGCAAGCAGGTGGTAAGCCTTAACCAACCAAAAATTAACAACAATCATTCGAGGCTATCAACTGGTTAGGCTTCATCTAATTTTGAATATGGTTCTTCATCTTCATCAGGTCTAAATTTGAAAGTAAATAGATTTAATGTTTCTTCTATAAATGGAAATAATGAGGCAATTCTTAATGGTAATCTGACAAATAAGTTTGAGGTTACATCTGAGGAGAATATTGAAAATTGTCTTGGAGTTCATATCTCAAATTCTAAAAATTTAATGCTACCTGCTGAGACAACGGATAATGTCTGTCATGGCGAAACTTCTGTGAATGCTTGGTTTAAATCTAATCACATAAGAGTTGATCAAAAATCTATTTCCCCTGAAATGACTGAAGACAGTGTGGCTATGAAAATCAATTCGTCCTAGGAAACTGCTAATTTTCATGTGTTAAGGAACTCCTTGGTTATAAAGGTTCTTGGTAGCAATATACCTTTTCCTGTGTGTAGTATGGAGTTGAGACGTCAATGGAGTAGATTTAGAGGGTTCCACTTAACCTCTTTGGGTTTAGACTAGATATTATGTTCTTTTCACTCTAGAGAAGCAATGGAGTTGGAACTTAATGGTGGTCCTTGGTACGTGGGGGGATTTATAATTGGTGTTGATAAGTGGATGCCAACTTTTATGCCTCAATCTATGAAAGGGTTATCTTCTCCAGTGTGTGTTCATTTTTATCATCTTCCTTTATAATGTTGGGATGAGATAAAAATTACAAACATTGCTTCGAAAGTTGGGAGTCCTGTTTTTTTAGATGGTAGCATGTTCAAGTGTAGCAGAAAGGAGTTTGCTAGAGTTTGCATTCATATCAACTTGGACTCTATATTACCTGCTGGAATCTGGGTGGAAGGACTGTATGGTCATTTATTTCAAAATGTCAAATATGAAAAGATTTCATCCTTTTGTTATCATTGTGGGAGGATTGGGCATATGAAGGAGGTATGTCCTTATTTGAAGATCACTAGTGGAGTTGATTGTTCTCAGGAGGATCCTAATAAATATGGTCCTGATTTGGTAAGGAGGGAGGATAGAAGCTCAAATAATGGTTATGGGAATTTTGAGGAATTGGATTATAGGCCTTGGAACAATGTGAAATTTCCAACAAATTGAAGAAAGCAGACAAGAACGGTGTCAAATGTGAAAACCATGCCAAACAAAGGGGGCTTTGAAGGTTTGAAGGGGATTGCTGCCTCTGATAACAAGAAGGGAGGCGAGAATGCCATTTCTATTCCCAAGAAATCTCTTGTTAAGAATTTTAAAAACATTGGGATTTATATGGATCTAGGAGGTGACTCATCTGAGCCAATGTTGCAAAATAATAAATTGGACATTTTGTTAAAATATTCTGAAGGCCCATTAAATCTTGATTGTAATGATCCTGATAATGTGGATGTTGTTGGTCATTTGGATAGGCCTAAAGATGTTCTCCAAACTATGCTGAATGTTACTACTATACAATTGCTAGGAAAAGCTGAGGTGGTTGGTATTACTAGAGTCATGTTGCGGGCATCTGAGATAGAGGTTAATCTGAATCCTGGAGGGTATCAAGCAACTGAAGCTGGAATTCAAAATGATTATATTTGGTCCAATATGGAAGATAATTCTTTTGTTGAAAATTCTGAGAATAAGGATTTTGAATTGAAGGACAAACCAAGGGAAGTAAAAGCTGGCTCTGTATGTGATAAACAAAAGCTTAGTAAGGAATTGAAGTCCTTAGGCCCTATTGAAGGGTTTAATAGGAAGGGAAAGGGTGAGCGGGAATTGAATGGGTCCCATTCTTCTTTAATTCATTAAATGTCTTCTATAGTGTTTTGGAATTATAGAGGAGCTGAAAAAAATGAGGCTTCTCTATACCTTAAAGAAATTTTTCATGATAAAAAGGTTTTATTTGTGGGGTTGATAGAAACTAAACTATTTAATGTTAATAGGAGGGATATTAATAGGCTCATTGGAGTGGATTGGGATTTTTTTCAACATCTTGCTAGAGGTATGTCGGGTGGTATTCTTATTCTTTGGAAGAGAGATGATGTTCAATTCACTATTGTGGAAGATTCCCCTTAATTTATTTCTAGAGTTATACAAATCTCTAATATGGGTAATTGGAATGTAATGACGGTTTATGGTAATAAGGATTTGCATGTTAGAAGAACTCTATGGGAGAGTCTAGAGAGGATTACTTCGAGTGATATTCTAGCTGTTGTGGGAGGAGATTTTATTTGCATTCTCTTTAAAGAGGATAGAAGAGGTGGGAAAAATTCAGATTTTTTGAAGGACCTCAGGAGATGAGAGCCTTTATGGAGAAAAATAATTTCCATGATATAGGCATGTTGGGACCCAAATTTACATGGTGCAATAATAAGGAGGGTGCATCCAGAATTTTGAAAGACTAGATAGGTGTCTGCTGAATTCAGAAGCATTATAAAGAATTCCTTTGGCTATGATTAGGCATATAGCTAGAGTGGGATCCGGTCATAGTCCTATTATGCTCAAGTGCAGTAATAGTTCTTGTCCACGTCAGAAAATGATCAGGTTTGAAGACACATGGAAATTGTACCCAGCCGCTTGGAACATTATGATTAAAGCCTGGAAGAAAGCTAATTTTGGCAATGATTTAGAGATATAACAAAGGAAGATGGAAAGATCATTAAAAGCACTCTTCTATTGGAGAAAAAACAAGCTGAAGGATTTGTCTTCTCTAAAAGGGGATTTAAAGAATAAAATTTTTGATCTACAAATGAAAGAAAGTACTAATGTTGGTCTTACCCCTAAAGAATTGGTTATGCTCCGGAGATATGTGAAATAATTGAATAGTACTTGGCTCGACTTTCAACTTGGTGGAATCAAAGAGCAAAGGCAAATTGGTTGGAGGAAAATGACACTAACTCCAAAATTTTCCATGATTATGCTTCAACAAAAAGGAATGGCAATTGGATTAAGCATGTAAAAAATGATGGTGATGTGTTCATAGAAGATCAAGATCAGATTGATAAGGTGTTTATAAACTTCTTTAAGAAGAAATGAAAGAGTACGAGATGCAAACTGGAGGAGTGGCCAGAGCGGAATGAAGAATAGGAAATTGATCATGCTGGTAGAGAATTGCTGGATGCTAATTTTAGTAAAGAATAATTTACCTTAGCTATCCATTAGTTGGGTAATAATAAATCTCATGGGGCAGATGGTATTATAGCGTCATTTCTCAAATTCCTTCTGAATATTGTTAAGGAAGATACTTGGAGAGCCATAGATCTATTTTTTAGAACTGGTATAATGCATGATAAATGGAATAATACTATTATTGTGTTAGTGCCAAAATGTTCAAATCCAATTTATCCTTCAAACTTTAGACCTAGAAGTCTTTGTTAAACAATCTATAAGGTAGCAGCTCGAATGATCCTAAATAGATTGAAAGGGTGCCTTCCAAAGATTATAACTGAAGAATAAGTTGCTTTTATACCAAGAAGTTCTATGTCTGACCATTGTCTTTTGGCTCAAGAAATTTTTCATAAGTTTAGATATTCTAACTCAAAGAAGGGACTTATGGAGGTCAAGCCAGACATGGAGCAAGCTTATGATAGTATGGGGTGGCCAATGTTGGCTAAAGCCCTTAAATGGTATGGATTTTCTTACAAATTCTCTAATCTTATTATGGCTTGTGTGCAAGAGGTTTAGTTTTCTATTCTTATTAATGGAAGGATGTCTAATTGGATTAAGGCTGAGAGTGGTTTTAGATAAGGATGTCTCTAGTCTCCTTATCTTTTTATTATGTGTTCCCAATTATTGTCTAATGCTATCCAACAAAGAGGTGTGGAATTAGGGATTAAAATTTCTCCTCATGCAGAAAGAATATCCCATATGCTATATGCCGATGATGTGCTTATGTTTTCGATTGCTTTAATTAAGTTTGCTAAAGTTATTAACAAAATTATGAAGGAGTTCTGTGGGTGGACAGGGCAGAAGGTAAACAAAAATAAATCTCATATATTATTTGGTAATTCTGTTAAGATGAGAAGGAAGAAAAAGATTTCCAAATGACTTGGGTTCAAAATGGTGAAAGAAATGAATTACTTAGGAGTCAATATGGCTTTGAGAAGGCTAGTTACTTCGAATTTTTAGAGTATTATGGACTCTGCATTAAAAAGGCTAAATAATTGGGGGAATAGTTGTTTATCCTTGGCTGGGAGAGTTTTTCTTATAAAGACTTCTTTATTATCACTTCCTATTTTTTTACAACCCATTCTCTAGTGCCTAAGGGGTTGTTTTATGATTTAGAAAAGGTGTGCAAGAACTTCATTTGGCACAAGGATAAAAGGCGACAAGGTCTTCATTATGTGGCTTGGGAGGAACTTTGTAAACCCTAGATGTTAGGTGGTTTGGGACTTCACTCTATGGTGAATAAATCTGGTCCATTAAGGGCTAGATTAGCTTGGAGATCTATTCAAAATCCTAAGTCCTTACTGAGCCATAATATTAGTTCCAAGTATGGTTAGAACGTGTGGGATGCTGGATTGAGAAGAGGTTCGTCTTCCACTTGGAAGATTCTGATGGATGGTGCTAACCATCTCAGGCCGATCATAAGATGGAAGGTAGCTAATGTCAGCAAAATACACATTATGGATAATGTTTGGATTCTAGACAGAGCGCTTAGCAAATGGCAAACAATTGTTTATTTTGATAACCTTCACGGAAAAAAAACTTCAGGAATTCATTAATCATGATGGAACATTGAATATGGCAGAACTTCAAAAACTTTTTTATAACAATTTGATTGATTTGATATTGTAGGTTCCAATATGCTCCAATTTGGTGGAAGATCATATAGAGTTGATGTACCAACATTCCAGAAGATCAATTACAGTGTTAGCATATAAAGCATTATTGAAGACATAAGAGGAAGATGAGGTGATGAATTTTTTAAGATGGATCTGTAGATTGAAGCTTAAACGAAACGTTTCTATGTTCAGGTGGAGATTGAGTAGGAATGCACTTCCTACAAATGAGTTTCTCAAATATAGGAAGCTCTTACAAATAAATACGTGTGCTAGAGGGTGCACTAATGTAGAGAACATGGAGCATATCGCAGTCAAATGTACATATTTAGTGGATATTCTCATTAAACTTAGAGAATGGGGATTTAAAGTGCCTATCTTTGATCCATTCAATAATTGCATGATGGAACTGAATAAGATTTTTGAATTCAATTTGAATATAGTTAGATTATATTGCACAACTGTCTACTTATCTTGCAAAGATCGGAATGAAGTAAAGCATGGTGTTCTAAAACCTTCTGTTGCAGTTTCTATAGCAAGTATTTTATCAACATCTTTGCATCCGTTTAAGGATCTAATTCTAGTGGACTATGATACTAATCTCTGTTTGGAGTTTGAGAATGGTTATCATTGGGATATTGCACAATTGGAGTTGGAGGAAGTTAAGCTGATTAGAGAACACCTCAAGGAGTGGATGTTTCAAAGAAAAGGTGTGGTGATTGAAGGTGACAACATCAACATCATCAAAATGATTCAAGACTCTATGTAGACAGCAAAGTGGAAACAAGATGGTTTTAGGAACAGTAATTTATTCTTTCTTAAAGATTTTAATAATGTAGTTTTCCATCATGTATCTAGAGAGGAAAATAAGGTGGCTGATTTATGTGCCAAATTTTCTTTTTATAGTTCTTTTGTTTGGGACACTTTTATTTTTAGTTCCAGTCCTTCTTCTTTGTTCACTTGTTAAAGAAGGAATGTAAGAGTTGTTAGTTTGATGTAACAAGCTCATCAATGCAATTTGCAAGTTTCAAAAAAAAAAACAAAAATAAATGAAAGCAGTTTTTTTTTAGTTTTTGCCGCTTAATGGAGACTTCCAAGAAAAATAGATCCTAACATAAATAAAGTGCTTTGGTCTAATGAATGCAAAATAACATAGTTTTTCTAATGAGACTCTTAATTTTAGATGTGGATTAGAGCATATGTTTCCCAAGATCTCTATCAAGTTTATATAGATGAAAAGGGAGGTTTAGGGCCTTCCTATAATTATGATGTCTCCATAAAACCTTTTTTTTAAGTTAAAACCCATAGAGGCGCCTATGCGTTAATTAAAAAAAATATTACAAAGTCCTTAAAAGGGACTTCAAAGGTTTAAAATACGATGTCAATGTATGCCAACATTCCATTTCAATACTTCCTTTCATTCTAATATTCCTCCATTAAGGCAATATGTCATACTAGATATTAACTGCACACATGGATATTATATATATTAAATAAACAATGGGGCTTTTTGAAAATATCTATAAACTAATTCATGGCACAAGAGTCCACATTACTACTTGCTGTGTGTTTACATCATTAGCTTAAAACTCAGATATTTAGCCAGACAGGGATAACATAAAAAAGCAAACTCATGCTCATTTCATTCATATATCAACACTCCTTTCTCTAACAATAGAATTTCTTACAAAATATAAGCTAAGATCTCTAAATGAAAGTATCCGATACTTTTCTAGCCTCCCTTAGATTTTTCTCTAAGGGGGACTAAATAAAGACACTCAAAAGTATAAGAATCCACTAAAAATGATAAAACACTTAAACAAAAAATCTGAAAACATATTTATAACAAGTTCAAGAATGGACTCAAGCCTCACGGAGCACAAAGTGTTTCCACTACAAAATTATAAAATGAACTAGTGCCTCAACTATATTGGGCTTGCTTCACTATGTTATTGCATTAACTTGGCATGATGAATGGTTGAATTGAATCATCTTTTGGCAGGGTGGTATGACTTCTCATTTTGGTAACTCCTCTATTGATGCACTATAAAAGTCCAACATTCAATTTCATGAGCCAGAAGTTCTGTGATGCTAATTTCTAGCTTGGCGGTGCTATAATGTGATGTGGCGCTCACCTTAGCTCCACCACAGTGCCGATTTTCCTTGAATTCTAGAGTGACTAGCACTATAATGTCTGACGTAGGTGCTGGTGTGTTATAGATGGCCATAATACGATGCAAAATCTATGGGAGATGCGGCTCTCACTTAACACTTGTGAATATTTATCTTCTCCGAATATTTTATACACAAACACAACTAAAATAACATGTTTTCATAGAATTTTAACATAATGAATTGTACACAATTTAGACTTAACACATGCCTTGACATATGATGTTAAACCTTCTAGGCTCTATGGATATATAATAATTATAGGAAGTCCATAAACATCCCTTCACATCCCTACAAGATTGACAAAGATCTAGGGATGCATATGCTTTGATCCACAACAACAAAAGAAGGTCCCAATAGGAAAACTTAGTTAATTTTCATTCATTAGTCCAAAATGTTTTGTTAAGTAGTATCTTTTGTTTTCTTCTGCAATCCTCTATAGTGTTAGAAACTCAACCCTTATCTTTATTCAATAGCATAAACATTATCTTTATAATAGGTAGTACTTGTTTACTTGTATGTTAGCATAACACTTACTCATAGGAAGGCCATAAGTGATGGAGTCTTCGGATAATGTTAAGGATGCAATGGCATAACACTGTACATTGAAGAACCATAGAACTACTTTGCTCAATTAAGTGCTCAATGTTATCCTTTATACTACCATAATGCCAAAAAAGTAGCTATTATAATGTTGGGACATTATATTCAATCACATCGTATGGCTCACTTTTTCATTATAAATGTTTATTGAGAAACACAACATTAGGTCATAACCATTATTAGTCAGTTATGACACTGTAGTGATAGTCAGTGCCGCAAGGCTCATATGGGTCAAACATCATCACAGTTGTTCAATCAAAAAGTTAGCACTTTATATTCTCATGCTTACAGTGCAACACCACATGTTCCATCACACTACAACATTCTACCTATTTGACCAATTTATCATTTAGTTTTTCCTAATGTCATGACATTTCTGTTGTTAGCACTGCAGTGCTCATTGAGTTTTAGAAATAGGAAGGGCTAGTTTTCATTTTCTTTTCACTGAATTTGAGTTTCTCTTCTCTTATATTTTTTGTGATTTCATACATTTTTGTACTCCTCCTTAAAATTTTCTAATGGCACCCAAGGTTCAATCCAACAAAATTAGGGTTTCCTCTTCCTATAATAGAAGATGAATAATTTCTACAGTGGTTGAAGAATGGTATGCTCAGTTGTTGTTATCATATAAATTATACCAGAGAGGGGTTTTCAAAATCATGGAGGAGCTGATATACAAATTATAATGAACAAGGAATGGAAAACTTTGTTTGATGAACCCTCTCTATGTGTTGTTAACATTATAACATATTTTTCATTAATACTAATGAAGCCCATAATAACAAGTGCTTTTTGAGTGGTAAGTGGGTCCTCTTTTATGTTTCTAGTGTGAACAACATTTATAAACTTAGGGGCATTGAGTTCAATGACTTTTATGCTTTTAGTAATGCATCGATTGACACCCCATGAACTCTTAAGAGTATTATGTGGCCCTAGGATTACAGTTGTGTGGAAGGAGAGAGATGGAATAGTTATTAATTTCCCTTCATCTTGACTTACTCAATTGTCTCAAGCTTGGCATTATTTCATTTTGGCCTATTTTTTGCCAAGAAAAAAGAATTAGTGAAGTGACCTAGGAAAGGGTAGTTTTAAATTATGAAATTTAAGTAGGTCACTCATTGATGTTAGGAAATTAATTTTTTCTTCTTTAATGTATATCATTAAGGGCTTCAATTCAGTTAGGTTTGGTCATTCTTCTCTTGTTTATTCCCTTTGTGTAGCTGTTGGTGTATTAGGTGAATCCACTGAGAAGAACTTTTTTTCTATTTTGGATTGCACAAAGTAGAAAATTTAGATTTTTAAGAAGAAATACAAATAGGAGCAAGAAAGATTTAGTGGGCCATATTTGCCTAGTCGACCCAATTCGAGTCGATCAAGTGCCCAAACCCTTAGATCTTTAGGAGAGCAGGTTGTAGATTTGAGGGAGCAAATGGAGGGTGTTACTTATTTTTGTGAGGATAGTAAGGCATGGTAGCAGAAGATGTCTGTACGGGTTACCCATTTATGGAGATGTAAGAAAAGAAATATAACTACACTTTTGAGTTCAATGAAGAGCTAGTTGGGATGTTTAATAATAGTCCTTTTATATAGAACCCCAATCAGATGAACTATCCAATTGCCCTGACATACAACCTTTTTGTGTGGCACCCACTGACAATACTAGATGTTGAGAATGATGATGATGAAGAGGAGGAGGAGGACTGGGATTGATCTTGTTGATTTGTTTTTCTATGTTTAAATTTTCTTTGGTTGAAAGTGCAGGAAGATATGGTGTTAAGATGTTAGTTTTTGGTTATTTAGTTTCTTCATATTTCATTTACTTAGCTTGTGGAGGTCCCCATCATTACTGTGATTGGGTAGTTCTTTTAGTGATAATTTTTTTTAGGGGAAACCCATAGCGGGGCCTACGTGTTAATATCAAAACAATTTGTACAAGGTCCTTAAAGGGCTCTCAAGCTCACTGATACTCGAACGAGCTACAAAAAGAAAACAAAAGAAAAAACCTAAGAGGTCGAGGTCCCTACTAAAGAAAAGTACATGATATCCTAGGAACATTCTACGATGCACAAGTATGAGCACCCAAAAAAGATAAGAGGACCAAAAAGTGGCAGCCTCATCCAGCTTCTCACCAAAAATCAACACACTACGAACACTTGTAAAAAGAGAATTCTGCAAAACAAGATAATGCACAAAATAGACATATGAAAAATATAAGTAAAATCTAACCAAACCAGGCAGCCAATAAGAATACAAACCAACTGGAAGAAACGTAATAGTGCAGGGACCCAACCAATCACAGAATAACAAAGGCAGCAACCCAGCAGGACAACCAGAAGAAAAGGATACATACTGAAATAGCTCAGGATAAAAATAGTATAGTGGCCTCATAAGGTAATCTTCAAGCCACTCAATCCTACCCTCAGGAGCCAACACCATCCACCACAAAAAGGGATATGAACAATAAAGCTTTAGGCGACCAGCAAAACATCACCAATCCTCCAAAAAATTACAAACACCCAGCACGAAGGCAATCAAACACATAGGTGATATAAGAACCCAGCCATAGTCCTAGGAACATAAAGGAACAACCAATTTAGATAAGGAACCAGTAAACCAAAAGCATAGGCAAAACAACCCCCAGTCAGCCAACATTTTAACCTAAAAGTAGGAGAGCAACAATGGGAAATACCATCAGGAACATCACATGTGCAATCACAGCTCAAGTCTATATCCAAAAAGATAACAGCTAAATTGAGTAACATAATGAGATCCCAACAGAGAAACCAAAACAGCACAAAGAACCCCAAAAGCCCCCAAAGAAACCACATCCTTGACCTGGAACACCTTAAAAACCCGTAAGAAAAAACACTAGGCCTAGTGACCCAGAGATCAAATAAACCAAACAAGTGCATCTCATACCACTGGATAGAATAAAGCAGCCAAAGAAGCCACCCGAGAAAACCCAAAATAGCACACCCATAAATAACTAGAAGCCAAAGTGAGGACCCCAGCAACCAAAGCTGAAACACCACCTAACACCATCAGAAAGAATAGGGGTTGCAACAAGAGAAGAAAGCCAGCAACAGAAGACCAAAAGAAGACCTAAAACACCCCAGGGCAACTAAAAGAAGACCTAAAACACCCCAGGGCAACCAAAAGAACCACAACCAGATACACCAATTAAATATTAACATAGGGGAGACCAAGCTCATCCGGTTGAAGTAAACCTTTAAGAGTATTAGGAATGGGGGCCCCAATAAAATCAAAAAAGTCCTCAAGATTACAACCCTGATTAGCAAGCCAAGAGGCACAAGCATTTCCCCCCTTGCAAATATGATGAAAAGAGTAGTTCATAAAAATCAAAAGATTCTTAATTTCTCTAACCTTGATAAAAAAGATTAGGAGTGAAACACATATCCTCCACATAATTTAAAAATCTAAAATCATAATAAAACTCCATCTCAATAAGAATGTTAGTTAAATTAAGAGAGATACAAACCTTAAGACCAAAATGAATAGCCATAATGATAGCAACAGCATTATTACCACTCGGAATAGGACCCGCAAAAGCCACAACAAGACTACCATTACTATCCCTGATAGCTCCACCACAGCCCATCAGAGAGCCACTACTAGCACCCGCAACATTAAATTTAAAAAAATTAATGGGAAGTTTGAGCCAATAGATAATATTATCCTTTAAAACAAGAGGCAATCCCTCAAAATTAAGGCCTAATTCAGCACCAACAATGGTAGTTTTTAAAGTTCTTCCAAGAGAGAAAATTAACAACACAACAAAACCTTATCTTTAACCTTTTGAATAACCTTTTGATGATTCATCCTAACACCATTAAAGAGAGAATTATTCCTCTCCAACCATAAGAACCATAGAATGAGAGAAGGAATAATATTATGGATGTGCCCTTTAGAGATGATGAACCAAGCCTTAAGCATAGATTAAAGAGACAAATGAGCATAAAAGCAATTTATTTGAAACAAATCATCAAAATAAACCCAAGTTTTGATAGCAACTGGGTCAGAAATAAAAACATGATGCATATTCTCGATGTGATAACATCATTGACACTTGGAAGGAAACATAAAACCTTTTTTTGGTGAGATTATCATTTGTGGGAAAAAATTTATGCAGAATTCTCCAAATAAAAATAGACACAGTAGTAGGAATACTCCTATACCAAATCAAAGAAAAAATATTATCACTATTATTCCGAGTTCTAAAAATATGCCAAACCTTTTTTAAGTGAAAACATCCATCATTAGATAAATCACATAAGATAATGTCCTTAGAATCAGTATTGATAGGTAAGTTAAGGATTTGATGAATAATAAAATCAAGAACAACATTAGTAAGTTTCTCATAATCCCAACAATTATTCGTAAGGAAAGAATTAACCTTAATCGAAGCAATAGATGATGAATTCAAGATATAATCAATAGATTGATTACCTAACCAACAGTCTTGCCAAAAGAAAGCATTACAATGACCAAGGCCCTAAGAGATGTAAGGCTCAACCTCCCATTTAACCTTAAAAAGTCCTTGCCACACTTTAGAATCACCCTACTTGAAGTAACAAATAGTAGGGTGCTTGCCAACACAGTATTTGGAATATATAAAATTAGCCCAAATGCTTGCTTTAGAATAAAAATTATACCAAAGTTTAAAAGAGAAAGCCAAAGCCAAGTCATTCATATTCTTACAACCTAAACCCCCTTCAGCCAGAACACCACAACATTTATCCCAGGCTGCTTAAGAAATTTTGGAATTAATAGAAGTACCATTCCAAAAAACATTTATTAATTAGTTTATGCACCCTATTACAAACAGCTTGAGTGGGAAGAATTGTTTGAAAAATATAAACCGGTAAGGAACATAAAACACTTTTAATAAGAGTAATTCTACAACCAAAGCTAAGAAAATTAGAATCCCAAATTAAATGTTTATTTTGAATAGAGGCAATGAGATCATCAAAGAAAAAGGTTTTCCTTCTACCATTATAAAGAGGGACACCAAGGTATTTAATGGGTAATTTACCATGGATAAAGCCAATTAAATCTTTAATTGCTAAAATACGATTATTAGGAATGCTCTTGAAGTAATAGAACAGCTTTTATTTTTGTTGAAAGATAAACCACTGACCATCTCAAATTGATTAAAAAACTCCATAAGTTTTTGAATTCTATTGGTAGAAGAATTGGTAAAAATAATAAAATCATTGACAAAATATAAATGAGAAATGGGAAAACCTCCCAAAGTTTTAAAGTAAAGACTAGGATTATTCTCAAAAAGATTGGTAAGGTCTCTAGATAAAAATTCAGCAGCAATAATAAAAAGAGCAGGAGATACAGGGTCCCCTTGCCTTAGGCCATGAGAAGATTTAAAGAAACCATTAGTAGAACCATTCACAATAATAGAGAAATAAACACCTTCAATACAGTTCTTAATAAGCTTAATAAAAATAGAATTAAAGACAAAAAACTCCAAAATATAATAAATAAAGGACCAGTCAATATTGTCATAAGCCTTGGCAATATCAAGCTTTAAGATCAAATTCCCCCCTCTCACTCTAACATTTAAGTCAAGAGAGGATTCTTGAGCCAACAAAATATTATCCGTAATAACCCTACCTTTCACAAAACCCATATGAGACGTAGATCTAATTCTAGGTAAAAGAGAACTAAGACGATTCATGATAATTTTGAAGACCAACTTATTAAAAAAGGTACAAAGACTAATAGGTCTAAAGTCATTCCAAGTGTTGACAGCGTTGTTTTTGGGAATAACCATTATGGAAGTAGAAGTAAAAAACTTGGGAATAGAATTACCAGCAAAAAAATCCAGGGCAGTAGCAAAAATATCATTAATAATAATATGCCAGGATTTTTGAAAAAATTGAGTAGTAAACCCATCAGGACCAGCCACAGAATCACTATTCATAACAAACAAACTCTCTTTAACCTCCTCAAAAGAAGGATGTTTAGAAAGATTTACATTATCCTCTTGGGTAATGAGGTTAAGAACAAAGGAGTGGTCAGTAATCTGAACCGGGTTAAAATTCTTATTGAGACGATTTTGAAAGTGAAGCACAGCTAAATTCAAAATTTCCACAGCATTCTCAGTAACAGAACCATCATCACATTGGATTTTATTAATACCATTTTTAGCATGTTTCCTCTTAACCAACGCATGAAAGTATTGTTATCACCATCAACCAAGTGCTTAGCAATAGCTTTTTGTTTCCAAAAAGCCTCTTCCTGAGCTTGGAATTTATAAAGATCCTCCTTAGCATTTTTTAAAAGAGAAAAATTAGCATCAGAATGATCAACTTGACTAGTGGAATCAATACTCTCAACAAGTTTCTCAGCCTCCAAAATATTAGAAAAGAGGTTCCTAAAAACATTTTGGTTCCACCAATTTAAAACCTCCTTAATCCTTTTCAACTTAAACCAAAGTCTCCTCATGCCAAAACAAGAGTTATCCGGATGAAGAGGAGCTTGCCAGTTATTCTCAACAACCCCAAAAAAGAATCATGAAGCAACCACATGTTTTGAAATCTGAATTGAGAAGAAGCATTAAATTGCCAAATATTAAGACTAATAAGCAAAGGAGAATGGTCAGACAGAGTTCTACTGAGATAATGCACATTAATAGAATTAAACCAAGAGTCATTAAAAAGAACAAGATCCAAATGTTCCCATAAATGACCCCTATTCCAAGTGAATTGATTACCAGAAAAACCAATATCAATGAGATTACAATCCAAAATCATATTACTAAAATCCTCCATAGAATGATAAGACAGAGAGGAACCTCCAATCCATTCAGAGGGGTTAGTAATAGCATTAAAATCACCACCCACAAGCCAGAAAAATTACAAATATTATGAAAATTAATGATTTGGTCCCAAAGTATTTTCCTAATGTAACAGGAAGAACCAACATACTTAATGGGAACACAACAATAAAAATTAAAGACCTCAATTTGACAATGTATAACTTGAGTAAAATCACCAATAACATCAATTTTAACCGGATCTTTCCATAAAACCTAAATCATGTTAGCCACATTCGAAATAGCATAATTAAAACCCAAAAACTGAAAGGTGCTAATTAATCTAGAGGAAGAAATAAGAGGCACATGTAAAACAAGAATAGAGACATTATGAATGTGACATAAATTTCTCACATGAATTGCAGAAGAAGGAAAACCAATCCCCCTTACATTCCAAATAATATAGTTAAACATAAATAAAAAAAATTAATGGGAAGTGTGTGAGCGAGTAATTCTAAGAGGTTGCACTATAAACTGCTTTTTTTTCCTACCACTTTTACTCCGAACATTATGAAAACTAGTATCAATATCATCCTGAGGAAAACATTTAGCAACAATGCCCAAGTCCTCACTATCAGTAAAAGCATCACTATTATGACAAGAAATTGAAGGAGACTTACTATGTTGATCCACATTAATATTCTGTTGAGGACATTCATCCTCCATATTACCTTTAAAACCTTCTCCAGGAGAATGGCCAACCTCCACAGAAATAATTTCACCTTCCTCCATCGGGTGGTCATTCCTCTCACAATCTATATGAGGCACTTGAATTTTGGCATTAACTTCATTTTCCTTTTCTTGTTCAGTAGGGAGAATGTTAGGAAGAGAATTACCATTTAAATCAACTAATTCTTTGTTAGTCATACAAAGACTGGAAGATTCAACATTAGTATGGTTTTGAGTGTCAATGTTAGGTAAAGTTTGAGTCACAGTATTGTCACATTCAACAAGAGAAATAGAAGAAGTTTTATCACCAACTACCTGATCATGATTCAAAAGAATAGTACTGATACTAGTTGGTTGAAGACCATCAATAGCTAAAACCAATGGCTCCTCAATAATTTGGGATGGATTAGAGGTATTCCCCTCTAAAGGTACCAGATTAGGAATAGTAACTTCCTGAGGAATCAAATTGGCTACCTCCCCATTAGATTATTTCAAAGAATCCTTTTCTTTGTGAAGATGGGGGTGCTTCCGAAAACAATCGTTAATACCATGATCGTGCATCTTGCAAAAGGGATAAAATATAGGTAAATTTTCAAACTCAACTTTTTGGAAATAACCCTTCACCTCAGACCCAATCTATATCTCATGAGGATGTTTCTTAGAAACATCCAATTCAACCAAAACCCGAGCCACAGAAGGCCTTAACACAGATGCTGTGGCTTGGTCCGTTTGCACTAACTGACTAAAGATAGAAGCCAAAACAAAAAGGATTTCACGATTAAAAAAATGAAGTCTCAAGTTAGGAAAGGAAATCCAAACCGGAGTAATCAGAGATTCGTCCCTAACGTCAAAATTCAGAGTCCATTTAAACAAATGCATTTGACATGCTTGTATGTAATAAGTTCTCCTAGAAAATATGCAGCTATAATCAAGATCATTAGAAAGTTGGATAGCAACCTGACGTTGATCCAGTAAGCCAATATGAAATGATCTATAAAGCTTTAGGTTAAGAAAAACTTTTTGTATAATATCCATGTTCGGCTGCTTTAGAATAAATTTGACCACCAACGTCAAAGCAAAAGGAGCTGGCAACTGATCAATAACTGAATCCTCAAATAAAAGAGCAGGGCAACCCTTAACGGATGAATGAACGAAGTTTAGTTTAGGAGAAGTAGACGAAGAACCAGCAACCACATCCTTGAAAGAGTTAGATTTCCCCTCAGAAAGAGACGATGATGAAGGGTTTGATGATGAAGGAATCGTCATCACCCAGCACCGAAAAAGCTAGGAAACTGCAAAACAAGCAAACATAAGGTAAAAAAAAAAACCAAAGCAAAGAAAATCGATCGAAAAAATGAAAGAAAATAAGCCATGAGGGTACAAATCAAGCACTCGAAAAGGAACCCTAAATTGCCCAGGAATCACCTCGAAAGCTGAAGCGTAGAGGACGATCTCGCAATGGAAATTTTGTAAGGTCTTCTTTTAGTGATAATGTTAGTAGTAGTTCTTGTGATTAGGTTGTGCATGTGTGCACAAAGCATTGGAGTATTATATTTAGTAAATTTCATTTTAGTAGCCTTTTGTACCAATTATTAGTCTTATTGAAATGGCATGATCAGTTCTTGTTTAGCATTGTGTTTTATCTTTTTTATTATTTGTGCACTTCAGTTATTTTGTTATTCGTTGTTGTTTAACACAATTTCATTAGCCTAAATGTCCTATTTTACGTAACTGTTGAAATGTCCTCTATATATATATATATATATATATATATATATATATATATATATATATATCACTTTGATGGCTAATTTAACTAAAATGAAAATAACAATTTAGAAATATTTAAAACTAAGAATAATACAAAACTATATAAGCTACATTAAATGAACAAAGAGTAATAATTTCTAATTTAAAAGTCATAATAATCAACAAAGAAAAATGATCTAAGTTAATACTTCACTCTTGAACTTAAATGCTATAACACCGAAGCACTGACTATGGCTTATAAGATTGAATAGCCAAGTTTAGAAAAGGGAAGTACTTAGATTAATTTTTATAATTCATTATGACATGTATGAATTTAGTAAACTTGTACAAACCTTGCATAACTCCAATATAGGCTCTCTTGAAGGAATAAAGTTAAATCAGTTATTCAAAATAAATATTTTATTACTCATGTGCATTAAAAGAAAAAGGAGGACTAAGGAAGGTGAGTACTATAACATCAAAAATTGGTATCTAAGGAAAGTGAATTCTTAAAGGATTGTAATGCACAATTTTAAAAAGATGAGTGTAAGTGAGCTATTGCATATGAGGGTTTTTAATTGAACTTCAAAATTAACTAATGTACAACCAATTCCTAAATGATAAACTATTCAATCTAAACAAGTAAGTAACCATTGCACTTACACTTATGGTAGTCGAGTTCAATTTGATATTAATAATGATTATTCATTGGGATGATTGCACATTATTCATTAAAATAAAATTGCTACACTATGATCATTATAATTTATATATAAATGATAGAGTTTTTTTAAAATATTTTGGTTAATTTTGAGTCATAGGGATCTAATGATAGCGCTACAGTTCCATTCGGTGCTACAACACTTAAAACTAATATTGTAGCACCAAAGTCTAAGGAAAATTGCACAATAAAATGCTTGAGCACCAATGTTGGATGTAATATAGTGCCAGATATTAAATAGGCACTGCAATACTCAGCTTTTTTAGCACCACAGTGGAGCAATCAAGGAAAATAATCACCATGTTGGATCAATCAATAGTCACCATGGATCAATAAACAACTATATCGAGCTATTGCATCACTATAGTAGAACTTATTTAGTTGTACCATGGTGCTAATTCATATTATAACTCTGTAGTGTCACCTTATCTAGCACCACGATGCATGAGTCCATTTCTATATTAATTTTTTTTCTTTTTTTTGTGAGAGCTTTTTAGTAAAATATAGAGGAGATCCAGAGAGAGACTAGGTAAAACTGAGATACTTCATTTAGAGTGGATGGTCAACATTATAGTGAGCAAATAATTGATTGGAAGGGAAAAGACTATAGAGAGTGAACTTGTAAAGGAATATTCACATTGAGAAGAGTCCATCTGCAGGCTCTGTTAGGTAATCCTCATATATAGGTGATATTTTCTTCAACTTTTCTACTTATATTTTCTTTCTTGAGAAATGAATAAAAACTATTTTTTAAAAAATTATTTATTCAGTTGGCTAAACTCATAGTTTTAGACTGATGATGTCAAAACCATTGTAATTCTTTATATATACTCTTGAGATTTAATGAACAAATGGTTGTTCTCAATATCTCTAGATTTTCATTTATTTTATGCAATTTCCATGTGTAAAAATAAAACCTAGTGTGATGCATTTCCTTGATGGGAGAAAGTTAGAATAATTAGGAGAATTGAAATGGAATGCTTGCATGCCTAAACATGGCATGTTTAATATTCTAGGGTCTATAGTGAGAGAATAATTATAGGAAGGCCATAACCCATTCGTTAAGTCTTTAAAAGTTTGACAAAGATCTAAGGATGAACATACTCTAATTCACAACTAACATAAGAGAGTCTACTTTGGAGAACTTAGGATATTTCACTATTATCAATAAATAATACTTTAACTATTATTATCGTCACTATTTTTTGCATTTCCCATTATAAAATGAATTCATCCCTTAATTTCATTGTGTAGGATAAATTTAGTAGCTTGAATAAATTGAACTAGAAACATTTATGTGTAGCATAATATTTCATCATGGGATCAACACTCCCATACACCAGAATTCACCCCATGATTTCATTTGATCTCACCACTGAAGAAAAATCTTATACATTTCTATATGGTTTGAATAGAGAATTGAAACATCCATTAGTGCCTCTGTAGATTTAAGAGTTTTCTAAGTTAGTAGAATTGGCCAGACTGATAGAGATTGCTTTGGCAGAGAGAGTTTCTAAGTCACCAAGGGGGCCAATTGGGGGTTTAAAAAAATGGAAAATTAAACTTAAGTTAAATAAGCTTAGATTTTAGGTTGTAAAAATATATATAATGATAGAGAAATTAAGGTTATTAAAAGAATTTGTGCAAGAGAACACGTTGAAATTTATGTTTGATCAAATGTTTGACAATAATAATTTAGGTAAGAGATCATTAATCTCATAATTAAAATCATAATAATAGGATGATATATCTTCCTGGAGAAAGAAGATATCATTTATTATTAATTATTAGAAAATGATAATAATGATCGTCGAAGTTGATTTTACCAAAGGTAATTAATTAGAGTTTTGAAAAGCTTCATTTTGAATATTTGATTTGGATTTATAAATCTCCTATGAGCACAAGCCCTCGTAGTTAATTACATCGTAAGGGAACCAGAGTTTCCTATGAATACTCTTGATTAAAATAGTGGTATGAATTTTATTTAGATTTTTAAAGCTTGATGTCAAAGGAGGTAAGGACTAGAATTTTTAAACTCTATTGGTTCAAAATTAAACACTTATTCTGGAGTCAAAGGGAGAGGGGTAGGGAGTTCTTTAAGATTCTGAATCACTTTAGAAACATCCCGACCTATCCTAAGTGTTGGGTTTAAATTTGATTGAAAGAGATTTAAGTTTTAAATGATCGATTTTATTAGAAAATTGGAATTCAATTTCTAGAGGTTGAGGTCTTATAACCTAAGCTTGTCTCAGAACCTAAGTCTAAAGTGGGAACTAAATATTAGTGACATGAACCTAGCTAATGTAATGTAGATCTGGACTTACCTCAACCTAGATTGGGGAGCCAGCTAAACCACCTAGGCACTTTAAAACCATGTGTCTAGTCATTTATGTGAGAGTGGGTAGGGACATTATTTAAGATTGATTTTTTGAGAATAGGGCCAACATCTAGAGTTGTCCTTTATTTGTCCCCTTGACTTATGATGGGTGATATGAAACTTGTAATAAAAATGCAATTAAGTTTTAAACTCTTTTAAGCTGATTTCTAATGCAATGCATGACAGTTGACTCGATTAAAATACATAAATTTGAATGAAGCAGTTTTAAAATTAGGATTAAAAAATAGATTTTATCCTAGATTGTACAGACTCCCCTTGATAGATCTGTAGGCCAGGTGGTCTGCTTGAACTCGTAGGCAGGGAGGTGCCTACAAAAGGAAAGAAAATGCATCAATATTCTATTCAAACCCCAGGAAGTCAAAGGCTTACCTCTAAAAATCATTAATGTATCTATACAAGCTTAAATATTTTAAATTTAACTAAGGTAGAAAAAGTTTTAATGGTCCCTCATGAGCCTCCGATTGGGTTCTTGGCTAGATCAAAACATGACATGCAAGATTGCCAAAAAACTAAGAAAAGCAGGCAAATTCTAATATTGCAATCAACATCGAAAAATTAATTAAATAATTAAATAAATTAAATTAATACTCAAACTAAAATTCTATGTGTCAAGTGCCACTTAATTATACAACCCAGGGTCTATATGAAAAGTAAAGTGGCCGGGTACCACTAACTACATCCTAGATTCTACTCCGAAGACTGAAGTGACTTTGAGAATTGAGATTCTTATCATTATCCACTTCTTCATCCTTCTATGAGCTCCATGGATCGTCAAGTCTGAATATCTAAATGAAAAGATACTCCCCCTTGAAAGGGGTGTCATCTTTCCTCTTTGGATACTTTAAGTTTATCTAAATTTGGATCTCCAAATGGAGAGGGACTCTTCCTCAAGGGATGTCCCTTCCTCTTTGGATTACAAATTAGATATTTAATCCCATTCTCAAAACTCTTTAAAGTATAACTCAATTCAAATTAAATTACATTAATCAAAATTAAAAATATAGACTCAAGTACAACCTACAGGTTTATCCTAAGCAGTTATAATTTAAAATATCTCAAGCAGTTATAATTAATCTCAAGAAGTTATATTAATCAAATTTAAAAAGCTCAAATCATAGCCATGCTTGGCCATGCTCTTTTTAATTTAAAGGGGGACTTCTGCAATTTGAAGCTCCTGTGTAAAATATATATTTATTTTTCAATTTATGCCCACTTTATTTATAATTACCCTGTATGAGCATAGCCACCTGCATAAGATTAAGTTAATCTAAATTTCTCCTATCCTAGGGGTAAATCAAATGTAAAATCAAATTAAAACACAGAGTGTAGGAATTTAAATAAACAATCACATCAATTCTACTACTAGCAACTAACATGCAGTGAAAGCTCGAAAAAACTGGCACACAACCGCAGGAAAGAAAAACACCGGCCTAGCCTAAGACTAAAGTTGGTTGTCCTAGAAAACCATCTAAAGTGTGTGTAGAGGTTGTGTGGCTTTGATATATCCCATATAGGATATTTGATTAAAGTTGTTTAAAGGTTTGATTGGTTGAAAGGCTTAAGGGAAGATTTTGGTTAAAGTTTAAGTCTTAATTATTTGAAATTAATTTTTAGAGATATCACCTTTGTTTTTTACTGAGGCCATAAATTTTATTTCACCTTCCTTGGTGCTAAGTCAATAGCCTCGTAGGACTGGGTTACCTAGTGGAACCCGATATATATAAGTGAATTCAATTTGATTAAGATTAAAATATAGATTAATTTTTTGATTAAGATTGATTAATTTCTAATTTCAAAGATTTGAAGTAATTAATTTTGGTATCAACTAGCTCGTGGGGTTGTGTCAACAGGCTTGAGGAATGAAGTCACCTTAGGACACGTGGCCCCGTAGCCCGGAGTAGTCCATCCTATAAACTTGGTTGATATAATTAAATGAAGGATTTTAATTTTGTTTAAATCACTAAGAACCAATTAATTTTAAATTTTTAATCACTCCATTGAATCCATTCATGCAGTTGTGCCACCAGGCTCAACGAACAATGCCTCCTTAGGACATGTAGCCCCACAGCCCCGAGTAGTCCATCCTAAAACCTTCATCCTTGGAGTGGTTGTTCTATATTAAGGGGGTTGGTTGAGCGATTTAAACATTAATTTAACATTTTTTTGAATTTAAAAATAATTATTAAATTTATAAATTTTCTGGATTATTTTAATTAATTAATAAAGCGGTCAAATATTAACTTTTTGATTAAGCTTAAATTTTAAAAAGTTAGTATTGTTATAAAATATTAGACCTTATTATGATTAGTTTGACTGTAAGTTTGCTAGATCTGTAGTTCTCTATGAAAAGTCATGAATTTTAGAAGTTTTTACTTGATTTTGACTGAATTGTTAACTTTTTAACTTTGACTGATTTTTAAAGGTTTGATATTTTTGATAAATATTAGGTTTTCATTTAATTTAAATGTCTTTGAGTTTGATTGATTTGGAATTTTTTTTGGAATTAGTTATGATTTGTCATGGTTTTGGATTTATTTGAATTATTTAATTATTTAATTAAGGGTGTTTTATGATTTGAATCCAAATGAACTCCAGACTTTTTGAAATCACCTCCAAAGATCAGAAATGATCTAAGGAGCGATTATCAGGTGTTTGAGAATTTTTTGGAATTTTAAATATTTTTAATTAATTAATTTAATTAAATATTCAATTTCACTTAAAAGTTAATTAAGCTTAAATTTAATGTCAAATCAAGGGGGTTTTAATTTTCTTGTGTTAAGAGTTCAATTCTGATTAATTTGAAGTATTATATGTATTCTTGTGATTTAAATTTGATTTATTAAAATTTCTTGAAGTTTTAAGGCTTAATTAAGGCTTAATCTTAAGGGATTTGATTAAGAGGTTTAAAAGGTTCAAATTTTAGTGAAAATTTTCCCTAGAGCAGGGAAGCTCACTAAACTTAAGGGGTTTAAATTTCAAGTGAATAGGATTTAAATTTGATTTGTTGTAATTTTTGGATGTTTTTAATGCTTAATTAAAGAATTAATTATTTAAATATCTTAATGATTTTTAATTGAAGTGAATATCTTCCTATGGACAATATGTGTCACTAAGTTTAAGTGCTCAAAGTTTCAAACCTACTAGACATGTATATTAATTCCTAAAGTTAATCTAAATTATCTAAACAAATGTCCTTAATTATTTTCCTTAATGACACTAGGTTATATAGGATTGAAATCAAGTTTTTCTAACCCTTGGACACTAATTCCAATCACATCGGAACACATCAATCAAGATATTGAAATGGTATCCTAATGCTCTATGGAAAGATTATATCAAATTCTTAAGGTTATAGATCACATAGTGACTTATGAACTTATAAATTTGAATACAAGGAAATATTTTAATTGAATTAGATTGAAATCATTGGAAAATGAAAGGGACATTTTTCAATGATTTCTCCATTCAACTTTCAAACTACAATCATACTCATTTTGAGAATAATATACAATGAAACATACACTATCATTGCTAATTTATTCTCAAACTAAATATGATCTAATCTTAACTATATTTTAATAGAAAGTACTCATCACACTGAATCCATAGAGCTCTAACATGGTAAGATTGGAGTTAAATTGAATTAGTTATGAATTTTAAAAAATCTATGTCAAACCTTGACCTAAATTTTGTAAATTCATAAAACTAACTAAGATTACTTCAAAAGGTCTTGAGAAAATTAGGGAAGATCAAAATTAGACCCTAGCATATCTCTGCCAAGTTTCATATTAAAAGAATTTATATAATTTTATTAAAAAAGTAAATTAAGTTTTTTGTATTTTTTTAAAAAATAATAAAATATAATTCAAAATATACTAATTTTAATTTTAACATAAACTAGATAAAGTTTTGAACAAAATGAGCCCAAGAACATCAAAAATGGTTGAGAAATAAATTTTTTATAATTTTTTGAAGTTCTGAGCAATTTTTTGAATTATTTTAGGATTTTATTTGTATAGTTAGTCGGTAGCGCGGACTGTACGCATATTTTCCACACGACCCGACGAGATTCAGCCATATAGATAGTGACGATCAGGTGGGCTAGCCTACTTATCCAATGTGGTAGGATTTTGGGCCGTTAGATCTAACACAGCGCAGATCTAACGGTTCAGATTGAACTTACGGGATGACTTTGATCCAGAATGATCCAACGGTCAAAATCACTCCCATGGTTTGGACAAACAGTCTAGATACGATCAGATGAAGAGCTGGTCTACCTGCAGTTCTGAGATATCAAACCGAACCACAAATCGAGACCAAATCACAGCCATTGTCCAACAACCTATGAACCCTAGAGTTATTTTTTATTTTAAATGCTCAAAGTAGTGAAATAAATAGCTTAAAAGTATTAAATAGAGATAATATATGGTCTAAGGAAGAATGAGGGAGAGATTTCTAAGCTTTTGATGAAATCTTTGGAAACTTATTTAAGAAACTAGATAAATGCCTAGGGTTTAGGATTTACCATGGTTTGAATTATGGATTTGAATGATTTAATGTTTTTTGAACTTGTAGTTTGTCCATTCACAATCCATTAGAAGGCTTCAAGATTAGAGGCAAACCTAGCTTCGATCTTGTGCTCTTCTCACCATCGGTAAGCTCCAAATGCCAGGAGATGATCATTGGGATGTGAAGGAAGCTCTAGGCTTTCAAAACAAAAATGCCAAGGGGCTCTAGGAATGAATGGAAATTGAGTTAGCTCAGAATGAGGGGATTCTACCCTATCCTCCATATTCCAAGAGTTGGAGCCAAAATGGAGGGCTGGGATTGATCAGGCGCAGTGCTGGGATGTTGGACACCTGGACCATGCCATTAGGGAGTAGGGGAGGCACGTGGCTTAGGTGAAAATGACCCTAGGTCATTCTCATGCCTAAGGTGACCACTAGGATTGTTAGGGTTGTTTGGCTAAGCTGGGGGTCGAGCCAAGGGTTAAGCTTAGTCGAGTTGACCTTAGAGAAAGTTCTGGAATGCATTTGAACAACTGGATAGGTTTGGGTTGGAGGAAAGGATTGATTTTAATGGGTTTGACCATGAGTGCTCTCTTGAGTTCTTGTTGACTATTTGACCAGTCAACAAGGGTCTAGATGGTTGAGGTGGAATCCAGGTGAGTCTTAGAGGTTGATGGAATGGTTTAAAAGAAAAGTAATCTAATGGAGTGGGAGTATGAATGAAGGTTGACCACCTAAAGCCACTTCTCATGCTAGAGTTAACTGTTTGACCAGTCAACTAGTAAAATAGTTAAGGTGGAGTTATAGAAAGGTGTTTGAATGCTATTGAGATGATTTGTGAAAGGAATTAAGGGATTGAGACATTGCATGAGTGAAATAGTATGTATGTAGAGATGTTTGGCCAAGTACTTTGACTTAACCAAGTCAAAGTCATTGAAGATTAATTCATAGAAGATTGAGGAGTTGTTTAAAGCATGCAATGTAATGATATTGAGAGATTAGGAAGTTTGATTTGAGTGTATACTAAGAGGTTGACTCATATGGGTCTAGTTGAACAGGTCAACTAATGGCTGGGTCATGGTGACCTGTCCAACCCAATTCATCAAGGGCATATTTAAGGGGTATTGAGTGAGATTTGGACGCATTTGAGATTGAATTATCCAAATCATTTATGATCATTTGAATAATCATAAATGATTAGATAAGATTAAAGCTAGATTGAAAACTGAATCAAAGTTTTAATCTTGGTTTGAGGTCTAGAAAAGTTAGAGGCCTAGGCTGATCTAAGATTTAAGTTGATCGTAAGGGTTAGGATTTAAAAGAATCCTAAGGTCTAAAAAGTCTTAGGGTTTGAAGTCTATATGGCTTCTAAAGTCTAAGGAGTTCTAGGGCCTTGGGTCTAGAAAAGTCCTCGGACTAGATGGATCCAAGATCTAGATTTTAGGGTAGATCTTGTGGTTTGGATTGCTTTAGAGTCTGGGTAGATTAGGGTTTGGATTAATGTGGAAGAATCCAATGGTTTAGATAATTCCTAGGATCTAAAGTCTAAGGAAGATCCTAGAATCTTGGGGGGTTTGGAGGCTAAATTGATATGGGATTTGGATTGGTCTGAAATACATGTTAATCTAAGATCAGAAGTGATTCTAAGGTCTGGGTTGATCTAAAATCAGAATTGGGTCCTAGTGACCTCGTAAAAAATAAAGTCAATAAATGGACCCTCAATATGTGTAATAGAATGAAATTCTATTGCCATTGACCGAATCGGGAGGTCAAGTCTAGAATTTTGATCCTAAGGGATGATAGAAACCTAACCTTAAAGAATCAAGTTTGAATTAATACTAGAGTAGTGCTGCGGAGGGTGTACTCTATCATTAGTAAATATAATCCTTTGGAAGGAAAGGACCTAACCTTAAGGAGTAGGAGATTAAATGATCGTATATGAAGGATGAAATTCTTAGCTATAGAGGATCGAGTCTGGATTTGGATACTAAGGGATACTAGGGCAGGGCCACGAGCGGCATGCTCTACCACTAGCGAATCTAAACCTAAAGAAAGGAAGTACTTTACCCTGAGGAAGAGAGGGTCGAATGATCATATAGGAAGGAAGAATTCCTCACTACAAAGGATCAAGTCTAGGTTTGAGATTAGGATGGTACTGCAGAGGGTGTGCTCCATCACTGGGAATTTTAATCCTAAGGGAAAGAGAATACCTAACCCTGGGGAAAAGAAAACTGAATGATCTTATGGGAAGGATGCATTACTTCTAGTGAAAGATTGGGCTTGGAATTTTGAATTTTGAAATTAGGATAGTGCCGCAGAGGGTGTTACCCACCACTAGAAGATCTAATCCTAAGGAGAGCAAGCATGATTACTTGCATCTATCCCTTAGGAAGAGAAAGCTGGAAGACCTTATGGGAAGGAAGCATTTCTTCACATAGAAGATTAATTTTAGATTTAAAAATTTGAAACTAGGATGGTGCCCCAAAGGGAGTGCTCCATTACTAGTGGGCGATTTTGTGGAGAGGAAACTTGCTCTATACAAAAGATCCTATCCAAATTTTAAAACTAGGATGATGCCACAACGGGCGTGCTCCATCACTAGCAAATCTAATCTTAAGGGAAGAAAGCACGATGACTCACATCTGACCTCAAGGAGAAGAAACCTCAAAGATCTTGTGGGAAGGAAGCATTACTTCTCACGGGAGATTGGATTTGTAATTTAAAACTAGGATGGTGCCGTAGAGGGAGTTATCCATCACTAGTGGTTGATCTTATAGAGAGGGAGCTTGCTCTACACAAAAGATTAAATCTAGATGATCATGTGGAAAGGAAGTATTGCTTCCCACAGAGGATCAGATCTAGAATGATCATGGGTGAAGGAAATTTGCCCCAGGTAGAGGATCGAGTTTAGATTTGAGATTTGAAACTAGGATGTTGCCGTAAAGGGCGTGCTCCATCACTAGCGATTGATCATATTAGGAGGAAGCTTGCTCCTTATAAGATCAGGATTGAGATTTAAATTTTAGGATGGTGCTACCGAGAAGCATACTCCATCGCTAAAAGATCTAATCATAAGGAAAGGATGAGCGATGACTCACATCTATTCTTAAGAAAAGAAAAACAGGATTCTGGAATTTTAAAATTTAAATAATGTAGAGTTGACTTGATTTAAAATTTGAAAATTTTATTTATTCAAGGTTTGAGCTACATCAAGCACAATATGTCTTAAGGAGTCGCCCATTTACAGGAAGCATTAGCTGATTTCTCTTACAATCCACTAGTTGATATGAGCCACCTTCATAGACTTTCTCTACCATGAAGGGCCCTTCCCAGGTTGGTTCAAACTTCCCACCGATCTTTCGGTGAGTTATTATAGGCCTCCGAAGAACCAGGACCAAGTTGCCTACTCGGAAGGTTCTAGGTCGCACTAACTTATCATGAGCTTGAACCATATAGGCTTTATAAAGTTCTAGATTCTACTAGGCTTGGAGACGATGCTCTTCAAGACCCTCGAGCTCTTCTAGTTTAAGTTATGCATTCTATTCTATGGTGATCTTGTTCTGGATTGCAGTTCTGAGTGAATGATTTTGAATTTCTAGAGAGAGTACGGCCTCAGACCCATACACTAGTGCAAACAGTGTGGATTGGGTCGGCATTCGATAAGTGGTTCGGTAGGCCCATAAAGCTTCCACTAACCTCTCATTCCACTAATGTTTGTTACCATCAAGGGTCTTCTTGATGATTTCAACCAAGGTTTTATTGAAGGCCTCAGCTAATCCATTAACACGTGGGTAATAAATTTTTGAGTATCTCCAATCGATACCATGGTGACTTGCAAAGTTATTAATCTTCGTAGAATTGAAAGTGGACCTATTATTAGATATAATTCTGTGGGGCACACTAAATCTATATATGATTTGTCACGAAAGAATTTCATTGCATGGTATGATCTTACATTTCTTAATAGGACTACTTCTGCCAACTTTAAAAAGTAATCAGCTGGTGCTAGAATAAAGCAATTACCTCTTGAAGAAGGAGGTTCAATTGGCCCGATGATATCCATGCCCTAACTTTTAAAGGGCCACAAAGATATCATAGGATGCAACATATTTGGTGGCTAATGTAAAACCACACCATGTACCTGGGACTGATGACAGTATTTTGTAATTTTCATTCAATCGTCTATCATCATAGGCCAGTAGTAACCATATCTTTTAATTTTCTTTTTGTTCTTTGGACTCGATTAATGAGCACCACATAATCCAACATGGACTTTGTTAACAATCTTCAGGGCCTCTTGTTTGTCCAAATAATGGAGCCACATCTGATCGAACGATCAACGATACAACATATCATTGACTAGTGCATATGATAGGGCATATTTCTTGATTTGATTGGCAAGTGACCTGTTATGGGGAAGCTTGCCTTCTTAAAGGTATTTGATAATTGGTTGTCTCCCGTCATCTTCTTCTTTGACTACTGAAGAGGCTGAGAGGACCTGGGGAGATTATTTATTGAGGTGTTTGAAATCTTAAGAAGACAAGACTTGGTGACCCTACACTTCTATAGGGATGAAGTCTTCTTCTGGGTAGGCAAATCACTTTACAAGCTTTGTTAGGGCATCCACTAAAGAATTGCTTTCATGGGAAACCCTATACATAATTATGAAAGGGATTTGCTCGAGTAAGTGCATTATGCTCTTGTGGTATTTCAGAAGTTTATGATTTAAAACCTTATAGGTCCATACAATCTGGTTGATCACCAGTTAAGAGTCACCAAAGATTTTAATATCTTTAATCTTTATCAGGATTATAAGTTCCAGGCCAGTTATCAGAGCTTTATACTCAGCCTTATTAATTATGTAAGGCTCTGATAAGTGGTAGAAAAAGTGCATCATTCCTTTATCCGGTGTTATAAAAACCTGGCCGATTCAGCTTTTTTATGAATAGTATATTGAGGTATTTTTTCCCCATTGAGAGGACACTGCATCGTCAAAATACATTTCATAAGTTTGAGTATTAGATACCTCAAAACTCATGATTTGTTCATCAGGTAAATCATAATTTAGAGGAGATTCTGCCGGTAACAGGTGTACCGCAAGGAAGTTAGCGATGGCCTACCCTTTCACTGCCCGTAGGAGAATGAATGTGATTTCAAATTGAAGCAGTATCATATACCAACAAGCTAAATGTCCAGACAATGTAGGCCGGGCCACAAGATATTACAGAGAGTTAACACTGGAAATCAAATTAACTTGATGAGAATGCATATAGTGCCTTAGTTTTTAGGCTACAAAGACTAAGGTAAGATAATATTTCTTGATTGTAGGGTACCAAATTTTTATTGAAAGGAGTCTCCAACTTAGGTAGTAGAGAGCATTCCCTTTCCCATCGTCATTGACCTGAGCTAGGAGGGCCCCAAAAGACTCATCGAAGGCTGCAGTGTAAAGGATTAAAGGTCTCCCCAGAACATGGGTTGCTAGAATTGGCACATTTAGCAGGTATTGTTTGATATTTTTGAAGGCAAATTGACATTTCTCAACCCAAATAAATTTGGAATCCTTTTTAGCCAGATCAGAGAATGGTTTACATCTTCTGAAAAGATTAGAAATGAATTTTCTTATATACACTAGCCTACTTGAAGAGATCTCAGTTGAGTAAGGCACTTGGGAGGCAGCATTTAAGATAGCTTCAATTTTAGCAGGATCAATTTCAATTCTGTGACGCCTCACTATGAAGCCCAGAAATTTCCCTAAAGTGATGCCGATAGTGCATTTTAAGGGATTCATTTTAAGGTCATAGTGGTGCAACCGCTCGAAGATGATTCTTAAGTCATAAAGATGAGCCTCTTTTAACTAAATCATCGATGTAGCACACGTCTTAATTATGGATTAAATCATCAAAGATGTGGGTTATGGCCCACTGGTAGGTTACACCATCATTTTTAAGGCCAAAGGGCATTACTTTATAATAAAATATCCTTATAGAACTTCTGAGTGCAGTGTTTCTCTCTTCTTTTGGGGCCATCTTGATTTGGTTATAACCCGATGAGCCATCCATAAAGGAGAAAATGAAATGTGAAGAGGCAATGTCCACCATGAGTTCTGGAATTGGCAAAAGAAAATTCATCTTTAGGACATCCCTTATTCAGGTCTCTATAGTCAACACAGATTCGAATTTGATCATTTTTCTTTTGAACTGGCATGATGCTGGCTATCTAAGAGGGGTATTGTTCCTCTCAGATAAATTTGGCCTCTAACAACTTCTTCACTTTAAAAATGACTTGTTGTTTGATCTCCAGACATATGTGTCTAGGAGCTTGCTTAACAGGAATGGCATCATACCGGATTCGAAGTTTATAGACTGCTACATTAAGAGACAAAATTGATATTTCATCGTATATCCTGGCGAAGCAGTCCTTAAACTTAGAAAGAAGTTGAATTAGTTCCTTAGACTCATCCTCACTCAATAAAGAACTTATGAAGGTGGGGTTAGGGTTATCCTTTGTTCCAAGGTTGATCTCTTTGAGTTTATCGATTGTTGACTTAATTTCTCCTTCAAATTCAGGGGGTGCATCCTGAAGCTCAAGTTCATCAGAGTCATCTGAAGTCTCCAAACAAAGTCTATCGATTGAGTTGATGACTTCATTAAAGACATTTTTGGATTTAGGATGGCTAGTTATTATTAAAGAATATTCATCATTGTCAAATAAACTAATGGTACCAAAATTGATACCACTTTTCTGATGTTTATTAAATTTTGAATTCTAGATATCTTCATGGTATCTAACTTAACCCTTGGTCCATTGACTCAAAGTGAAACCTTTGGAGATAAGAGATTTGATATCAATAGGAAAGTAGCCAAAATATAATTCCATTAATTTGTTAAAATCTGCCTCCTCGAGGATTACATCATCTTCATTCCTTAAGGAGGAGGAGCTAGGAAAGAACTTTTGGACTTTTCTTACATCTCTATCTAAGTTATGGGCATCCTTAATTACTAACCCTGAGACTCTATTAGCAGATAGTGGGGTTAAGGTTAAGGATTCGACTGCCCTATTAAGCTTTTCATATAGACTCAACTTAGGCTCGTCACTTTGAAATTTTGAATTGGTACCCTCCTGGTTGCTATCTGATTTTAAGTTGAGATCAAACTTCAGAGGAGGATTAATTTTTTTGTAATCAAAAGCAATTTTAGCACCCCTCTTCCTTAATTATTCATCAGAACTTGATTCAAGTATGATGTACATTGGGGGATTTCCCTTTTCAACTGTAGGGCTACCTCGACCGCATGCTTTTTGGCCATCCTCTCACCTCTTTGAGGTAAAATGTTTGGAGGTCTAAGGACCTTGCATTTGACGTCGCCTTTGCTGCTAGAATTTTGTCTCTTTTAATTTTTGGCTTTTTCTTTTTTTAACTTTTGAATTACTTTTGAACCCTAACTTTCTACTTTTTCCTCCTTGACATTGATCTCTACCATAGAACAGGTAGTGGACTCTTTGGGTATGTAGTATGTTACAACCTTATAGATACTGATCTCTGGAATAGAGAATGGTTGTAGATCACCCTTAATTTCAAACTCAATGCCATCTATTGGTTCTTGATGCATTGATATAGGGTAGAAGGAACTATCCTATATACATGGATCCAGGGCCCACCTAATAGCCTGTTAAAGGATGTTTTTGAATCAATTATATGAAATTTTTCTTCAGTTTTCAACTCTCCTATCTCTAAAAGAAGGGTGATTGAACCTAAAGCATTATAGCCCTTTTCGTTGAACCCACAAAGCACCAACTTATCAGTTGAGAGCTGTCTAGTATCAACTTTAAGGTATGCAAGAGTCTTTATGTTCATCATATTGACCAGTACACCCAGATCAATGAGGACTCTTGATAACTTGAATTTACCCACATTTATGGTTATGTAAAGTGGCCGGTTGTGGTTGACAGTTCTGAGGAGTAGATTATCATCGAAGAAGGTAACTCTTGGGATTTATTTAAAGTACAAAGCTTCTTCTTCAAAAGTCGAAGCTAATCGAGCTAAGAAAATCTATGACTCGAGAGTGCTTTAATTAGAGTCTCCTTCATCTTTTTCGAAAGGTTGAGGGCTTCATAGATGCTCAACTTAATAGGAAACTTCCAAAGATGAGCTAAGACATTATAATCAACACTTGGAACATTAATATTAGAGCCCGATGGATTTGAAGGGGAGTTTGATTATTTAGCTGGGTTTTAAATTGGATCATTAGAGGCAACATGTTTTCCTTTTTCCTGGGGAGGGAGCCTAGGAGGTAAAACCTTGCCACCACATAATTATACTTGCACGATCTCATCGGACGGATAAGCTACAGGGGGTCTACGCTTTCCTTAGGCGATTGATTGACATTTCCTGAGTGAAAGTCTGAATCTGAAAAGTCTATCATGTCAGGACTCTCTTGAAAGTTAATTTTAGGGGTATCACCATCTAATAAGGAATCAAATTCATTTCTCTCTTGAGGGGTCAAATCTAGAGAGCTATTTTTGAACTTCTTGATTGATTTCAGCCAGTTCAGGGTTATTTTCAATAGAAGAGTCACGTGAAATTGAATTCTCAACATCAATCATCAAAATTTGAGCAGAACAATTAGTCTTTTTATTTAATTTTTGACCTTTTACCTTTGATGGGGCAAAGTAAAAGTTAGATAACATCAACGGGGCCAATGGTTTTTAGCCACCATCCACCACTTATACACATCTCTCATCACAAGATTTTCTCTCTACAAAAGTGTCACTCTTTTCTTTTTTATTAATTATAGTAGTCCCTATAACTATTGGAGAGGAATCTATCCCAACGTCCTCCTATGAAGCTTCTAGGTCAATCTCCCAGATCGGGCCCTAGATTCTCATCAGTAACTGTTGAGAAAGAAGAAAAGATTGGTTAATCGACTTTTTAAATACCTAGGATAGTGTTATATACCAACCATCTTTAATGGATTGAGAGAAGTTTGAATTTTTACCTGAAATTGATTTGATAGGCCCCTGATCCAGATCAATCAGGTACTCCTTTTGAATTATTATGTTACCTTGACAAAAAATTTTCTCGAGCCATTCCTCAAAGATAATATAGTCCTCGATTGTGTGGCCCAACATGCATTGGTAGGGACAAAAAGTTGGATTATTCTTCTTATTTGACTCTTCCAGCTTCTTGGCCTCTGGCAATTGAAAATTTGGTTTCTTTTGGAGACTCTTAAAGATTTTTCTCACCGACTCCCTTTTAAGTGGATACAGATGAGCTAATCTCTCTTTAAAAGTAATCGGGTTAGATTCTTTGGTAGGTTGAAATGTTACCTGAAAAGGTTGATATTTTTGAGTTTACTGGACTGGAGGGTTACTTGATTGAACATTAACTAGTTTCTTCCCTTAATCGATAGCTGAAACTGTTGCTTTTCTCTTTTCAAAAGAATTCAATGATTTGCTAGCTTTCTTATCTTCAATAGAATCCTTCAGGAATGGCATTATAGAAGCCTCTTCCTATAGAATACTGGCTTTGTTGAGAAGCTTTTCAAAGTTTTTAATTGTAAACCCCTTTTGTAGAAAAGTAATAGGCCCATAAATATACTTTAGAAGGATCTCCACTTCATGTTGCTCCTGCAACTGGGGTTCACATTTCATCGAAAGGTTTTACCACCTCAAGATGTACTCAAGAAAAGACTCGTCCAATTTTTGTTTTTTGATGATGAGATCGCCAACAGTTACACACTGCTGAGCTCCTAAAAATCTCTTTAAGAATAAACCCTCAAGCTCTATGAAAGTTTTCACTGAGCCATTTGGCAAATCTGTGTACCACTCAAAGCAATACCAGACAGACTACTCATAAATTGATGAAAGAGTAGAGCATCTGACCCTTCTGCTTTGCAACAGCTCACTCAAAATTGGGCCAAATATTGTCTCAAGTTATCTAAATCGCTAAAAACTTTAAATGAAGGTGGCACAAAGCCCTTTTGATAAGAAACTACATCATACTCCTCGGGGTATGGCCTACCCTTCAGAATAGATACAATTCCTTGGGAATGGGTCATGAGCTCCCTTACCTGGGTCTCAATCATCTGGCGAATATCTTTATCGGCTAGAGAGACTGGTGAAGTAACCTCTAAAATCTTGGGGTTTGAATCTACTTTCCTACTGTACTCACCCACTATCTGAATTATAGGTTGCAACTGCTCGAATTTAGATTGTTGGCCTTTGATGAGCTGATTCTGCATTTGTTCCACTTTTAACATCATCTGTTCAATCTTTTTCTCCAGACTCATGATGTAGACATCTTTGTCAATTAACTTGACTAAATCATCCAAGTCTGGATCTACAGCTACAGATTCTTCCTTATCAGATCGATTTTGTGAAGACTCAACATCCTTAGTTGATGATCAGGTCTTAACCATGCAAACATTCCTAGCTAAATCCTCCATCAACAAGTCATCAAAATCTAGATTGAAGGCTTCTATTGCCTTCTGCTTGAGGATCTCCTAGATTTCTTGTACCACCTTATTAACGTTTTTGCCATCAATTGCTTCTAGGTTGATTAGTAAGTAACCTTTGAACTCTAGTACTTGGTCAAGTTCCTCTCCTTCTAACTTAGAGAGGATCTTCTCAACTTTGATATCAACTTCAATAGATGTTTCTGACACTAGTTATTCTGGCATCTCTTTATCAGCATCCAAAACTATCCTCTCCGATCCTACTATCCCAGGGTCAATAGTCATGAAGGTGACATCCTCCATAGGCTGAGGGATATCCACCTTGATTGGTGATGAAGGAGCTTAAGTGGGAACTTTAACATCAAGTGGGGTGGAATCCTCACATTCCTTAATGGGGAGTCGAGGGACATCAACTAGTAACTGAATTGGACTATCTCTGATTTCAATCCCAATAGATCTACTCAACTTCTTTGGTATATAAGGTTCCTCTAGCAACATGGGCCTCTTGCCCTTAACATCCATTGGTCTCAACTCTTAAACAATTTTCTTAGATTTGACTATCAAAGGGGTCAGCTTCGATAGTCTTGAAGGGGGAACTGGTGGTCTACTGTCGAGAGGGAGACCTCTTTTAGATCCGGTTAAAACTATCTCCTTCATCTTTACAGACGAAAGGGGAGGTACCCAATGGTATCCATCCATAAGAACTGAAGTAAAAGGCTATTTGACAAACTTTTTGTTTCTCCTCACAGGCTGAGGAGTCAAGTTTCTTGCTTTAGACTTTTCTTTCTTCAAAACTTCTTTCTCAAGTTTATGAGAGATTACCCGCTTCAAGTTTCTCATGTACTATTCTTTTGTTTGACCTACTTGTACGGCACAGGTATGGATGATATTCCTTAACATTCTTGATCTTAAGTGTGCTTCTCTTTCGGGGTTCTCTTAACAGAATAGTCGATTGGGCATAACAAAGTGCTAGCAATCTTGGTGACTCTCTCCTCGCTTGTAGAAGCTGTAAGGGGTGGAAACCACTTCCTTTCAGGAGTGGAGAAGAAGCAGGGATTGGCAGCTCCTCAGAAGCCTCAGGCTCAACCAAACTTAAAGCCTTATGTTCAACTATCTTCCATGATTTTGTGACTTTCTTCCTCACCCTTCTCAAATAGTTCTTCCATACACTCTTACTACCAAAGAGTGCTTCAGACTTGGAAGATCCTTTCTAAAAAATAGTCTTGATTTCAGTAGCAATTTTCTTTTCCTTATCCTCCTCTGAAGGTACCACAGTTTCAGAGGCTACAACTACCCCTTCTCAAGGTTGGGAGGGGAATCATTTCCCACTCCTACTACCAGCTCAATCAGGGGAGCATCCTTGTCACCTTTAACGGCAAGGTCTATCAAAGTTTCACCATCCATTTTTAATCTTAAAGACTTGAACCCTAATCCAAACTGAATTGTACTTTGGTGAATCAGCTCTTCAACTTGCAGGTCTCGGTCTATTAAGAAAAGCAGTTTTCCAGCCATTATAGATGATTTGATTATCTAAGATTTGAAATGAAGAGATTTGAATTAGAACTTTGAATTTGGACTTGAAAATAAATTTGTATTTTATCAGGTATATCAAATTATAAGAACTACAATACATTATACGATGATAAGATATACATATTAACTTGGATTTAGAGAAAGTTGGAATTTTATTTGTATATGTTTAGCTACAAGAGAATATTGTAGAAAACATACAACAACGATGATCTGGATTTGATTTGAATGGGTTTTTAAAAGGGGTTTGAATTTTGAAAGTTGAAGGATTTTCCTTTAATTCTAAAACTTAAAGGAAAACAAAGAAAGTTTGGCTCAACTCTCTTACCCCACTGATTGACTCAGGGGTAAGATGTCAAAGACTAGATTTGGTTTGAAAGAAGTTTGAATTTGCATAGCATATATTTAACTATAATGGGATATTATAAAAGGCACATAATAATGATGATTAAAGTTGATTTGAAAGACTTTCGTTCACTTTTGAAACTCAAAAGGTGACTTTTATTTTCAACATAATGGTGAAAGAAAATTAAGGGAAAATCTGAAGATTTTGACTTGACTCTTTCACTACACTGGCTAGCTTAGCATGAAATGTCAAAATCTATATTCAATTAAGGGTTTGACTTTCAAGGGATTTTGAAAGAGATGTTTGAACTTTGGAATTTTGAAAAAATTTTAGCATTACTCTTCTGCCCTACCGATTGACTCCGAATAGAATGTCAAAACTGTAATTTTGAATGTGGAATTATTTTATATACGTTAGACTACAATAGAATGGTGTAGGAAATATGTGGCAATGATGATTGAAATTGACTTGAATGATTTTGGAAGGATGTTTGAGGATTTCAAAATCTAGCAGCATCTCCCCTTATTTTTGAAACTCAATATGTTGAATTTACATTCAACATAAAGGTTTACAAAATTTTAGAAAAGATTCTATGAAAATAACTTGACTCTTTCACCTCGATGAGTGATTCGGGGTGAAATGTAAAAGATCGAATTAACCGAAAGGATTGAAGGTGCAATTCATATATTAAACTACAATGATCGTTGTAGGAAAACATATGGCAATGAAGATTAAAGTTGAATAGTTTTGAAAGAGATATCTAAAAATATGAAAATCCAGTAGCTTCTCCCCTTTTTTCTGAAACTCAAGGTGTTGAACTCGTGTTCAACATAAAGGTTTACAAAATTTTAATAAGGAGATCATAAGAAGTCGTCCCGACTCTTTCATCTTGACGAGTGATTCAGGAGTGAAATGTCAAAGGCAAACTTTACCAGAAGGATTGAGTTTTTGAATTGAATTTGAAAATGACTTCTATATTCACTCACCTATATTGAATCATAAAGATTACAATCCGATATGTATTGATATAGTGTAGAGATCACTAAGAATTTGAAAAAGGTTTGAACTTTGCTAAGGAATTTGAAAACTTGACTTTGAAATCAAAAGACGTTCTATAAGTTATATAACTAGCATGATATTGATTGATCTGAGTATGCAAGTTTCTAAAATTTATAGGAGGGTTTGAAAAGCATTCTGCTTGACTCTTTTTCACTCTACCAATGAACTTGGAGGAAAAATATTAGAGCCCAGCTTGAAAGAGGTTTGGCTACACTCACCTCTCATTTTTGACATGTCTTATTGACTTGGCCACACTCACCTAAGGGAGAAATCAATAGAGGGAAAAATAGAAGAAAGGTAGTTAGAACTATCAATTTAATAAAATTTGAACTGCTATTAAAGATGGAGAGTGAGATTTATCCCCAGGGGAGTCGCCATTTTTTGTTTGATTGAAAGGCATAGTTTTAAAAAATTCAATTCTCTTTGGGAAACTTGAAATTTTCAAAAATGTTGATTTTGAAATCTAACACTTATTATGAATGATATATCATCTCGAAAGGTGAACATATCATTCCCTAATAGGTTCAGATTACAAAACTTTGGATTTATCTCGATTATCATAGTCAAACTCAAGGGGAGACAACATATGATCCTAGAGAATCAAAATGATGTTTGATCAAATATTTGGTTGCAATATTAATCTCATAATTAATATCTTCCCTAAGAAAGAAGATATCATTTTTTATTAATCATTTGAAAATGACGATAATGATCGTCAAAGTTAATTTTCCAAATGGAAATTAATTAAAGTTTTAAAAAGCTTGATTTTGAAAATTTGATTTGGATTTCTAAATCTCTTACGAGCGTAAGCCCTCATAGTTAATTACATCATAAGGCAACTGGAGTTTCCTATTAATACTCTCGATTAAAAAAGCTGTACAAATTTTATTTAGATTTTTAAAGCTTGATGTCAAAGGAGGTAAGGACTAGAATTTTTGAACATGATTGGTTCAAAATTGAACACTTATTCCGGAGTCAAAGGGAGAGGGGTAAGGAGTATTTGAGATTCTGAATCATTTCATAAACACCCCAACCTATCCTAAGTATTGGGCTTATTTGATTGAAAGAGATTTATGTTTTAAATGATTGATTTTATTAGGAAATTAGGATTCAATTCCCAAAGGTTCAGGTCTTATAGCCTGAGCCTACCTCAGAACCTAAGTCCAAAATGGGTACTAAAAATCAGTGACCTAAACCTAGGTAATGCAATGCATATCTGGACTTACCCTGACCTAGATTGGGGAGCCAACTAAACCACCCAGGCACTTTAAAACCATGTGTCTAGTCACTTATGTGAGAGTGGGTAGGGACATTATTTAAGATTGAGTTTTTAAGAATAGGGCCAACATCTAGAGCAGTCCTTAATTTGGCCCCTTGACTTATGTTAGTGATATAAAACTTAAAATAAAAAATCAATTAAGTTTTAAACTCTTTTAAGTTTATTTCTAATGCAATGCATGTCAATTGACTCAATTAAGATGCATAAATTTGACAGAAGCAGTTTTAAAATTAGGCTTAAATAATAGATTTTATACAAGATTGCACAGACTCCCCTTGACAAATCTGCACCCTCATAGGCTAAGTGGCCTGCCAAAACTCGTAGGCGTGGAGGTGCCTACAAAAGAAAACAAAATGCATGAATAAGCTATGAGAACCCCCAATGGTCCCATGCTTACCTTTTAAAATCATTAGAGTATCTATATGAGCTTAAATTTTTTACATTTAATTAAGGTAGAAAATGTTTTAATGATCCCTCACGAGCCTCCGATCAGGTTCTAGGCTAAGTTAAAACACGAAATATAAAATCGCCAAAAAACTAAGAAAAGCAGGCAAATTCTAATAGCACAATCAACATCAAACAATTAATTAAATAATTAAATTAATTAAATTAATACTCAAATTGAAAGTTCATGTGGCAAGTGCCACTAAATTGTACAACCTAGGGTCTACAGGAAAAGTAAAGTGGACGGGTACCACTGACTACAACCCAAATTCTACTCCTAAGACTTAAGTGACTTTGAGAATTGGGATTCTTCTCATTATCCACTTTTTTATCCTTTTGCGAGCTCCTTGGATTGTCTTATCCATACATCTAAATGAAAAGAAACTCCCCCTTGAAAGGGGTGTTATCTTTCCTCTTTGGATACTTTAAGATTATCTAAATTTGGATATCCAAATGAAGAGGGACTCTTCCTCAAGGGATGTCCCTTCCTCTTTGGATTCCAAATTAGATATTTAATCCCATTCTCAAAACACTTTAAAGTACAACTCAATTCAAATTAAATTATATTAATCAAAATTAAAAATATAGACTCAAGTACAACCTAAAGGGTTATCCTAAGCAGTTATAATTTAAAATATCCTAAGCTGTTATAATTAATCTCAACTAGTTATATTAATTAAATTTAAAATGCTCATATCACAGCTATATTTGGCCATGCTCTTTTTAATTTAAAAGGGGACTTAAGTAGTCTGAAGCACCTGTGTAAAATATATATTAATTTTTTTAATTTATGCCCTCTTTATTTATAATTACCCTGTACGAGCATGGCCACCTGCATAAGATTGAGTTAGTCTAAATTGCTCCTATCCTAGGGGTAAATATAACACACAATCAAATCAAAACACATAGTGCAGGAATTTAAATAAACAATCACATCAATTCTACTACTAGCAATTAGCATGCAATGAAAGCTCAAAAGATCCGGCACACAACCGCAGGAAAGTAAAAGATTAGCCTAGCCTAAGACTAGTGTTGGTTATCCTAGCAAACCATCTAAAGTGTGTGTAGAGGTCTTGTGGCTTTGATATATCCTATATATGACATTTGATGAAAGTTGCTTAAAGGTTTGATTGGTTGGAAGGCTTAAGGGAAGATTTTGGTTAAAGTTTAAGTCTTAATGATTTGAAATTAAATTTTAAGATTAATTTTTAATTATTTATTTGATATCACCTTTATTTCTCACTGAGGCCATGAAGTTTATTTTACCTTCCTTGGGGTTAAGTCAATAGCCTTGTAGGCTTGGGTTACCTAGTGGTACCCAGTATAGTTAAGTGAATTCAATTTGATTAAGGTTAAAAAGTAGATTAATTTTTTGATTAAGATTAATTAATTACTAATTTTAAAGATTTGAATTAATTAAGTTTGCTATCAACCAGTTCATGGAGTTGTGCCACCAGGCTCGAGGAACGAAGCCTCCTTCGAAGACGTAGCCCCACAACCTGGAGTAGTCCATCCTATAAACTTGGTTAATAGAATTAAATTAAGGATTTTAATTTTGTTTAAATCACTAATAACCATTTAATTTTAAAGTTTTAATCACTCCATTGAATCCATTCAAGGCGTTGTGCCACTAGGCTCAAAGAATAAAGCCTCCTTAGGACACGCAGCTACGTATCCCAGAGTAGTCCGTCCTAAAAACTTTATCTTTGGAGTGGTTGTTATGTATAAAGGGGGTTGGATGAGCGATTTAAATATTAACTTAATATTTTCTGGAATTTAAAATTAATTATCAAATTTTTGAATTTTCTGGATTATTTTAATCAATTAATTAAGGGGTCAAAAATTAACTATTTAATTAAGCTTAAATTTTGAAAAGTTAGTATTGTTATAAAATATTAGACCTTATTATGATCAGTTAGACTATAAGTTTGCTGGATCTGGATTTCTCTATGAAAAGTTATGAATTTTAGAAGTTTTGACTTGATTTTGACTTAAGTTTGACCAAATTGTTTTCTTTTTGACTTTGACTGATTTTTAAAGATTTGATATTTTTGATAAATATTAGGTTTTCATATGAGTTTAATCCTAATGAACTCCAAACTTCTTCAAATCAACTCCAAATATCAGAAATGATCTAAGGAGGGATTTTCAAGTGTTTGAGAATTTTTTTGAATTCTTAATTATTTTTAATTAATTAAATTAATTAAATATTCAATTTCACTTAAACGTCAATTAAGCTTAAATTTAATGTCAAATCAAGCAGGTTTTAATTTCTTGTGGTAAGGGTTCAATTTTGATTAATTTGAGGTGTTATATATATTTTTGCGATTTAAATTTGATTTATTAAATTTTCTAGAAGTTTTAAGGCTTAATCTTAAGGGATTTGATTAAGAGGTTTAAAGGGTTTAAATTTTAGTGAAAATTTTCCCTAAAGCAGGGATGGTCACTAACCTTAAGGGGTTTAAATTTTAAGTCAATTGGATTTAATTTGGTTTGTTGTAATTTTTGGAAGTTTTTAATGATTAATTAAAGAATTAATTAATTAAATATCTTAATGATTTTTAATTGAAGTTAATATCTTCCTATGGACTATATGTGTCACTAAATTTAAGTGCTCAAAGTTTCAAACCTAATAGACATGTATTTTAATTCCTAAAGTTAATCTAAATTATCTAAACAAATGTGCTTAATTATTGTCCTTAATGACATTAGGTTATATAGGATTGAAATATAGTTTTTCTAACCCTTGGACAGTAATTACCATCACATCATAACACATCAATCAAGATAATGAAATGGTACCATAATGCTCTATGGAAAGATTACATCAAAATTTTAAGGTTATAGATCACATAGTGACCTAAGAACTTATAAATTTGAATACAAGGAATTATTTTAATTGAATTGGATTGAAATCATTGGAAAATGAAAGGGACATCTTCAATGATTTCTCCATTCAACTTTCAAACTACAATCATACTCATTTTGAGAATAATATACAATGAAACATACACTATCAATGCTAATTCATTCTCAAACTAAACATGATCTAATCTTAACTTTATTTTTAATAGAAAGTGCTCATCACACTGAATCCATAGAGCTCTAACATGCTATGATTGGAGTTAAATTAAATTAGTTATGAATTTTCAAAAATCTAGGTCAAACCTTGACCAAGATTTTATAATTTCATAAAACTAACTAAGATTGCATCAAAAAGGCTTGAGAAATTTTGGGAAGATCAAAATTAGACCACTGAATATCTCTACCAAGTTTCATATTAAAATAATTTATATAATTTTATTAAAAAAAGAAATTAGGTTTTCTATATTTTTTAAATAATTAATAAAATATAATTCAAAATATACTGATTTTAATTTTAAAAAAAATTAGATAAAATTATGAACAAAATGAGACCAAGAACTTCAAAATGGATGAGAAATAAAATTTCTACAATTTTTTGAAGTTTTGGGTAATTTTCTGAATTATCTTGGGATTTTATTTATATAGTCAGTCGGCGGTGCTGACTGTACGTATCCTTTCAATGCGGTGTGATGGGATTCAACCAGACAGATGGTGGCGGTTAAGTTGGCCAGCCTACTTATCCAGCACGGTAGGATTCCGGGCTATTAGATCTAACACAGGGAAGATCTAACGGTTCAGATCAAACCTACGGGATGACTTTGATCCAGAATGATCTAATGGTCGAAATCACTCTCATGGTTTAGACTAACGATCTGTATACAATTGGTTGAAGAGTTGGTCAACCTGCAATTTTGAGAGATCGAACCGAATCGAAGATCTGACCAAATCACAGCTATTGATCTAAAAGAAATAGATCCAACAGTTGGCAACCCGTCTTCCACCTCCGTCAACCCGTGAACCCTAGAAATATTTTTGATTTTAAATGCTCAAAGTAGTGAAACAAATAAGTTAAAGTATTAAATAGAGATAATATATGGTCTAAGGAAGAATGGGAGAGAGATTTTTGAGCCTTTGACGCAATCTTTGGAAACTTATTTAGTTAACTAGATAAATGCCTAGGGTTTAGGATTTACCATGGTTTGAATGATGGATTCGAATGATTTAATGTTTTCTAAACTTGTAGTGTTGTGATTTGGGTGAATCGGTTTGTTCATGTGAATTCTAATCCAAGTTAATGTTATTTAGGTTTTTGATGATTACAAAAGCTTATTGTTTGTCTAATTCATCTTCTAACATATATTTGAGTTTTTTTGCTGTGTATACTAAAGTATCTTTCAAGAAATTCACACTCTAGATTGTTGAAGACTTCAAGTTCACAAACTTCAAGTTCACCTGTCCACTGTAAATGAAGTCTGTAAAATTTTCTTTTTCTTGAGTCTGAGAGAGTGTGATTGTAAGTTGGATTACTATGCACACACACACATTGGGGGAGTAAAAATCTTAATTTTTTTAAAGACTGATTGTACAGTACGACTTGTAATCGTATGGGATGATCTGTAGAATATGTCCTCCAAACAGAACCCGTATCCAAAGAAAAATTTTCTAAGTCATGTTCGTACAGTACGATTACCTTTCGTACATGAGTTTTGCTATACGAACAGCTTAAAATTGGGTTCGTCCAAGACTTCATACGAGACAAAATGTTCATACGAAGCTCTCTGTTCGATTCGTCCAAGCTTTCATACGGGATGAATGTTCGTACGAAGCTCTCTGTTCGATTCATCCAAGCTTTCGTACAGGATGAATGTTCGTACGAAGCTCACTGATCGATTCGTCCAAGCTTTCGTACGGGACGAATGTTTGTATGAAGCTCTTGGTTCGATTTTTCCAAGTTTTCATACGAGACGAAATGATCGATATTTTAAACTATTCGTACGGTATGATATGAAATCGTACGGGACGATCGACACGGACTTAACTTAAAATTTTAGTTTTTGGACGGTTTTTTTTGTCCCAAGTATAAAAATGACTCAAAACTGTTTGAAGGAAAGATCCTTCTGTGAAAATTCTTTTGGAAAGTGAGAGGAGAGTGATTGGGAGAGTGTTTGGGAGTGAGTTTTGAGAGATCTTTCAAGAGAAAATTGTGAGGAGATTCACAAGGTTATCCAATTGAGAGGATTTATTTTACTTGTTCTTCAAGCATCTTCCTAGTTTACTTGGAGACTTTTATAAGAGGATTGTTCAAGAGGATTCTGGTTCTCTATCGCACTTGGAGAGTGAAAAGGATGAAGGTTCTCTGCCGCACTTGGAGAGTTAAAAGGACGACGGTTCTCTGCCGCACTTGGAGGGTGAAAAAGATGACGATTCTCTGTCGCACCGGGTTTGGTGGAAGAGAGTTTGTAAAGGCTTCTCCGCCTTGCTGTGGGGGCAAAAGGAGAGTCACTTGAGTTTAGTGCAATACCTAGAGAAGGAGTCTCTAGGGAGTGGATATAGGTCGTGTTTTGACCGAACCACTATAAATTCTGGTGTTCTCTGTTCACTATTTATTTTCTGCATTTTTTATTTCTTGTTGCAGTTTATTTTCTTTGTGGTTGAATTTCTGCGGTTGAAGAAAAAGCCAAAGTTTAATCTGTTCGTACGGTACGAAGGTATATCGTACTGTATGATTTGCTTTAAAAATTTTCCATAAGCCAAGTGTAATTTTTAAAAGTACCAATTCACCCCTCCCCCCTCTTGGTTAGCCTAGGGACGTGAGAAATAGGTCTAACAACCTATTCGTGCCTTTCAAGTCGTATCAAAGCTAATTTCAAAAATAACTGTTTAAATGCTTTTTGAAATTTCGATCATGGCTAATTTTAAAAATAGAAATACTATGGAAGGATACTCGATCACTAGACCACCGTTATTTGATAATATCCCTTTTGATTTTTGGAAAACTCGCATGTCTACTTTTCTATAATCTCTTGACTATCGTATGTGGATGTTAGTTCAGGATGGTTATACTGAACCTACTAGGATTGTAGAAGGAATAAGATTTCAAACACCTTTTGCGAACTGGACTGTAAAAAAATGTAAATTAGCACAACTGAATGCTAAGTGTTTGAATAGTTTCTTTTGTGCTTTAAAGTCAGAAGATTACATGCGTGTGTCTACCTGTAAATCAGGAAAAGAAATTTGGGATAGACTTTGCATCACATATGAATGTACTAATGAAGTGAAATAAACTATATTGAACATTCTTTTGCATGACTATGAACTTTTTTGCATGAAACAAAATGAATCAATTACTGACATGTACACTCGTTTTACACACATAGCCACTTCATTGCATGCTTTAGGTAGGGAGTTGACGAATGCAGAGAAAGTGAACAAGATATTACGTTGTTTACCTCCTACATATGATGTAAAGATAACTGCAATAACTGAATCTAAAGATTTGAATGTTTATTCCGTTGACAATCTTCTTGGATCACTAATTGCTTACGAGCAATCGGTGACTCAAAGACAGATTGATGCAGGTGAGAAGCGAAAGGAGAAGAACATTGCTTTAAAGGTGAACGACTCTGAAAGTGATCTGTCACTACCTGAGGATGAAGATGATATTGCCCTGATGACGAGGCAATTTAGAAGTTTCCTAAAAAGGAAGCAGAGAAGACGCCAGTTTTGGAACAAAGGTAAGTTCTAGAAGAATATTAAGGCTTCAAATGAAGTCATTTGTTATGAGTGCATGAAGCCAGGACACATCAGGATAGATTGCCCCAATATCAAAGGAAATCCTAGCAAGGAGAAGACCGAGGAGAAACCAAAGGATAAAAGGGGTAAAAAGAGAGTACAACGAGCTTTCTGGGCGGACTCAGCTTCTGATTTGTCAGAAACAACACCAGAAGAGGAAGTTACCAATTTATGCTTAATGGCTGATAATCTCGACCATTCAGATGAGGATGAGGTATGTGATTTAAGCTATGAAGAATTATTTGAAGTTTCTGAACGCATACACTCTGCATATAGGAAACTTAAGAAATTGCACGCTAAGTTAAATTTGGATTATATAGAGCTGTAAAAAGATTATGAGATCCTTAGAAAAGATCATGCATTAATTGACAGCAACCACATGACTTTGTTGGATGAGTATGATGATTTCAGCAAACAGCATAATCTTTTAAAATCATCAAATGCTGAACTTGAAAAAGATTTTAAGACCTTTATAGATGAATCGGATTCTAGAGAGCATGAGTTGAAAATTGATAATTCGATTTTAGAAAGTGCCAATGCTTATCTTGAAGTTCAGATTAAAGCACTTAAGGAAAATAAAATACCACCTAAACTTGAAGAGTTTCACGAATCTTACCACAAGAATATTGACTCAAGATCTAAAAAGAAAATTTTTAGGAAGAATAGATTAGTGAATCCCTTTCCAGGGATAAAGTGTTTTTCTTGTGGTAGTTTAGGACATATTTCCCATACCTGTACTTTGAAGTATAGAATACATTTAGCATGGAGACGTAAGGTGCATAAACCACAGCATATCACACATGCATCTGGTTTAAAGTTGCCAAGAGGTGAACCCAAACTTGTTTGGGTTCGCAAGACTAACGTTTGATCATTTTGCAGGAATGCTCTCACAGAAGACCTCGTGAGAGTATTTGGTACCTGGACAGTGGATGCTCAAAGCATATGACCGGAGATACGAATCAATTTATATCGCTAGAAGCCGGGAATGGAGGTAAGATGACGCTTGGAGATAATACCACCAAGAGAGTGGTAGGTAGAGGTATAATTAAAAATTCAGAGAATTTTGTTATTTAGAATGTACTGTTGGTTGAAGGCTTGAAACACAATCTATTGAGTATTAGTCAATTATGTGACAAGGGCTATCATATAAAGTTTTTACCTACAAGTTATGTTATTAGTCTAAATGGAACTGTTGTTTTGAATGGTGATAGGGTGAACAATGTCTACATGCTAGATTTTAATTCTGTTAAACCATCTACTGCCTTGTGTTTGAAAACTGTATCTAATGAATCATGGTTGTGGCATAGAAGGCTTTGTCATGCTAGCATGAAAAATCTTAGGAAATCACTCAAAAGCAACTAGTTAGAGGAGTACCCAAATTGGATTTTACTAAAGATCACTTGTGTGATGCATGTCAACTAGGAAAATAAGTGAGATCCTCTTTCAATTTTATCAAGGAAATTAGGACTAGCAAGCCCTTAGAAATTCTTCACATGGATTTATTTGGACCTGTTAGTACCTTAAGTTTAGGAGGAAAAAGATTTGGGTATGTTATTATGGATGACTATACTAGATTCACCTGGATTAGATTTTTGAATCATAAGAGTGAATCATTTGAAGAGTTCAGAGATTTTGCCACTTGGATTCAGAGAAAACTTGATTTTGTAATAGTCAGTATCCAAAGTGATCATGGGGGAGAATTTGAAAATGAAATGTTTAATAATTTTTGCAAATCTCTTGGAATTGAACACAACTTCTCAGCTCCTAGGACACCTCAACAGAATGGAGTTGTAGAAAGAAAGAACAGGACATTAGTTGAAACTGCTAGGGCCATGTTGGCAGAATATTCACTTCCTAAATACTTTTGGGCTGAAGCGGTTATTACAGCATGTTATGTATTGAATAGGGTGTACATAAGGTCTAAATTGAATAAGACACCCTATGAACTTCTTAAAGGTAGAAGTCCCAACCTCTCGCATCTACATGTTTTTTGATGTAAAGTGTTTATACATAATAATGATAAAACTCTTCTAGGAAAATTTGATCTGAAATTAGATGAAGGAATCTTTCTAGGATATTCAAGTGTTGGAAAATCCTATAGAGTTTTTAATAAGAGAATATTGGTAGTTGAAGAGACCACACATGTTGTTTTTGATGAATTCTATGATAGTAAAGGGTCTAAGTTGGATGAAGATGAGGTTGAGGTGCAAACCCAAAAACTTGAAAATAAAAAAGTTGAAGAAAGGGTTGAAAAAGAAGAGGAAAACCAATTGCCTATAGAATGGAAATTTGTTAGGAGTCATCCTAAAGAATTGATTCTAGGTGAACCAAGTGAAGGAAATAGGACTAGGCATGGTTTGAGGAAAGAAGTGAATCATTCAGCATTTATTTCAATGATAGAACCCACGAACATAGAACAAATATTTTTGGATGAATTTTGGATTTTGGCCATGCAAGAGGAGTTGAATCAATTCAAGAGAAATGATGTTTGGGAGTTAATAGAAAGGCCAAAAGATCAAAGTGTAGTTGGGACTAAGGGGGTGTTCAAAAACAAGATGAATGATTCATGAGTTATTATGAGAAATAAGGCTAGATTAGTAGCTAAGGGGTATACTCAAATCGAAGGAATTGATTTTGAGGAGATATTTGCCCCTGTAGCAAGACTTGAAGCAATAAAAGTTTTGTTAGCCTTTGCCTGTTTTAAAAATTTTAAATTGTATCAGATGGATGTTAAAAGTGTCTTTCTAAATGGGGTAATAGAAGAGAATGTTTATGTTGAGCAATCCCCTGGTTTTAAAAATTCTTAATACCCTAATTATGTTTTCAAATTAAAAAATGCATTATATGGATTAAAACAGGCACCTAGAGCATGGTATGAGAGGTTAAGCACTTTCTTATTGAACGGATCATTTGTTAAAGGAAGTGTGGACACCACTCTATTTTTGAAAAGGCTTGGAAATGAGATACTCATTGTTTAAATATATGTGGATGATATCATTTTTGGATCAACTAATAAAGCTCTATGTGATGAATTTTCAAAAACAATGAGTAGTGAATTTGAGATGAGTTTGATGGGTGATTTGAGTTATTTTCTTGGCTTTAACATAAAGCAAAATGAGGAAGGAACTTTTCTTTGTCAATCTAAATATGTGAAGGAAATCCTCAAAAAGTATGAAATGGATAATGCTAAACCAGTCACTACACCCATGAGTTCCTCAGTCCTATTAGATAAGGATCCAAAGGGAAAATCTATTGTCAAAAGAAGTTTAGAGGAATAATTGGATCTTTGCTTTATTTTACTGCTAGCAGACCTGATATTATGTTTTGTGTTTGCTTATGTGCTAGATTTCAAGATGATCGAAAAGAATCATATTGGACAGTAGTAAAAAGGATCTTAAGATATCTTTTGGGAACTCAAAATTTAGGAATTTGGTATCCTAAGAACAGTTCTTCTTTTGATATTATTGGATACTCAGATTCAGATTTTGTAGGCTGTAGGGTGGATAGGAAAAGTACTTCTGAAACATGTCAATTCATTGGAAATTCATTAGTATCTTGGTCTAGTAGAAAACAAAATTCAGTAGCACTTTCTACAGCTGAAGTAGAATATATTGCCTTAGGGAGTTGTGTAGCACATGTGCTTTGGTTGAAACAATAATTGAGTGACTTAGGATTTTTAGTTGGCACCATTCCAATATTTTGTGACAACACTAGTGCCATTTGTATTTCAAAGAATCCTATTCAACATTCTAGAACCAAGCATATTGACATAAGGCATCATTTTATAAGAGATCATGTAGCGAAAAGAGAAATTGAACTACATCATGTCACTACTAAAGATCAGCTTGCATATATTTTCACAAAACCCTTAGCCTTTGACACATTTAGCATGTTGAGGACAAGGCTAGGTGTGATAGATCTAAATGCTTGATTGCAATTTCTACAAATGTATTTTTATTTGTTTGTGTTTGTTAGTTTGTTTGTTGGATTTTTTTTTTTTAAAAAGGGGAGAGAAAAATCAAAATTTACGGTTGTATTTTTGTTCCTTGTTTGAATGTTGAAAGGCATGCAAGTTTTGAAGTGATGGGAGTTTATAGTGTCTATTCATACTGTATGATATGTCATCATACTGTATGATTACATCATCGTGCCCACACTTCGTCTATACGAACGGGGAGGAAACACGGTTAGGAGCAGTTATTATTGGTGATCGTACGTATGAATACGTCATTCGTCTGTATGATCCACATGTCGTTTCATGTGAGGGATGAACCTAACCATCGCCTGAACGAACTTAAATTTTTTGATCGTACTGGACGAACACGTAACCGTCTGTACGATCAGGAAGTCAAAAAGCCTGTACGAAAGGATGCCTCAGGACGAGCAGTTTTTGAAAAACCATTTCATTTTGACTACTTTCGTTCGTCTCAGATGAACTTTTGTTCATCCCGGACAAAGCAAGGTTTGTCTTGTACGAATGTTATTCGTACAGTACGATCGCAGGTTTTTTCTATATAAAGGCGGGTCATTTTCTTTCATTTCACTTTCTATCTAGAACCTTTAGAGCCTTGAGAGAAAATGTCTGGCTGTGGAAAAAGGGCACGGGTGGCTAGGGGTCCTGCATCTAGAAGGAACTGTGATGAAAAATTTCTTAGTGAGGAGAATGAGGAAGCATACCTTAGGTATGCTGCATCTAAGGTTACTCCTTCGCGCATTTTATTGCAGGAAAATATATATTTTACAGTCATGCCCCTCTTTAACTCGACCCATTTTTCTTTTCTTTTGACCTTGATCTATGCCTTCAATAAGGATTTATTTCATGTGTTCCTGGCCAACATGACCTTTAACCAGGATCACACAGTCATTTCTTCTTATGTCCTTAAACAAAAAGTTGTGATAACTAAGGAGGATTTAGGAGAATATGTTCATCTTAGAACTCAAGGGACTAGAGCTCATACCTTCTCCACAAGACCTGAAAATGGTTGTTCCGAAATTAACCGAGTTCTTAGAGGTGCAAGCATACCCACACATATCTCTCGGGTAGATACATTGAATCAAAATGCTAGGATAATCCAACATGTGCTTAGGACATCAATCATACCTAAAGAAGGAGATCGAGTTAATATGACTCCACTTCTTTCCTCAACCACTTTTCTTATTATGACTGGCCAACCTATAGATGAAGCCCAATTGATCATAGACTACATCTACTATCTGTCTGATATTGGTCTGGCTAGTGTAAAGAGGAAGAAAAATATTTCTGTAGGATATGTTGTGTGTTACATCCTAGAGAGAAAATACAACCTAGTTCATCCTTCTGGTCCTTCCGAACTCCCACTGTACTTCACTGACGCTTCCTTTAGAGTGTTATTTGGGAAAGAGGGTACAGCTGACAGCTTAGATGATGAGCCTCCTTCAGCTTCTGCTCCTTCAGGTGCACCCTCAACTGCATCTGGACCATCACAGGATTTCTATCAAAACATGGTCCAACATTTTGATAGAATGGACCAAAGGTTTGATGACATGGAGGCTCATTTGAAGAGACAGGATGATCAATTTGATGATGTCAACACTAATATTGCTACTCTTAATAGCTATTTTGCGTTGTTCGGTGGTACACCACCTCCTCCTCCGGATCATGGTCCTGCTCAGTTCTAGCTCACTTTGGTATTGCTTAGCTTGTATGTGTTTGTGGTACTCTTTATCAATATTAGGTTCTTTTTTTGTCAAGTTTATGTCTGGGAATGAAAGCAAGTTTTTTTTTATGAGATTGTGCCTCAATGTAAAACTTGCTATGTTGTATGGTTCAAATGATTGGAAATGAAATGTTCTACTGTTTCTGTGCTTTTTTTGTGTTAATGACTGTTTTATTTTTCTTGTTCTTTTCACTTGACTATATTTGATTAATGATCTAGAATGTTAATTGAGTTCATATTACAATAGAAAATACTATGCATAAATTCAAATTTTCAAATTTTTTAGATTTCATTATGTTTTGGTGTGGATTAGAAGATCTTACTTAATCTTATTTAGACATGTATTATTTAGTCTAAATTTGTGTATTTTTTATGTTTTAATATTATTCTCACTGTCTAAATCTTAGTGTTTATTATTGTATGTGTGAGTAAGAGATAATGTTTTTGGAAAGAATCTTACATTCAAAGCAAAGCCTGAAAAGATGCACAAAATGTGCCATACAAGAAAAAGATGCGTAATGTCGCCAAATGTGAAAAGACACACAAAGTGTGTCATCCAATAAAAGATACGCAGTGTCGCCAAATTTTAATAAGGCACAAAATAAGCCTATATTTTGAAAAGATGCGCAAAGTCGCCAAATTTTCTTTCCTTTAGTATTTTTTCTCTATTTTCACTAATAAATAATTGTCACTGTAGACTTAGAATTTTGGTAATGTTATCTCATCTTCTGTATAAAATTTTGACTACTAATATGTCTAATACATTACTAATTTAGATCAACTTTTCTACTCCTTAACATACTTTGCAATCTAACATTTTTGAGTATTTAGTTTTTGCATCTCATTGAATATTATAGTTCAACTTCATTTAACATTATTCCTCTTCTCAACTATTTTTTAAGTGACCTTTTTACTGTTGGCAAAAGGGGGAGAGTTTTATTGTTTGACTTATGTATATTATGTGCTATTTTGTAGTGCTATTTTGTATGTTATGTGACTAATTGTATTATTTTGTATGTTATGTGACTAATTATTTGACTTATGTTAATTTGACTTATGTAATGTGCTATTTGTTTGTTTTGTTTCTTGTGCTATTATGTGCTATTTATTTTTTTGTTTCGTGTGCTATTATTTTTGTATGTGCTTGTGTTATCATTTCTACACTCTATCCTACCCTTTATCCTATCCTTCCCTTGTGTATTTCATGTAAAATTCTAAATCCTAATATATCTTGATTAGTCTGTAGGGGGAGCTTAGAGATAGGATAAATCAACACTTTAGGGGAACTTTAGGGATCTTTTATTTAGGGGGAGTGTAGATCCTTTATTTAAGGGAGTACATTTAGTGGATGTTAGAAGATTTTTTTATGTATTTCATTTCAAACAATAGTTGTTTTGCCATCATCAAAAAGGGGGAGATTGTTGTAATTTGGGTGAATCGGTTTGTTTATGTGAATTCTAATCCAAGTTAATGTTATTTAGGTTTTTGATGATTACAAAAGCTTATTGTTTGTCTAATTCATCTTCTAACATATATTTGAGTTTTTTTTGTTGTGTATACTAAAGTATCTTTCAGGAAATTCACATTCTAGATTGTTGAAGACATCAAGTTCACCTGTCCACTTTAAATGAAGTCTGTAAAATTTTCTTTTTCTTGAGTCTGAGAGAGTGTGATTGTAAGTTAGATAACTATGCACACACACACACACATTGGGGGAGTAAAAATCTTAATTTTTTTTAAGAATGATCGTACATTACGACTTATAATCGTACGGGACGATCTGTAGAATATGTCCTCCAAATAGAACCCGTATCCAAAGAAAATTTTTCTAAGTCATATTCGTACAGTACGATTACCTTTCGTACATGAGTTTTGCTGTACGAACAGCTTAAAATTGGGTTCATCCAAGACTTCGTACGAGACAAAATGTTCGTACGAAGCTCTCTGTTCGATTCGTCCAAGCTTTCGTACGGGATGAATGTTCGTACGAAGCTCTCTGTTCGATTCGTCCAAGCTTTCGTACGGGATGAATCTTCGTACGAAGCTCACTAATCGATTCGTCCAAGCTTTCGTACGGGACGAATGTTCGTACGAAGCTCTCTGTTCGATTCGTCCAAGCTTTCATACGAGATGAAATGATCGATATTTTGAACTATTCGTACGGTACGATATGAGATCGTACGGGACGATCGACACGGACTTAACTTGAAATTTCAATTTTTGGACGGTTTTTTTCTGTCCCAAGTATAAAAATGACTTAAAACTATTTGAAGGAAAGATCCTTCTGTGAAAATTCTTTTGGGAAGTGAGAGGAGAGTGATTGGGAGAGTGTTTGGGAGTGAGTTTTGAGAGATCTTTCTAGAGAAAATTGTGAGGAGATTCACAAGGTTATCCAATTGAGAGGATTTCTTTTACTTGTTCTTAAAGCATCTTCCTAGTTTCCTTGGATACTTTTGCAAGAGGATTGTTCGAGAGGATTCCGATTCTATGCCACACTTGGAGAGTGAAAAGGATGAAGGTTCTCTACCGCACTTGGAGAGTGAAAAGGACGACGGTTCTCTACCGCACTTGGAGGGTGAAAAGGACGACGGTTCTATACCGCACCGGGGTTGGTGGAAGAGAGTTTGTGAAGGCTTCTCCACCTTGCTGTAGGGGCAAAAGGAGAGTCACTTGAGTTTAGTGCAATACCTAGAGAAGGAGTCTCTAGGGAGTGGATGTAGGTCGTGTTTTGACCGAACCACTATAAATTCTGGTGTTCTCTGTTCACTATTTTTTTCTGTATTTTTTATTTCTTGTTGCAGTTTATTTTCTTTGTGGTTGAATTTCTGCGATTGAAGAAAAAGCCAAAGTTTAATCTGTTTGTACGGTACAAAGGTATATCGTACTGTATGATTTGCTTTAAAAATTTTCCATAAGCCAAGTGTAATTTTTAAAAGTACCAATTCACCCCCCCTCTTGGTTAGCCTAGGGACGTGAGAAATAGGTCTAATAACCTATTCATTCCTTTCATGTAGTTTGTCCCTGCACAATCCCTTAGAAGGCTTCAAGCTTGGAGAATCACCAGAAGAGGATTTAGAAAGTTGAGGCAAACCATGCTTCAGTCTTGCACTCTCCTTGCCGCCAATAAGCTCCAAATGCCAGGAGAAGATCATGGGGATGTGAAGGAAGCTTTGGGATTTCAAAATGAAATGCCAAAGGGCTTTGGGAATGAATGAAAATTGAGTTAGCTCAAAATGAGCGGATTCTACCCTATCCTCCCTATTCCAAGAGTTGGAGCTAAAATGGAGAGCTAGGATTGATTAGGTGTAATGCTGGGATGTTGGACACCTGGACCTGTCTGTTAGGGATCAGGGGAGGCACGTGGCTCAGGTGAAATTGACCCTAGGTCGTTCTCACGCCTAGGGGGACCACTGGGTTTACTAGGTTCATTTAGCTGAGCTAGGGGTCAAGCCAGGGGTTAAGCAAGGTCGAGTTAACCTCAGAGAAAGTTCTAGAGTGCATTTAAATAGCTGGATAGGTTTGGCTTGGAGGAAAGGATTGATTTGAATAGGTTTGACCATGAGAGCTCTCTTGACTGCTTATTGACTGTTTGACCAGTCAACAAGGGTCAAGATGGTTGAGGTGGCATTCAGGTGAGCCTTAGAGCTTGATGTAATGGTTTAAAACTAAAGTAATCTAATGGAGTGGGAGTTTGAAAGAAGGTTGACCACCTAAAGCCACTTCTCATGCTAGAGTTGACTATTTGACAAGTTAAGTGGTCAAACGATTAAGGTGGACTTATAGGAAGGTGTTTGAATGCTATTGACATGATTTGTGAAAGGATTTAAGGGATAAAGACATTACATGAGTGAAATATTGTGTATGTAGAGAGGTTTGACAAAGTACTTTGACTTGACCAAGCAAAGTCATTGAAGATTAATTCATAACAGATTGAGGAATTGTTCAAAGCATGCATTGTAATGATATTGAGAGACTAGGAAGTTTGATTTGAGTGTATACTAAGAGGTTGACTCATATGGGTCCAGTTGGCCAGGTCTACTAATGGCTGGGTCATGGTGACTAGTCCAACCAAATCATTAAGGGCATGTTTAAGGGGTTTTGAGTGAGATTTGGATGCATTTGGGATTGAATTATCCAAATCATTTATGATCATTTGAATGATCATAAATGATTAGATAAGATTAAAGCTAGATTGAAAACTGAATTAAAGTTTTAATCTGGGTTTGAGGTCTGGATAAGTTAGAGGCCTGGGTTTATTTAAGATTTAAATTGATCCTAAGGGTTAGAATTTAAAAGAATCCTAAGGTCTCGGAAGTCTTAGGTTCTGGAGTTTAGAAGGCTTCTAAAGTCTAAGGAGTCTTAGGGCCTTGGGTCTAGAAATGTCCTATGACCTAGATAGATCCCAAGATCTAGATTAGTTTAGAAATTGGATTGGTCTGGGATGTGGATTAATCTAGGATTAAAATTAGTCCTAGGGTCTGGATTAACCTGGAGTCTGGAGTGATCTAAGATCTGAACTGACCCTAGGGTCTAAATAGATCTAAGGTCTAGGCAAATCCTAGGGCCTGGATAGATCTAGGGTCAGGGTAGATCCTGGGGTCTGGATTGCTCTAGTGTCTAGGTAGATCCTAGGGTTTGGATTGATCTGGAAGAATCCTAGGGTCTAAATAATTCCTAGGGTCTAAAGTCTAGGAAGATCCTAAAATCTCGATGGGTTTGGAGGTTGAATTGATCTGGGATATGGATTGATTTGGAATACATGTTGATTTAAGATCAGATGTGATCCTAGGGTCTGGGTTGATCTAAAATTTGGATTGGGTCCTAGTGACCTCATACAAAAATGAGGTAAACACTTCCTAACACATGGTAGAGAACACATCATATGATAGTGCGAACCTCACAACAAGGTTGCACTAAAATAAGGAATAAAATGAAAATCAAATACAAATACCATTATAATAAGGAATAACTAGGAATGCAACTCTTACAAATAATAATAAACAATAACCAACAAATTTGAAAGCTCATATTATAATTTCTTTTTACTATGCACTTTAAATATCAATGAAAATGTAACCACAAATTAAACTTGGAAGCAATCTAATTAAATAGATGAGTCTCACAAAAGCTTCTGAAAAGTTAAAACATAAGTTAGCAAAACGTGAACAATAAGTTAAGATATTTCAAAAGATGAGATACACTAAAGATTTGAAACAAACTTTTGAATCAACACAAGAATGATGTGAATAGTAAGAGGTCACAAGTAAGGTTCCACTAAACTTTGATTTATTACATGAAGGATATGATTATGATAAAATATCAAACTAAAATGAAAATAATCATAATTTGAATGCAAGATAAAAAAAGACTTTACAATCTTGTGCAGGAATAAAAGAATTAAAACAACACAATTGGAAAGAACGCACCAAATTTTCTTCATCAAGTATGAAGAGGATAAGGAGATAGGAAGACACTTAGCAAGCATGAGAGACCTTGAAACCTATAGCAAAGGCAAGAAAAATGATCTAGCACTTTGAATAAAAAATGTTTAGAGTTTTGTTATTGTAAGGGCAAGAGGTAAGAAAAGCAATAAGATTTCCTCTCTTATTTAGGCAATAATTGGTACTTAGAAGGAGATTTGGAATAAATTAAATCAACCTCTAGAGAAGCATGTGGCTGACCAAGGAAAAATAAGAATGAGCCATGCAATATTTGGCCAAGAAAGTTAAAAATTTTGGCCAAGAGAAAGAAAGGGCAGGTGCACAATATTTAATTTAATTTATAGCCATTATATTTTAGTGAAATCCAAGGGACATTTCAATAACCAATAAAAGATCTGCAAAATTAAAATAATTCCAAGTATAAGCAATTTTTGGCTATATAGTTTCCAAATAAGGACTATATTATGTTGGCAAGGATTAATAGAGGATATTAATGCATTGGGCAGCTGGAAGAGGGGTTAATTTTGTGACATTAAATTAGGTTCTAATTTATTAATCCATGTGTTGAATAGATTAGCTAATAGGACTAAATTTCATGGATTTACATAATTTAAAATAATTTATTGTATTAATTAATTTTAACTTAAATCTTACATCATTTATATTAAACCTACAATAATTTAGTCTTAATTGATTTGGATATGATGTGCATAAATTTTAGTGATGAAAATGATGGTTTATAATTAAAAAGATTTTTTAGTAATTAATTTTATTAGTTCGTTAAGATAATTTAATAATATTAGTAATTTATTGGATGAAAAGATTCAAACATTGAAATAAAGTATCCAATTTTTATGAAATGAATTCCACTTATTTTTATAACTATGTTATTAAATTTAAATAAAAAAAATTGATACTATTGATCTTGATAAAAAGTTATGGTCAAATTATCCTTTGAATTCCTAAAAGAATATTTTGAATAATTTTTTTAAATCTAATTTAAATTTAATTTATATGGCCAAGTAAATAGTGTATAATGTTGTGACATGATTAAATATGTGTTCATGAATGATAATTGAATATTAGATCAAGTTAGATGCATGTTCATAGGGGAGAAATGCAAGAATGATAAAGTTTCCAAAATTAGTGTTAAAATGATAATGTATAAATTTCAAAAATCTTGAATTAATTTTGAAAGAACCATGGAAGAAAGTTTAGCAAACTTTATCTATATGTGAGATATTTCATTTGAGATATTTAACATTAGAAAGTAAATACCCAAGTATTCAATCTGCAACTCTTGAACCAAGGTAAGTCAAGCTTGGTGTGTTTGTTTCCTGAAATGCACTTAATGTAGACCATTAATTACATCCAGCATAGCCTTTGTTATTATCAAAATCTAATGACACCATGCACCATGGCCTATGGGGATAACAATACCCCCCCTTGATGATGACAAACTTTTTTTGTTTGGGTATTTTATGAAAAACATGCAAACTGACCTTTCATCATCTTTAATTATAGCAAGTAAAGCATGACAAATATATGGCAACAACATGTAATAAAGCTCCTAAATATTTGCAAGGATAAAAATTTTGAAATAAACATTAAATTTTAAAAACAACATAATATTTCTTCTCCCCCTTTGGAAAACATCAAAAAGAAAAAAAAAATGAGTGTAGAATAATTTTTAAAGTGTTGGATCTAGCATTCCAAGCATTCTCCTTAAAGTACATAAACATTCATCAGGTAAAGGTTTATTAAAAATGTCAGCAATTTGATGTTTAGTTGAGATAAATTCAATATTAACTGCAGCTTTACAAACATGATCTCTAATGAAATGATGTTTAATATTTATATGCTTTGTGCATGAGTATTAAGTGGGATACTTAGTTAAAATGATAACCTGATGTTAACACATTTAACAAGAATATATTTTAGTAAAATGCCAAAGTCTTCTAATTATTTCTTCAACTACAAAACTTAAGCAATACAAATACCAACATCCATGTACTCAGAGTCAAGAGTGGATAAAGCCATAGAATTTTGCTTCCTAGAGAACCACGACATAAGTGATGATCCTAAAAATTGGCATGTGTCTGAAGTGCTTTTCCTATCCACTTTGCATCCAGCATAGTCAACATTAAAAAAATCAACCAAACCACATGAAAAAGGATTTTTAGGATACCACAAACCTAGAAGTTCCTATCAAATTCCAAAAAATATACTTGACTACCACAAGGTGTGATTCCTTAGGAAAGGCCTAAAAGTAACCACACAAACACACAGTAAACATAATTTCAAGCCCACTAGTAGCAAGGTAGAGAAGTGAACCTACCATACTTTTATAAAGTTTTTTATGAACACCCTTTCCTAATTCATATAATTCAAATCTTTTTGAAGGGCTCATAGGGGTTTCATAAGATTTGAATCTCTCAATGTCAAAACATTCAACGAGTTCATTTGTATACTTAATTTGACTGATGAAGGTGCCATTTCAAGTATCTTCACTTGAAGCCACAAGAAAAACTTGAGTTCTCCCATCATAGACATCTAAAACTCTTTAGACATTAAACTTGAGAACTCAGTGTATATAAATTCATTAGTATTTCCAAAAAATATATCATCCACATAGATTTGTACCACTATCAAATCATTAGCTAAATTTTTCGGGATTAAGGTGATAGCTACTCTACCTTTTCTAAACTTAGGGTCTATAAGAAAATTTCACAACCTAACATTCCATGCCCTTGGAGCCTATTTCAAACAATACAATTATTTCTTTATTTTGTAACATGATCAGGAAATTCCAGGAACTCAAACTGATGGGGTTGCTCTACAAGGACATCTTAATCTATAAACCCCCTCAAGAATGCTCTCATGACATATTTTTGAAATAATTTAAAGTCTTTAAAGCTAGCATAAGCAAGGAGAAACCTAACATCTTCTAGCCAATCTATGGTTGCAAAAGGTTCTTCAAAGTCTATCCCTTCTACCTGTGTACCGCTATGTAACTAACATAGCCTTATTTAGCACAATAAAATATGATTCATCTAACTTATTCATTTATACCCACTTGTTCCAATGACATTATGATCCTCCCATCTTGGAACTAATTGATTTAACTTTTCTTCCACAGCAATAATCCCAAACTGATCACATAAGGCTTCCTCAACTTTTTTGGGTTCAATATTAGATGAGAAATCAAAGTGACTAATCACATTCTATTATGTCTTCTAGTCATAAAACCTTGGGTTTGATCTCCTATGATCAATTCTTTTGGGAAACTTTTCTTATATCTCCATTCTTTAAGAAATGAGTCATAAACATTTTCCTCCAAATTGATTTTCTTTATATTACCAACTTTTTCCTCAACCACATCCTCAATCTTACTAGAGGTTTAGGGATAATTAAAATTTTCAACAAGATAAAAAGAATAAACTCTTCTTCTTCCTTTTGTTAAATGCTTTATAAGATCTTCCAATATTAGAATAGCCTAAGAAAAATCCATCATTAGATTTGACAACAAATTTTCTACTTTTATCCTTTCCCTTTTTTAAGATAAAACATCTACAACCAAACACATGAAAATTATTTATCTTAAGTTTATTACCATAAAATAATTCATAAGGGGTTTTCTTCAAAATTGTTCTCAAATATTCTCTATTCATCATGTAAAAAGCTGTATTCATAGCTTCTACCAAAAATTATTTAGGTAAGCCATATTCATTTAGCATAGATGTACTATGTTCTACTAAGATTCGGCACTTCCTTTCAACAACTCCATTATGCAAAGGAGTTTTAAGAGTAGAAAAGTTATGATAAATACCTAACTCATCAAAAAAAAATTTAAGTCTTATTCTTAAATTCACCTCCATGATCTGATTTAATAATATCAATCAAGTATCCCTTTTCTCTTTAAATATATTTAGCAAACTTTCTAAATTTCTGAAGTGCATCAAATTTATTAGCTAAGAATAAAATCCAAGCAAACCTAGAGAAGTCATATACCGAAATAAAACCAATGGCTTTTCCACCAAGATTCACTGTACTAATGGGTTGAAACAACTCCATATCCAACAACTCAAAAGGTCAAGATGAAGAAATAATGCTTATAGATTTGAATGATGGTTTCAAGGGTTTTCCATGAACATAAGAATCACAAACATAATCATTATGAAATTTAATATTTGGTAATCCATCAACAAATTGAAGTTTAAATAATTTATTAAGTTTATGCATGTTTATATGACTTAGTCTCCTATGCCAAATCCACTTATGATTATTGTTATTTTTAAGACAAAGTAAATTTTAAGTTTTTATCAAAAGGACCATCTAAATCAAGTAGGTAAATATATTTTTGTCTATATCCAACAAAAAAAACATGTTCCTTATTTTTAACTATGTTTAATGAAGCATGAAATGAAACATTTAGTCCTACATCACGTAGTTAACTAATAGATATTAAATTATGCTTAAGACCATAAACTAGTAACACATTGTTTAAAATAATGAAATTATTACCAATTATGCCAATATCAAGTATATTTCTTTTAGCATTATCACCATAAATGATGTATCCACCATCATGTTCTTCTAGCTTACTAAACCTTTCTTTATCACCCGTCATATCTCTTGAACATCAGCTGACCAAGAATCACATGCCCTCTTTGATATGGATTTAAAGGCATTCCTACAAAAACAAATTATAGGTTAACTTTTGAAACCCAACTAAATGTTGATCCACATTCATAATATGATAAAGAAGACATAAAATTAACATGTGTAATATTTTTTTTTTTGAATCAAAACAAAAAAAGATTTTGCATGTAATTTCTTAGCATAACAATCAAAAGAAATATGACCCTTTTATGCCACATTAATTGTACCAAATATTTCTGTTTGTATGAGGTTTAAGTTTATGTAATTTATTATGTGAGCTAGTAGAAGATCTAATTCTATTTCTATGTGAAAATGAACTACAAACATGATATTTCTCAAGTAAGTTTAAGTTAGCATTCAAATTTGTGTTTTCATTTTCTAGTTTATCAACATGCTTTAGTTTTTCAAGATGAGTTATATTTTTACTCTTAAGCTCTTATCATTAACATTTTAAAGAACTAAAATGTATGTCTAAGTTTTTATGCTCTTTATTCAAGACTTTGTACTTTTCATTTAAATTTTTTATAAAAAAAATAAGTAAATCATTAAAAGCATCTAATTCTTAATAAGAAATTTCATCACTTTCCTCATTTGAGTCTGAAGAGAGCCTCAGTTTACCATTAAACATATGCTTACCTCTTCCTGAGATACTTCTTCACTTGTTTCTTCTATTTCGGGGCTTTCATAAAAAACTTTATTCTTCTTTTTGAACTGGCTATTATTATTTTCATTTTCAAACTCCTTCTATTTCTTTTTTTTGTACACTCTCCTTTCATGTGTCCCAACATGTCACAGTTGTACCATATAATATTCTCTCCAATAGAAAACTTTTTAGTGTAAGATTTATGAACTTGGATTTCCACACCTTTGTTTCATTTTGTTTAGGAGGGTTCCAAGTCTTCAGATTAGCATTTCCATCCTTTCACTATCAGCTATTGATGATGATAGTGTTCCTTCACTTAACTCTTTAGCTTGTAAAGTAGTTATTTTTTTCCTTGTCTATCATGTTTGTTCCAACAATTCCATCACATTTAGCTAAAACATATTCGTGTGCTTTCTATGAGGCAAGCAACTAATCAAGAGCATATGTGTTTAAATCTATTTCCTTTACCAACTGCTGCAACCTTTCCCTCTTATTCTTTAGGTAAACATTTTAATATTTTATACACTAGTTCTTAATTTTTGAAGTTTTATTCTAAAGAGTACAAAGCATTTATGATTTTCATAAAGCAAGTGCACATGTCAGTGATATATTCAATTGGAAGCATGCGAAATAATTCATAATCATGTACTAGTCTATTGTTGCAAGCTTTTTTAACTACATTAGTCCCTTCGTTAGTAACAAAAGTTTATCCAAAATTTCTTTTGCAGTTGTGAACTTGGAAATATATATAAAATCATCTTGTAACAAAGAATAGTAAAAAGTGATATAAGCCTTAGCATTTAATTCATAAAGTTCTCTTTCATGCACAGATAATTAATTAAAGGCTTTTTTTAACCATCATGCCATTTACATCTTTTGTGGGTGTGTGGTATTAGTGATTGAGGATGTGCCACATCCTAGAATATTGTCCACTTTAAAAAATACTTATTATATTGTTATAGTAGTCAAATGGTACATTATCTAATAAGAGTGGTCTATATGTATATTGACCTTCAGGGAGGGAAATCTTAGGAATACCTAGTATTATAATGCTACAAGTGGATCTACTCATGGGTATTAAGATAATAAAAGAGCGGAGGCTCTGATAAAAATTCAAAGGTGCTAAGGAACCCAAGAGGGGCAAGGGGGTGGGGGGGGGGGGGGGGGGGGGGGGGGGTGGGAGTGAATTGGTTGTTTTAAAAAATGGAAAATAAATTTAGTTTAAAGAAACATAGATTTTAGTTTGTATAAAACTTATAGTGATAAAAAAAATTATTATTATTAAAAGAATTTGTGCAAGAAAAAAAATCTTTTTTTTCATAAATTTTTGCCAAGTAGAAGAATTAGGTGATTTAGTTGGTTCTAGTTAGATCAATTAAGCACACACAAGAAGAAGATAATGCAAGCACCAACACAAAATACTTTAACATGGTTTGGCAAGAACAACCCATAATCGATCTACTCCATACTTTGCCACCCATAATTAAAGCGGATTCAACTAAAAACCACCAGGGTTACAACAATAATATTATCTTAAACCCAGGAGGAGAATGCCTCACATGAAGGTGAGAACCTCTCAACAAGGTTATAATGAAATAGGGAACAATATAAAAAGCAAAAGAAATTCTCACTATAACAAGGAATAACAAGCAATGTAGCTCTCACAAACAATAAGCAATAATATCCAACAAATTTATATCTCATAATATAATTTCTTTTTATTATGCACTTTAAATATTAATGCAAATGTAACCATAAATTAAACTTGCAAGAAATCAAATCTGATAGAAGAGTTTTACAAACTATATGAAAAATTCAAACATAACTTAGCAACACATGAATAATAACTTAAAATATTTTGAAAGAGAAGATACACAAAAGATTTCAAATAAACTTTTGAATCAATACTAGAATGATGTGAATAGTAAGAGATCACAAGTAAGATTTAACTAAGCTTCTATTTACCACATGAATGATATGATTATGATAAAATATCAAACTAACATGAAGAGAATCACAATTTGACTCCAACATAAAAAGGACTTCACAATCTTGCATTATATTCATAGAATTAAAACAACAAAATTAGAAAGAACGCACCAAATTATCTTCTTGAATTTTGAAAAGGTATTAGAGAGAAAGCAAGACACTTTAGTAAGAATGAGAGACCTTGAAACCCACTTCTAGGGCAAGAAAAATGATCTAGAACTTTTAATAAAATTTTGACAGAGTTTCATTATTGTGAGGTCAAGAGGTAAGAAAAGTAATTCGCCTACCTCTCTTATTTATAGAGAGAATTTTGGCCAAGGTATGGGAAAATTTTTGGAGAAACTTTTTAGGAAATAATTTTAACTTGAAAGGATATTTAAAATAAATTAAATCAGCCTCTAAAGAAGTATATGGCTGGCCAAGGCAAAATAGGAAGAAGCCATTAAATTTCTAGCCAGAATAATTCTAATTTGAAAGTTAAAAAATTTGGCCAAGAGAGGGAAAAAGTTGATGCATAGTAGTTGATTTAATTATTTCCATTAAATTAGGGTGTAATCCATGGGGTAGTTCAATAGCTAATAAAAAATTTACAAAATTAAAATAATTCCAAGTATAAGAAACTTTGTTATTAAATCTGGAATGGAAGATGATCAAATAGAAGCTATATTCAAACATTCAGGGAGATCCATTGCTGCTTTGTCATATGAAGAAGCTATGAAATTTAGCATCAAGGAGGATGATTCGGGTTATTCAAAGTGGCTCAGAAAACTTAAACTCAAGCCAACAGTAGAATTATTTTGGTGGAGATTGAGTAAGCATGCAATTCCAACGAATGATTTTCTAAACATAGAAAACTATGCTATGATGATTTATGTGCTAGAGGGTGTCTTGATGTGGAGACCTATGCTCATATTGTGGTTAATTGCAAATTTCTGCTTGAGGTTATTTTAAAGCTAAGAGAGTGGAGTTTTTGCATTCCTATATTCCACTCATTGGAGAATTGCTCTGAAGAACATAGAAGTTTGTCATTCTGAAACTCTAACATAGTGAAGCTGTACTGCACAATAATTTTTCTTTCATGGAAAAATCGTAATGAGGTCAAGCATGGTAAGCCGGCTCTTTCAAGTTCAGTAGTTGCATCTAATATGCTATCTATTGCTATGATACAATCAAGTCCAATGCTAGATAACTGGGGTTTTAATCTCCTTAGGGAGTTCCAAAAATTTTGGCACCTCCAGCGCTAGATTGGATTAAGGTTAATGATGATGCTGTTGTTTTGAAATTCAATCTAGCTGGGATTTGTGGAGTGTTTAGAGATCATAAAGGAAGACTTCTTCTTACTTTTGGGAAGAAAAGAATTCATTGGGATGTGGCACAACTTGAGTTGGAGGCGGTTTTTGCAATAAGGGAGTTCATTCAAAGTTGGAAGATGGATAGCAAAGGTCTAATAATTGAAGGGGATAATCTCAACATTATAAAATTCATCCAAGAATCAATGAATAAATCAAAGTGGCAAGTGGAAAATTGGGCAGCAAAGGAGTTATTCTTTCTTAATGATTTCAATAAGGTGATATTTCACCAAGTTAATAGAGATTTTAATAAGGTAGCGGATTTATGTGCTACTTTGGCATTAGAAGATAGTTTTTTTGTTGATAGTTTTTCTTTTAGCAACATTCCTTCTTCTTTTTGCTTTGTTTGTTAAAGAAGGAATGTGACCCTCTGTTTACTTGTAAGTAGTTTTTCCATCTATTGCAATTTGCAACTTTGAAATAAAAAAGTATAACAAACTTTGGGGCATATAGTGTCCAAATAAGAATTAAGTGATTTTGACTAGAATTAATTCAGGGATCTTAATGCATAGGGTGGTTACAAGAGGGATTAATTTTGAGTCATTACATTAGGTTCTAATTTATTAATCCATGAGTTCAATGAATTAGCTAATAGTATTATATCTCATCAATTACACAATTTAAGACAATTTATTGTATTAATTATTTTTAGCCCAAATCTTACTTCATTTGAATTAAACCTATATTAATTTAGTTGTAAATGATCTAAACATGATGTGCATGAATTTCAATGATTAAAGTAATGGTATATAATTAAAAATACTTTTATTTAATTAATTTTATTAGTTAGTTAAGATAATATAATACTATTAAAAATTATTAAATAAAAAGATTAAAATAATAAAATTAAGTATCCAATTTTTATGAAATGAATTACACTTCTTTTTAAATATACGTTTAAATTTAAAAAATAAAATTGATAATATTTATCTTAATAAAATGTTATGGTCAAATTATCATTTTATATTTCTAAAAAGAATAATTTGAATAATTTTAGAAATTCAATTTTAATGTAGTTTGTAGTGCCAAATAAATAGTGCAGAATGGTGTGCCAAGATAAAGTGTGTGTTTATGAATGAATATTTAGCATTATATCAAGTTAGATGCAAGTTCATAAGTGAGAAATTCAAGAATGAAATGGTTTTCAAAATTAGAGCTAAAAATGATAATGTATAAATTTAAATAATGTTGAACTAATTTTGAAAGAACCATGCACATATGATTAGAATATTTTATTTATATGTGAGCTATTTCATTTGAGGCATTGAGCTTTAAAAAATAAATACCCATGTCTTCAATCTTCAATTCTTAAACCAATGTAAATCAAGCTTGGTGATTTTTTTTCTTGAAATGCACTTAATGTAAATCATTAGTTACATCCAACATAACCTTTGTTATCATAAAAATCTAATGATACCATACACCATGGCTCATGGGGTTACCTGGAAGTACCTACATCAAAGTATGATGTGAGCTCCAGATACAATGTGAGTCGGAGGAGGACTAGAGATGAATTAAGTTGGGGTAGAGAATGTATCAGCAATAAGAAAGGCAAATATAGCTATTCAAGGGGAATTGAATCAATATCATATATTAGCAATTATAGTGAATGAATTCATGATGGAAGAAGTCATTCAAGTTAGTGTTACATATTGGCAAGATGATGTTTTAAATGAAGACAAGCTCACAAGGTAAAAAATGTTGCAACTCGAGCACACGAGTTTATGTTTTTGATGATAACAAATATTCTCGCTCATATCTTTAAGCCTCCTAGTATTTACATTATATATTTGTGTGTGTGTACAAATATTTTAGGAATACCATGCACCATCCAACAAAGATTTAAGGCTTAATATATGGTAGAATAGGTTATGCTGCAAAGAATTTTTAATATTCATTGATGTATTATTGATTTCTTGAGTCAAGTAATGTAAGGGTGTTTGTTAGCTTTATGACCATGCACACACACACTCAAGGAAGTAAGATTGGGTAAAAAATAGAAGTTCAGATTTTTGAACTAACCATACTATATGATCAGCTCATCAAATAACTAATTTTCATATTAATGCAATTTGAACTAATCATATTATATGATACACATCGTAAAGGATGATAAGTTGAAATCAAGAAACTCAGCCGCCAATCACAATTTAGGCAATATTTTAAATTTCATTTTTTGTTCTAATCATTCTGTATGATATGCATCATATTGTATGATATATGACAATCATGCCTAAATTGATCCTGTGATTAGGGGAGTAATTATGGTTAATTTATTTAATCATATCGTATAGGATGATTGGTGATGATCATACTGTATGACCCAATCCTTACATAAGATAATAATTACTCGTGGCGTATCATACAAGATGAAATTCCATAATTGTTCATCTAATTATATAGGATGATCCCCCAATATCGTACTAGATGATTAGTATAAATAATTAAATTGGTCATATAAGGCAATATTGTTCGTACTGGTTGAATGCTATTTTGAACTAATCGTACAATACAATCTAAGATCATACTAGATGATTAGTGCTGCTAGAATGGAGTTTCTAGTGTTTTTCAAAGCCCTCTATTTAAGCTTTCTCAGAAGAGTCTATAAGAGTCTTTGGCATTCATTGAGTTATTTATCTTCTAAAAAAAACATGAAGAGAGAGCCTTGAGCTTGAGAGATGAAAGGGTGGAGTTTAAAAGAGGTACATGATCTTTATGTGTTTTAAGTGTGTTAGGAGAAGTTTCACATAGTTGCTCCGGTGAACATGCACCAAAGTACCATCATAGTCAAGGTTTGTCTTGAGGGAGGTTTTGGGAAGAAGATCTCTTTAGTGTCAAAGGACACAATAACTCGGCTGCACCGGGGAAGGTGAAAGTGATTCAAGATTCTCTGCCTTCACCAGGAGGGTGAAAAAGGATTCCTGGTTCACTCCCTTCACTAGGAGGGTAAAAAAGGATTCCATATTCTCTGCCTTCACCAGGAGGGTGAAAAAGGATTCCAAGTCCTCTACCGTATTGGGTTGGTGGAAGAGATTTTGTAAGGGCTTCTCCACCTAGCTGTGGAGGCTAAAGGAGAGTCACTAAGGGTTTAGTGTAATACCTGGAATGGAAGTTTCCAAGGAGTTGACGTAGGACAGGTTGTACCGAACCACTATAAATTCTAATTATTCTTATTATTTTTTGCACTTTTATTTTCTGTGAATTACTTTATGGTTGATAAACTCTGATTTTCTATTATCGTAATTTTAATTCGCTTCCGCATCAAGTTATAAAAGATTTTCTTCTTATTAAAGAATTTTTAAAATAACCAATTCATCCACCCCCCCCCCCCCCCCCCCCCTTCTTGGTTAGTCTCGGGCTTGTTCTTTTAGGTTTAACAACCTTCATGAACTTTAAAATGGTATGAGAGCGTGATTTAAAAACTAAGTTTTAAATAACTTTTGAAAAATGATCAATGGATAACTTTGGAAATCGTTATATTGCGGAAGGATATTCAATCACACGACCACCGTTATTTTAAAATATTTCTTTTAAATTTTGGAAAATCTATATGTCTACTTTCTTGAAATTAATAGATTATCGAATATGGGATATGATTCAAACTGGCTATTCAAAACTAATGTTCTGTTTATTAAATGGGGAAGAGTAAAATAAACTTATGCTCAATTGAATGCTAAATATTTGAATTGTTTCTTTTGTGCTTTCCATTCTAAAGATTATGTGAGAGTCTCTGTATGCACTACTGGCATGACAATTTAAGATAGATTATGCACAACATACAAAGGTACTAGTGAAGTCAAACAATCTGAGTTGAATATTTAAATGCATGATTAAGAACTATTTTGCATGAGACCATATAAAACTATTTGTGTGTTTATCTGTTTAATAGTTAATACATGCATGCCTGTTTTTTTTCTTCATTGTGAATGTGTTTATTTTTTGTTTTTATTTTTGTTTTTGTTTCATAAAAAGATATTTATATTTGGATCTTTTATTTTATTTTTCATGTATTTTATGTAGTTTCTCTAATCAACACTTATAAATTACAGTTGTTTTCATATTTGCATAAGAGAAGAAAATCACTTCTCTCTAATCACAATTTTTCTTAAAATAAAAGTTTATCTCCTTTTTTATTACAATTTTAAGTAAGTGATGGTTGACTTCTCTGAACAGTTAAAAGAAGGAATTTTTTGTTATGGCTCTCCATCTCACTTCTTTAATGGGACTATTTCTCTTTTGAATGAAAATCTATATCAAATTAAAAATTGGACTTAGAAATTAAACCATTTTCATCTTCCTATATTTTTTCTATCTCATAGGGATCTTTCGCAAGCTGGTGAATCAATTTCAAAAATTTCTTAATCGGGTAGTTCATTTTTATCATAGGATCAAGTTTGTTTTGTAGTTTATTCATCCTTATATAAGATAATGAGCTTTTATTTTCTTATATCTAAAAGAAAATCTCACAACTGTGTCTTTAAATATTAAGAAAAGAAGAAAATTACAAAAATGAAAACAGGAAAAAAATAAACCCAAAATGAAAAGATGCGCAATGTACACAAAAATTAAAAGATGCACAAATTGAGTACAAAATCATAAGATATGCAATGTTTGGCAAAATTAATAAACAGACACAAAATGAGCCCAAAATGAATTCACCTATCTTTCCTGTATATCTTTATATCTTAGAAAACCCATGTCTCTTTTGGTATGTTCGATACTTGAGTTTAAAAATCATGATTCCCGATTCACCTTTTTTGCATTGATATTCTATTAGATATATTTCATGCATGGAGATTAAAAAATTAAATTTCCATCTCAAATTTTTTCCTTGAATTATTTTTTTTATTTAAAAAAGAGTTTAGCCTATAGGGAGCTTAAGATGGATTAACAAAAGTGAGGTCAATACATTTCTATCTAAGTTTTTGAAAAAAATAAATAGGTAACTTTCTCATTCCAAGAAAATATGCTGAAATTCATTGATTCTTCTACAACATCACGACCACCTCCAGCTGATCAGGGTCTGTATAATCTTTAGTTTTGTTATGATTGTTCCATTTTTATTTTTACTTTTTTTTTCTCTTCTTTTTAATAATGTCAAAGGGGGAGAATGTATTTGGCTGGTTGTATTTGTGTTTAAATTACATTTATTCATCTTAAATTTGCATTAGTTTATCTATTATTTAGTTTCTAAAAGTTACTTTAGTGTTTATTTTAAAAAAAAAATTTGTTTCCTCTATTTTTAATATAATTATCTTAGTGAGGGGGACATTAGGAGAAATTATTTTTAGTTTGTAAATTCAACCAGTAATGTTTGTCATCATAAAAAAGGAGAGATTGTTACAACTCGAACTCAGCAGTTTATATTTATGATGGTAACAAACATTGTGGCTCACATCTTTATGTCTCCTAATATTTACATTCTATATTTATTTATGTGTGTTTGTTGACCTCATTTTTGTATGAGGTCACTAAGACCAATCCAAACCTTAGGATTAATCAAGATCTTAGACCAATCTAGATTAATCCTATCCATCCATCTACAATCATCTAATTGATTGTGAGTGATATGACTAATTCAAATTCAAGCAATCAAATCCATAATCCAGCTTAAATCTAGATTTCTAAACCAAAATCCAAGGGTGAAAGGCCCTATCCTGAAAGCCTTTTCGAATGATTTTTAAATACTTGAAACCCTAGTCAAATGATGCCCAATTCATGATCTATTAATTTCATATTGATTAAGCATGTCCCTAGGTTCTACCCTCCAAATTTAAGCTCATTCTGAGGCCTCGAACCCTAGAAATTGAATTGAAACCAAAAGGTTATAAAACCTTCATATATTTACAGCCTATGCCACTGGACCTACTACCCAATAGATTTTAACCTTGGAGCCTTCTTCAAACCCTTTGATCACATCCAAACCCTTAATTATAAGTTGAGCATTAAACTACATTTTTTGGACTCACTTTGACCTCCGTTTGACTAAGGGTTAAAATGACCAAAATGCCCCTGAAGGACAATTTTGGAGTTTCTATAAACTTCAACATGACTTTTCCAAATCAAGCCTCAAAATCTCTTTTAATGCATCCTAATCTTCATTAGGAGTACATTGGACTCAAACCTTGACCATAGTCAAACTTGGTTGACCATGTCAACCAATTTTGACCAAAATATCCCTTAGGGATCTAAATAGTCATTTTAAACAAAATAACTTCCAAATTGCATGAAATCACTTCCATTTAACTCTAAATGTTAAACCAAATGGTTGGACCCAAATCCAGGTCTTGGGTCAACCTGGTTAACCAAGTCAACCTAGGTTGACCTAATACTCCCTTAAGGGCCCAAATGGGTATTTCCAACCCATTTGGTCTAATTAATTTTTTAAACCCTCAAACCTATTCCAAAGCATAGTTCCAATATATCCAAGCCCATCATGAGTTAAATCAAGTGTACTTTGACCAAGTCTACTCATGTAAAATGTGGTCAAAGTCACTTACACTTTGCTTTAAATTATAATTATTTGATCAAAACCTCACTGCATAGCATTAAGCCTCCTCAAGACCATTCCAACCAATTGACATGGACATTTGACTGCCATCTAATCTGTCAAATGCATAGTTGACTAGTTAAAGTAGTCAACTAAGTTAAATTTGGATGCTGGCTTTGCTACCATGATAAGCCAAGTCCACTTAATACATCCACACTTTCATGCATTTTAGTGGCTAGAAGGAACACTTGGCAACACCCTAAGGCTTGTCTCTCTCATAATTAAAGAAAGCAATCCTTGAAATGAACAGATAATTTCTTATTTTATTCAAAGCTTTGGCTTTATCGACTCTCTTCCAAAATCTCCAATTCCAGCAATCGCTACCCCATTCCAGCCATCATCTAACCATTCTAGCTATAAGAGAAGTCCACCCCAGCCATTTCCTAGGTTGTTGCAAGCTCTGGAACCCAATTTGAGAAGAGAGAGGGAGAAAGGGAGAGAAAGGTAAATTTCAACAGCAGATTTAAATTCAGCCATTAAAATTTTTTAAGGTCTTCAATAAAGTTGTAGAGAATTCAGTTATCTTTCTAACAAGCCTAAGAACATCAAAATCCACCCACTGGATTGTAAGTTATCTTCATTTTAAGTTATATGGTCAAATCTTGATTTCTCCCAAACCTCAATGCATGGAGCCTTAAAACTCCATGGGTTAAAAGATTAGAGTATCAAGATCTTGCATTTCAAATTTCATCAAATTTGAAAGGTTGGATTGAAAGTTATGAGCGTTTGAACTTTCAGTTCAAAAATGAACTGAAAAATTTGGGTCAATCTAGGTCGTTCGTTCATTGAAACTGGGCCAATAAGACAGCTTTGAGCTATGAGCCTTCCTTAGGGTTCAAACTCTTGTTCTTCAGTATGAAGGCATAGCGGCGTGGCCAAATCCTGGCTGTTGATCTAATTTTTTGAATCAAAATTATTTCAAAAAATCAATTTAAATGCTCTATACTTCAAAAATTTATCAAAAATCTATTTTTTGTCCAAATTTGATATTCTTGGGCTCATTGGAACCTTCATAAGTTTAAGTTTATTTTAAAAATTATTTTAATGGATTTGGATTATTATATTGAGAGCTATTTAGATTTTAATAAAAATTGAAATTCTTTAATAATTCTCAATACAGTGATCTGATTGAGTTCAAATTTGATAGGATAAACTATCGTGTGATACTCACATAACATAAAAATTTAGTTTAGGTTAATGGCTAGATTCTGGTGAAATAATCTTTCAAAGTGTTTGGTCAAATTTTGGCCGAAAACTCTGAAAATTTATAACTCACAGAATAATTAGAATTAGGCTTGCATTTTTCTGTGGAATGTGTAATTTAGTGTCAGGGTTAGGTCACCATAGATTCAAACCTAATTGAACACTAGTGACATCTAGGAGAAATAATTATGGATAAGGTCTAGCTAACTTAAAATTATTCTAAAAAATTGTACACACACCCAATAGTGGTGAAACTTCAGAATATAAACTTAGTAACATTTTACGCCTTAGGTCCAAATTTCCCTGGATTTGGAGGTCATTAAGTTAGAAAATTAAGCAAGTCAAAATTCATCCCTTTCAGGGACCCAAAAATTTTAAAAATTATAATAAATCAAAATTAAATACAAAAATTATAAATAATATTTCAAATTCACCAGAAATTGATCCTTTATTTAGGAAAAATAAAAACCCCATCACTAGACCTTTAATTTAACTTTAATTTAAGTTGTAGTGAAAATTAATAGTTAATTAAATAAAATAATTAAAATTATTAAAAATTTCAAATAAATTCTAAGCACCTAAAAACACTCCCGTGGGTCATTCATTACCTTTGGGAGTAATTTCATGTAATTTTGGATAAATTTGGATTAAAATAATCAAAACTTTTATAATTAAGTAATTTAAAAAAATTAATTAATTAACTAAACTAAAAATAATAATAACTAATTCCAAAAAAAATTCAAATTAACCAAAATTAGTGTCATTTAACTTTGTTTGAGGTCTAGTATTTTCTAAAAATAACAAACCAACAAAAATAGGTCAAAGTCAAAATGTCAACTCTTTGTTCAACCCTAGTTCAAAATTAGGTAAAAACTTCAAAAATTCATAACTTAATGTAAAAAACTCCAAATTGAGCAAATTCAAAGGCATTGTAATCCATATAAGGTATAATATTTATTGAAAATATCAAACCATTAAAAATGACTTAAAATGTGAAAGTTAACTTTTTGGTCAACTCTAGTTCAAATTTTAACTTGAACTTCAAAATTTTGTAATTAAATATAGAAAAATCCAATTCTAATAAACTCAAAGCCTAATTATCCATGATTAGGTCAAGTATTTGGAAAAAAATATCAAAACTCAATAATTTAATTTTAATCAAAAAGTTAACTTTTCAGTTAACTTTAGGTGAAATTTTTAACTCAAACTTCAAAAATTTATAACAAATCATAAAAAAATCTAAATTTAGCAAACTTATAGTCTAATAGCTCATCCTAAGTTCTAATATTTAGTAAAAATATTAAATTTTTAAAAATCATCCTTAATCTAAAAGTCAACATTCAACCCCTTAATTTAATAATTAAAATAATTTAGAAAATTCAAAATATTTAATAATCAATTAAAATTCTAGAAATTATTAATTTAATATAAGAAGATCAATCAACCATCCCATTAATACATAACAACCACTCTAATGATGAAGTTTTTATGATGGACTACTCCGGGCAATGGGGCTAAGTGTCCTAAGGAGGCTTGGGTTCTCGAGCCTGGTGGCACAACGCCACAAATGGATTCAATGCAATGTAAAACATTAAAATCAAATAATTATTAATAATTTAACAAAAATAAAAAATTCTTAATTCAATTACATCAATTAGATTTTTAGCCTGGACTACCTCGGGCTGAAGGGCTACGTATCCTAAGGAGGTCTAATTCCTTGAGCCTGTAAAATAATGTCATGAACTAATTGATGGAAAATTTATATTAATTTAATCTTTAAATTTAGTAACTAATTTAATTAATTAAATTATATTAGTCCTTTAATTTCTTATTGATTAAATCCATTTAATCAATCAATTTTAAAATAAACCTTAATACATTAATATTTAAACTTTAACCAAATTTACCTTTTAACCTTCAATAAAGCCAAAATTAGACAATTTTAACTAATTACCCGATATAAGATATATTTGAACCACACAGTCTACTACACACACTTAGATGGTTTGATAGGGCACCACTTCTAGATCTAGGCTAGTCCGATGTTTACTTTTCTACTGTGCCGGGATTTTTAAGTTTTCACTACGTGCTGGTTATTAATGTTGATGTGATTCTTTATTTAATTTCTATACTTTGTGATGTAATTGATGAGTGTTAAATTTACCCTTTGGTTAGGAATGATTTATGTTAATTTAATCTTATGCAAGTGGCCATGCTCATACAGGGCATTTAAAATAAAAAGGGGGTAAAATCATAAATATTAATTAGCTACAGGTACTCTATTGCGCTAGGTCCCTCTTTTAAAATTAAAAGAGCATGGCCATTTGTGGCTAGTTTAACCATTTTAAATTTCATTATATTAACTACTTGGATTGATTTAAATATAATTACTTAGTATAACCCTGCAGGTGATCCAAGTCTAGATTTTAACTTTTATTTAATATAATTTAATGTATTTAAGTTGTAATTGAGTCAAGTGATATTTGAGATAGGACATAAATCCTATCTAAAATTTAAAGTGAAGAGTGACATCCCTTAGGGGAGAGTCCCTATTCATTTGACAATTCAGATTAGAATACTTTGAGTATCCAAGGAGGAAAGAAAACACCCCTTTGCGGAGTTTCTTTTTACTTGGATATCTAGATTCGACGATCCAAGGAGCCCCGCAGAAAGATGAATAAGTGAAGAATGAGAAGAATCTCATTCTCAAATTCACTTGAGTCTTAAGAGTAGAATCCAGTCTATTGTCAGTGGTACTTGTCCACTTTACTTTTTGTAGACCTTGGGTTATAATATTAAGTGGCATTTTCCACATGACTTTTAATTTGAATATTAATTTAATTAATTTGACTAATGATTGATGTGTTGATTGTGATATAGGATTTCATGCTTTTAATAATTTTTTGGCAATTTTGCATGTCCATCTTTGAAATTTGCCTGGAACCTGATCGGAGACTCGTAAGGGATTATTAAAGCCTTTTCTATTTCAATTAAATTTAAAATTTTTAAGCTCACATAGAAATTCTAATGCTTTTAAGAAGTAAGCCCAGGACCATTGGGAGTCGGCATAAGCATATTATTTACTTCTCTTCCTTGTTAGGTACCACCTAGCTTGTGGGTTCTAACAACCACCTAGCCTTTGAAGGTGCAAATTTGTCAAGGGGATGTTGTACAATCTTTAGGGGAAAAAAAATTTATGACTTTTTTAAAATTGCTACATATTCATTTTATATATTTAATCGTGTCGATCAACATGCATTGCATTAGAAACTAATTAAAAATATCTAAAATTTTAATTGCATTTTACTTTAAGCATTTTCACCCCACATAAGTCAAGGGACCAATTAGGATCCGCTCTAGATGTTGGTCCCAATTCTCAAAAACTTTAATAATAACATTCCTACCACTCTTTCATAAAGACCAGATTCATGGATTTTAAATTGACAAAGTGGTTAGCAGGCTCACCAATTAAGGCCGGGATAAGTCCAAATTTTACACTACATTAGTTAGGTTCGAGCTACTGTGGTCTAGTGCCCAATTTAGGTTTAGGATCCAGGGCAGACTTTGAGTTATAATACCGTAACCCTCGATAATACAATCCTAAATTTCTAATAAAATTCAAAACTCAAATTAAAGATTCTTCTAATCTAAAATTTAAAGCCAAACACTTAGATTTAGTTAGGACACTTCCGAATTTTTCTAGAATTCCAAAGTGTCTCCTACCCCTCCTCCATTGACTCCAAAAATAAGTGTTCAAAAATCGATCCAGTCTCGATTAAGATTCCAAATTCACTTTCTTTGATATCATAGCTAAAAAATATATGAATAAAATTTCTACCGTTATTTTAATCAAGAGTATTCATAGGAGACCCCGCTTTCCTACGATGTAATTAACTATGAGGGCTTGTGCTCGTAAGAAGTTTAGAACCCATATCAACTTTTTCAAAAAGTATTTTCAAAACTTAACTAGACTTCTTTGGGAAAATTAAATCAATAACGATCATTATCGTCAAATTCAAATAGTTGATAACAGGAGATATTTTTCTTCACATGGGAGGATATATCCTTTGTTATCATACTCCTGAATGTAAAATTAATGATCCCCCATCTAGACTATTATAGTTAAATTATTGATAGAATGCCATTTTAACCCTTCAGGGTTACATGCCATCCTTTCTTGAATTTGATTATTATAGCCCGAATGAAATACTCAGTTCCATTATCTGAACTCATTAAGGAATGATTTCTTCACCTCCTAGGGTGATATATCATTCATAAATGATATCTTTAATTTTGCAACTAAAATTCTAAATTAAAATTTCATAAGAATACTAGAATTTTTAAAAACCCTTTTTCAAACCACAAATAATATACTAATACTTTAGGAACACCGTACACAATCCAATGAAGATTAAGGGCTCAAGATTGGGTAGAGTAGGTTATGCTACAAAGAATTTATAATATTCATTGATGTATTTTTGATTTCTTGAGTCAAGTCCTATAAGGGTGTTTGTTATCTTGATGACCATGCACACACACACTCAAGGGAGTAAGATTAGGTCAAAATTAGAAGTTCATATTTTTGAACTAATCATACTATACATTTCCATTATACTCTATGATCAGCTCTTCAAAATGACTAAATTTCAAATTATTATAATTTGAACTAATCGTACTGTACAATACACATTATATAGGATGATAAGTTGAAATGAAGAAACTCAGATGCCAATCATAATTTAGGCATTTTAAAATTCATTTTTGTTCTAATCATACCGTACGATATATATTATACTATACGATATATGACAATCATGCCTAAATTGATCCTGTGATTAGGGGAGTAATTATGGTTAATTTATTCAATCAAATCATACAGGTTGATTGATGACAATCGTACTGTATAACTCGATCCTTACATGGAATGATAATTAATCGTCGAATATCATACAAGATGAAATTCCATAATTATTCATCTAATCATACAGGACAATCCCCAATATCATACTAGATAATCAGTATAACACTTAAACTAATCGTATAGGGAAATATTATACATACTGGCTGAAAGGTTATTTTAAACTAATCGTATAGTACGATCCTAGATTAGACTTGTTGATTAGTGCTGCCAGAATTAAGTTTCTAGGGTTTTTTAAAGCCCCCTATTCAAGCTTTCTCAAAAGACTCTGTAAAAGTCTTTTAAATTCATTAAGTCATTTTTCTTCTGAAGAAAACTTGAGGAGACAGCCTTGAGCTTGATAGAAGAAGAGAGCTTTGAGCTTGATAGAGGATAGGGTAGAGTTTGAGACAGGGAGAAGATCCTTGTGGTTTTCAAAGGAGTGTAAGGAGGAGTTTCACATGATTTTTTCTATGAACTTACACCTAAGTACCATCATAATCAAGATTTTTCTTGAGGGTGGTTTTTGGAAGAAGAAGATCTATTTGGTGTCAAAGGACCAGACAACTTCACTGCATCGAGGAAGGTGAAAGTGATTCAAGATTCTCTACCTTCACCAGGAGGGTGAAAAAGGATTCCAGGTTCTTTTCCTTCACCAGGAGGGTGAAAAAGGATTCCAGGTTCTCTGCCTTCACTAGGAGGGTGAAAAAGGATTCTAGGTCCTCTACCACACTAGGTTTATGGAAGAGATTTTATAAAGGCATCTCCGCCTAGCTGTAGGGGCTAAAGGAGAGACACTATAAGATTAGTGCAATACATGTAACTATGTTTCTGGGGAGTGGACTTAGATTACGTTGGACCAAACCACTATAAATTATGGTGTGTTTAGTCTTATTATTTTCTGTACTTTATTTTTGTGATTTATTGTATGGTTAACAAACTTTGATTTTATGTTATCACAATTTTAATTCACTTCTGCATCAAGTTATAAAAGGATTTTCTTATTATTAAAGAAATTTTTAATAACCAATTTACCCCCTAGTTAGTCTCAGGCTGGTACCTTTAGATTTAATAACCTTCACAAACTTTCAAAAAATTATTCAAAGAGAGGGAGAAATAATTTTGGGTACGACAGTTGAGGTAGAATAAATGATAGGGGACAATATGATTGAAAACATATAGTAAAAGATTAATAAATATAACTAGTGACACAATTGACAATGGTGGTTAGAGGTAGCCTATTGTACCAAGAATAATAGTACGTACATAAGTGATGCCATGAGTGTATAACTTGTACTATCATGAAGATGGAAAATAACCAAAGAGTATGATTGGTAAGAACTTTGTATTGAATGGTTGATTGACATGGCATTTCATTTTATAAGTTAATGATATGTGATTGAATAAACTATATGATTGTACGAGAAAGTGTTTACTTGGTTGATGTGAGTCCTTCAATGATCTTTTAATATGATTTTAATTTTATTGTACAAATTTATTTTGGAATGAATTTTTTCCAATTTTAAGCCTGAATCCTTAAGGTAAATATTTTGGAAGACATTTTTTAAGGTGGATAGATTATAACAACTTGAATATTTTGAAATAAATTTAAAATGTAAATCTAGATTTTTAATTGAACGAGAGCACTATAGTGATACGATTGTGAATGGTGCATCACCGGGCCTATACTTGAAGCAATACCAAAAGTTATTATTATGGCATTCAAGGCTTTAATCTGCTAAAATTTTGAATTCAGCATGCAGGACTGGGTAATGATTCTATGGTGCTACGCACTAAAATATATTTATATATTTTTTTCTTCATTTCTCTCCACTCACTCCACCATCATCATCTTTTCATGGAAGAAAGAATAAAAGGGAGGGAAAAAGTGGAGAGAACAAGGCAAAATTGATATTTTTGTTGTCAATTCATTTTGCCACTTTTACAAAAATTGCTCAGATTATGGTAGGTGACTGTTATGTTATTCACATTTTCAAAGATTTTTATTTTGACCGTTATATTTCTTCCTAACTAATTTTATTATATTTTCTCTAGATTTAGTTTATTTCTACTGTATAACCTTTTATATGTTATATCATTGATTATTCTGAACATTTGGATAGTTGATTTTGTAATTTACCCAAGTAAAATGAAAGTTATTATATTTTATTTGATTTATGAAAGAATAATTTTTTTGGTAAGTCTATATAAGCACATAGATAATGTAAGAATTATGAATGAATAAGAGCATGTGATTTGGTAATAGCTAGTTTTTATTATTGTCATAATAATATGATAATAGTATATGTGAGAACAAGTAAATGCTAGTTTTTTCTGACTTTGGCTGGAGACTATCTTACTTGTACAACATGCTGGGCCAATAGGCTTTCCTTTAATTACTGTAATTTTATGTCTCTACTGATTCACATAATTCATTGATAGAAAGTTATATGAAGTTATTACTATGTAGACATGCAAAGAGTAATGGCTCTATTTACTTAGCCAATGGTTATTGATTACTGACTTATTAACTTCTGAAAAAACACCACATAAGCTAGAATTCCTTACATGTTTAGTGTGATTACTGAATGCATGCTGTTGTATTGATTTATTATTATTGCACTACTGCCATTATACTTTTTTATAATTCTTTTGATTAGTATTATTATTATTTTTTACTATTACTGTCATGAATTTTATGGATAGTGATATTATTACTGATACTACAGTGATTTACTATTACTACTATTATGATTGATTCATTATTTACTGTTTACTATTACTGAGCACGTGATTCCTATTAATAAACATATGATGTAAGATATTGATTGATACTAATATAAAATAGTTGAATACCATGTGTATACTCTTATTCAATTTATTAAAGTACAACATTTCGATGGAATCAAATACTCTTTCACGATGTTTTAATTTTTTCTGATTTATATAATTTTCTTATTATTTGATAGTACTTCTATGTTGATTTCTTTATTGATTTGACATCTGTACTTGTTTATTAGTTTGTTTGTTTATAGATTTCCCTTCTCATAAGCTGTACTATTTTATTGGACTATGTAATATAGTGTTCCATTACATTCTAGATTTTACTGCAACAGTATAAGCTTTACCATTTCTGCACATATTCATGATCATATTGACTATTACTATTATGAACTGAATGATGACATGCATACTACTTCTTTATTGTGCTTTAACTCTAGTTATAGGTTTTAGAGACTTGTTAGGCTTTTCAGCTCATTATACGTAATTTAAGTGATTTTTTTAAAGCTACAAATTACTTTGATAAAGAAACTATTAGAAGTTACTAAAAGAAGAACAACAATCCCATTCCGTCTTTAACAAAGTGAATAAGGAAGAAGGAATTCTATTAGGAGTAAAATAATCTAAAAGAAAACTACTACATAAAGCATAAGTGGTGCATAAATCAGCAACTTTATTATAAACTCTAGAAGTATAATGAAAAGCTAAACTATTGAAATTATATAAGAATAATAGCTCTTTATTCTAAGTCTCCTATTGCTGCCATTTTCAAGTCATTATAGAACCTTGAATCATTTTGATGATGTTAATAATGTCTCCTTCAATAATAACACCTTTGTATTCATACATCAAATTTTGTAGATATTCTCTAATCACCAAAACAACATCCAATTCTAATTGGGATACACCCCAATGCTTTATTTGCTTACCAATAGATAAAATAAACCTTCCTTTTTGATCTTTGGTTACTCCTCCAATTCCTACAAGATTTGACTTCATTATAGATGCATCAATATTAATTTTAATCCAATCTAGTGGTGGGGGATGCCAAAAATTTAAAAAGTTTGAATGTAGATGAACATCCCAGTCTTCTAGAAGAGGATTACATCTAAGCTGCAAGGCTATATTTTATACATTTACAGCAATAATAGAAATAGGTGGCGAGGCACATACATGTCCTACAGCATTCCAATTTTTCCAAGAGAAAAATACTGCTGTGCAATATAATCTGACAATATTTGGATTAATCCTCATCAATCTTGTAAGTATAGAAATGCAATCTGAAGGTGAATGAAACAAAGGAACATTACAACCCCATTCTCTAAGCTTGATAAGAATTTCAATTAGAAATTTACATTGAACGACAATATGCAATGTATTTTCAACTTCTTGATAACCTCTAACACATGAATTTATTTGAATGAGATTTCTATGTTTAAGAAATTCATTTGTAGGAAAGTAGTCTTACTTAATCTCCATGAAAACATTTGCACCATCAGTTTAAGCTACTGTTTTGTAATCTAATTAATGAAAGTGGCAACTTCTTCTATTTATTCATGTTCCAGCCCGACTTTATATGATGATGAAGTAATAGATTTACCTGAATATTGATACATGAGTTTAATTTAATCTTCAAACATTTCTAAATAAATAGGAACCTATAATATTAAAGATATAAGATTGTAATGAAAATATTTTTAAAGCTCTGAAAATTTCCAATTGCCATTCGGAGATAAAAATTAATGAACATTTTTGTCCTGTAATCCCACATGATCAATACATGATGGCCATTTATTTAGACTTCTATCAAAAATCCAAACATCATTTCAAATGTTAACTTTGTTACCATTAGATAATTTCCATCTAATAATAGGTTTAAGACATTTATCACCATCAACCAAAATAAGCAAGTAAAAGATCCCCTTTTGATTTCAGCATTCCATACTTCACTTCCATAATTTATAATAAGATTGTGATTAAGTAAAGTCAAAGCATTTTGAATAAATCTCCAAGTCATTCTCACTCTTAAAGGGCCAGTTTTATTTACAACTGAATAAATACCTAATCCACCAAACATTTTTAGTTTACAGATCTCCTACTAAATAACATAACACAAGCCATTTCTACCTTTATCTTCATGCCTTATAATATTTTTGCATAATTTATCTAAATTAAATAACAAACCCTTAGGCACCAAAGAATGAGTTGATAAGAAAATAGGATGTTATAAAACTGAAGATTTCATGAGAAGAATTCTTCTAGCCAAAGAAAGACATCACTTTCCCCAAGCATTATCTATAATATTCTTAAAATCTGTCAACTTCAACCTTCTTAGAACACTTTTTACCCCAAGATGATGCATTTCTTTAACAATTCAAAAACCCAAATTTTTTGGCAATCATTCTCTTCATTGTAACAGCAACTGATTTACCAAAAAAAAATATGTGATCTATTGTTAATAACCTTTTACCTTGTCCAATTGCAGAAATCAGCTATAATACCTTTCATAATCTCGGCTACTTTTGGAGATGCAATTGAAAACAAGAGAACATCATAAACATATAATAAATCGGAAAAATTTTAGCCTGTGGAGCAATTTTAATAACAAATTCTTCACCTTTTGGAAAAATAACATTGGATAATACTTGAGAACACATGATGAATAAATATAGAGACAAAGGACAACCTTGTCTGAATCCACTGTTAGCTTTGATCCATTTATAGTTCCTCCCACTTATAAGAATAAAGAATCTAGCATTTCCCACACAATCCAAAATAAGATTAAAAAACTTAGGAGGAAAGCCAAACTAACGTTGTTACAATCTTGGATCCCTAGTCTGTAATTTTGATGATGACAAATATTATTGATTGAATTGTTATTTTTCTTAGTAGATATCTTGGATATTTTTTATCTGTGAGCACTAACATTGAAGGTAAAATATACACTGCTCAAGGCTACTGGAAAGTCAAGATTGGGTAGAATAAAATATCAAGTAAAAAGGTATGTACTTTTATTTTTTTTATTTTCTATTTCTTGAGTCTGGCCACATAAGACTATATGTAATTGGGTGACCATGCACAAACATATAGGCAGGGTGAGAAAATTTTAAAGTTAAAATTTTTTATTCTAATCGTACTGTATAACTTACAACATACTATACGATCAGTTATACGGAGAATGGGTTTAATGGCTATTTGAACAATTAATTTCTGTAAATTAATCATACTGTATGATTACAATCATACTATATGATTCATTACAATCTAAAAACCCTACCCGTCAAACAAATTATGTAAGATATTCAAAATTTGAATTCTGATATAATCTTACTGTATAAAAATTTAAAATCTTAATTAAATTAACCCTTATAATTAGTCAATCAATCTATTACAAATTTGGGCTCAAGTATTGTAATTTTGATAATAACAAACATTATATTTTCTTTTCTAACTCTATTATTGCATATCTATTTTGTTTGCCCTGCTTACTAACCTTTCATGTCCAAAAGTTCATTTGCAATGCAAATCAGCTCAAGATCGGGTAGACTATGGTTGAGCCTATCCGGAATTTCTATTTTAATATACTTTTTACCTTTCTTGATTCAAGTTTGAGTCAAGTCATATATCTGGTGGTCTCCAAGCAAAGTAACCTTATGCACACACACTCAATAGAGGGGGTTGGTGAGTTAGAGAAATTTTCTTATTTTTGACCTAATCGTACAAGATGATTTATATCATACTGGATGATTAGTTAAAAATATAAATCCCAAATTAGGGCATCCTTATTAATTAAGATATTAAATTAATCATGTTATACGATATCGATCATACAGGATGATCAGTTTGAATTATGAAAAATAGCTGCTAATCATAATTTAGGAAATTTTTTAATTTTCAAATTTTGTACATATCGTATAAGATGATCCTTATATTCGTAGGCGATATATGACAATCATGCCTAAATTAACCCGATAATTAGGAGAATAATTATGATAAAATTTGATTCAATCCGATCGTACAGGATGATCAGTGATGATAATTCTGGATGACAGAGAACATTCATGGGATGATAAGGGATTGCTACATATCATACCAGATGAATACCATATTTTTTCAACTAATCATCCAGGATGATTGACCTCTTTTGTATTAGACGATAGAGAAATGGATGGGACGATAAGGCATCACTGAGTATCATACTGGACGAAGTTCAATAGTTTTATACCAATCATCTGGGATGATATTATAATCATCCGGGATGATCAGTCTATTTCTGTTGAACTAATCATATAGGGCTATGTAATTCATAATAGCTGAATTGGTATTTTTGAACTAATCATACAGGACAATCGTATAATGATCAGTGCCACCATATTAAAAAGTAGGGTTTCTTTTGAAAGCTCTCTATTTAAGCTCTCTTATTATCCTTGAGATAATATTTTGCTATTTAATCTTCTTGAGAGAGAAGTAGAGAAGGAAGAGAGAGAGAGAGAGAAATCCTTATGAGGGGGAGTTGTGAGGGATTCACAATGGTTTCTCCAGGCTAGGATTCCACCATCTTCGTTAAGCTGCATGTCTGGTTCCTTGATGGCTCTGGGGGAGATTTTATCAGCATCATATCAAGTTCACTGCCTACTCCAGGTGGGAGTGAAAGGATTCTAAGGTTCTCTACCTACTCCTGGAGTGGGTAAAAGGATTCAAGGTACTTTCCCTCACTAGGTCGGTGAAAAGATTTTATAAAGGCTTCTCCTCCTTACTGTGTGGGCAAAAAGAGACACTACTTTTAGTGCAATACCTAGCAAGTAGGTTTCCATGGAGTGGATGTAGGTTAAGTTGACCAAACCACTATAAATCTGATGTGTTCTTTCTATTTACTTTTTCGCATTTAATTTTTGCATTTTTTTGTGAATTATTTTATGTTTAAAATCTCTAAAACTTTTTTTATTGTGAAACTACTCTGCTTCGACATCAAGAGGTTTTTAATTTTCTAATTTGTTAAAGGTTTTTTAAAATAACCAATTCAATCCCCTTCTTGGTTAGCCTCGGGACTAGTTCTCTAGGGTTTAACCACCCTCAAGAACTTTCAAGTGGTATCCGGGCAGGATTCATAAATTAAGTTTTGAAAAATTTTTGAAAAAAATCCATGGCTAATATTGGTAATCAAAACAATGTGAAAGGATGTTCAATCACACGTCCACCTTTATTTTATAATATTCCTTTTAATTTTTGGAAAATTCCCATGTCCACCTTTTTATAATCAATTAATTATTGCATGAGGATGTTAGTTCAGGAAGGATATTCTATACCTTTTAGATTAGTGAATGGCGTTAAAACTAAAATACTTTTTACTGAATGGACTTTAGACGAATGAGATTTAGCCTAACTAAATGTCAAATATTTGAACTATTTTTTCTTTTCTTTAAAATTTGAAGATTATATGCATTTTTCTGCTTATTCAATTAGTAAAGAGATTTGGGACGAACTCTGCATTACTTATGAAGGAACAAACGATGTGAAATAATTTATGTTAAACATTCCTCTTCATGATTATGAACTTTTTCATATGAAACATAGTGAATCTATTTCTGAAGTGTATACTAGGTTTACTCATATTATTATTTCGTTGCATGCCTTAGGAAAAGAGCTTACAAACTATGAAAAATTTAACAAGATTTTGTGATGTTTACCTTCTTCCTACGATGCAAAATTCACTGCCATTACAGAATCTAAAGATTTGAATGTCTTTCTATTATAACTTACTTTAGTCACTCATTGCCAATGAGCAAGGAGTAAGTTAAAGGCTGCTTGATGCAGGTGAAAAGAAGAAAGAGAAAAATATAGCCTTAATGGCTAATGATTCTGACAGTGACTCTTCTAGAAAAAATGATGATGACATTGCTTTGATGACTAAGCAGTTCAAAATCTTTCTAAAGAGAAAGAAAAAGCAACATTAGAAATGGAACAAAGGTAAGACTTGTAAGAATTGTAAAGTTTCTTTTTACATTATATATTTTGAATGCAGGAAGCCAAGGCACCTAAAGTTTGCTTGCCCAACTTTTAAAGCTCACCCGGGCAACGAGAGGGGTGAGAAAAAAGCTAAATTAAAAAAGAGTAAATAAAGGACTCAGAAAGCTCTTTGGGCAGACTCTGGATCAGACTCTTCTAAAACTAAAGCGAAATAGGAGGTAACCAACTTGTGCTTAATGGCAGATGACCATCTTCATCATTTTGATTAAGAGGAGGTATGTGAGCTTACCTATGATCAACTATTTAAAGTTTTTGAAAAAAATTAGTCTTCATATAGAAAGCTTATAAAGTTACATGCAAGCCTCAAATCTGATTTTTTAATTCTACAAAAAGAGCATGAATGCTTAAGGAAAGATCACTCCACTTTGGATAGAAATTACATGGATTTGTTAGATGAACTTGATATATTAAACAAGAAGCTTTCTGAAGTAAGTGATGAGCATGATTCCTTAAAAGCATCCCATATTGATTTAGAAAATTCATTTAAGAAAATAAAGGCATATTTAGATGAAACTGATAATACAGAGCATGGATTGACAATTAAAATTTCAATTTTTGAAAGTGCAAACCTATTTTTATAAACCAAGTTAAATGCTTTCAAAAAAAATAATACATCTCCAACACTTGCACAGGTTCATAATCCATCACCACATCATGCATCATTCAAACCTAAAAAAAGGCACCATCAAACACATAGATTAGTTAACCCTTATCTTGGTGTTAGATGTTTTTCTTGTGGCATGCTAGGACAGATCTACCACAGTTATAATATCGATTATAGAATAAATTTGGTGTGGAGACCAAAATTACATAATTCATAGCATGGCATGCAAGCATTTCATCCCACATTCCATAAGGTGGAACCCAAACTTCTTTCAGTTCACAAATCTGACATCTGATGATTTGTAGGAGTGCTCTCACAAAAGGCCTTATGAGAGCATGTGGTACCTGGATAGTAGATGTTCAAGGCACGTGATTAGAGATGCAAATTAATTTAATTCGTTGGAGGCTAGGGTAGGAGGATAGGTGACACTTAAAGATAACACCACCATGAGAGTGGTGGGCTCAGGTATAATTGGCAATTCAAAAAATTTCATCATTAAAAATATTTTACTTATAAATAGCTTAAAACACAATTTGCTCAGCATCAATCAACTCTGTGATAAAGGTTTCAACATAAAATTCCTGTCAACCAGCTACATAATAAGCTTAAATGACAAAACTATTTTATAAGAAAGGAGAATCAATAATGTTTACATGCTTGATTTAAATTGCATTAAATCTGGCACTGCTCTTTGCTTAAAAATAATTGCTGATGAAACTTGATTATGGCATAAAAGATTGTGTCATGCAAGCATGAAAAGCCATAGAAAAATAACCAAAAAAGACTTAGTGAGAGGAATTCCCAAACTAGAGTTCACTAAGGATCACATGTTTGATGCCTGTCAATTAGGGAAATTAATCAAATCTTCCTTCCACTCAATCAAAGACACTATCACTAGAAAACCCTTAGAAGTCCTTCACATGGATCTATTTGGACCTATCATCACTGCAAGCCTAGGTTGGGAAGTTTTTGGGTATGTAATTGATGATGATTATTTGAGATTTACTTAGGTTAGATTCCAATCTCATAAAAGTGAATCATTCAAGGAGTTTAGATCTTTTTCAACTTATATTTAGAGGAAACTAGGTTGTGAAATCTAAACCATTCATAGTGACCATGGTGGAGAATTTGAGAATTTAAAATTTGAATCTTACTGTAAGGGGCAAGGGATAGATCATAGTTTTTCATCTCCAAGGACCCCTCAGCAGAATAGTATAATTGAAAGAAAGAATAGGACCCTGGTAGAAGCTGCTAGAGCCATGTTAGCTGAATACTCACTTCCTAAATACTTCTGGGAAGAAGTGGTAAATAGAGCCTGTTATGTTCTGACTAGGGTTACTGTTGATCCAAGTTGAACAAGAAACTCTTTGAAATCCTTAAGGGTAGGATACCTAACCTCTCTCACCTTTATGTATTTGGACGTAAAGTGTTCATTCTAAATAATGAAAAGTCTCAAGTAGGAAAGTTTGACCCAAAATCTGATGAAGAAGTGTTCCTAGGTTACTCAAATCTTGGAAAATCCTTTAGAGTCTTCAATAAAAGGACACTAGTAGTAGATGCGACCACTCATGTTATTTTTGGTGAAGCTGATAATTTTGGAGGGTATAGGGTGGAAGAAGTAGTAGGAGAAATCACCCAAGGTGTAGAATCTGCAAATCTGGAGGAAAGGGTAGAACCCGAAAATACACTGCCTAGAGAATGGAGATATTCTTCAAGTCATCTTAAAGAACTAATCTTAGCAGAGCCATTTGAAGGTGTTAAAACTAGGTATGAACTTAAAAAATAAGTAAACTGCTATGAATTCATCTCAATGATTGAACCCACCAATATAAATCAAGCCCTATGATTCTGGATTCTAGCCATACAAGAAGAGTTAAATTAATTTATGAAGAATGATATTTTGGAGCTAGTTGAAAGACCTAATCACCAGAGTATGGTTGGAACTAAATGGGTTTTCAAAAATTAAATGAATGATTCTGGTGTAGTGGTGAGAAGTAAGATAAGATTAGTGGCTAAGGGGTATAACCAGATAGAAGGAATTGACTTTGAAGAGACCATTACCCCTATAACTAGATTAGAAGACATTAGGGTGTTACTAGCCTTTGCTTATTTTAAGGGATTCAAACTGTACCAAATAGATCTCAAGAGTGCCTTTCTAAATAGGTTAATAAAACAAGATGTGTATGTTAAACAACCCCAGGCTTTGAACACTCATAATTTTCTAATCATGTATTCAAATAGAAAAAGGCATCATATGGACTAAAATAAGCACCTAGGGCATTATATGAAAGACTAAGCACATTCCAACTAGAAAAATCCTTTGTTAAGGGGAGCATAGACAGCACCCTATTTCTAAAAAAGATAGGAGATGAATAACTGATTGTCCAAATTTATGTTGATTATATTCTATTTGGATCATCAGATTGAAATCTTTGTGATGATTTTTCAAAAATTATGTGTAAGGAGTTTGAGATGAGTATGATGGGAGAACTGACCTACTTTCGTGGATTTAGCATAAGGCAGAAGGATGATGGAACTTTTCTTAATCAGTCAAAATATATTAAGGATATCGTTAAGAAATATAAAATGGATAAAGCTAAGCCAATCAACACTCCCATGAGTTCCACTATTCAGTTAGATAAGGATTCAAATGAAAAATTTATTGATCAAAAGAAATACAAAGGAATAATTGGATCACTTCTTTACTTGACTACTAGTAGACCTGATATTATATTGAGTGTTCAAAAGTACCAAGAAAGGTCCTTGTCCTAGCTAATGGCTCTTTCCCCATGCGCTCCTGTGGCGATTGGGTTTCTACTATTGCGATTTATGGTTTTTACTGTAGATTTCTTAGTTTTGTTTCTTTTTAATATATTATGTGGATCATTTTTCTCTTTATTCTAACCTAGGGCCTTTGGGCCTTTGGTTTCTCTCCCTCATTTTCATATGGAGGTGGCTCCATCTTCATCTAATCCTCCCCCTTGGGGTAATCCACCATCGATCTTGGTTGGTGGTAATAAGGGTTTTTTTGGTGCTAATAGTAACGATCTAAGATCAAAATCTCATTCTTTCGTGATGTTCTTGTGGGCAATGCTCCTTCTAAAGATTTTTATTTTGTTTTCATAAAGTCTTCCGTTAAAGGTTTCCTGTTATTGTTGATGTTGAAAGGAGATATTGTTAAACTTGCTTCTCCCTATCAATTTATGTTGGTGAGGAAGTTCTATGTTCATCGCCCAAATCTAGATTCCATTCAAACTTTCTTTGGTAACCTTAAACTGTTTGGTGTTTTCTCTATCGGTTTATTAGAAGTAAAGCCTATTGCAATCTAAATGTCTAATGATTTGGACTACAGCCAAAATTTTTCTAGAAGATCTTATTGCATTAATAATTATCAAATGAGACTTCTAAAGTTGACTCCTTACTTTGATAAAAAAGAGGAGTCACAGATTGTGCCTGTATGGATTTCTTTTTCAAATTTGAGGTTGCATTTTTTCAACCATCACGTTTTGCATGCTTTGGGATCCATTTTCGGAAGGCCTTTGCAATTTGACCAAGCTACTGCTTCCAGATCCAGGCCTTCTATTACTCATATTTTGGTGGAACTAGACATTACAAAAAAAACATCCTCATGATGTGTGACTTGGATCAGAAAATTCGGGTTACTTGCAAAAGGTCGAATTTGAAAACAAACCTGATTTTTGTTCCCATTGCAAAGTCCATGGCCATTCCTTTAATGAATGATTTGTGGTTCATCCTCTTCTTAAAAAGGGGATTAAAGAGGGAAAAAAAGTGGTTCATTCTATTAATGATGATTTTATTGGAAATGAAGTTCACAACCCTTTAGAGGTTAAAAATGACATTTTGGCTGTTCAAGACAACATAATTACTTTAACTTCAGAAAATTCTACAATTGATCAAGGCAACTTGGCTAATCTTCCTTCAGAAAACCCTAGTATTCATGATGAAGATAATAAGAGAAACCCTTCTTTATTGGAATCTCATGATTTTACCAAAATTGATGGATCGGATGATCTAAATATTGAGAATGACCCTACGTAACTTAGTAATTTACCTTCACAGAATTTGGTCCATATTCAAATCGGAGTTGATAATCCTTCAAATGTTCGTGAGGATGGTGATGTGACTTAGAAACATTATACTTTAAATTTACAGGTGGTGAGCAATTAGAGAATGATGAAAGGAGGGAAGATGAGAATAGGGAGGAGGGAGAAATTATTTCAAACCAAGCCTTGTCTACTTTAGGGAATTCTGAAGGTATAAATGATGTTTCTATGTTATCTACTTCTTCTAAACAACATGCCAATAATATTGATTATGGTTATACCAAAGTTGGGAAGAAAAAATCTAAAAATGCTAAACTCTCTGGAGGTCAGCCATCTAGAGTTACTCGAGATTCAAATAATTCTTATTCTAATGGTTAAAGCCCTCATTTGGAATATTCGAGGAGTTGGTAACTCTCCTTCTAGGGATAGGGTTAAGAACCTATGCAAAATTTACAATATTAATGTGTTAGTCTTGATGGAGCCTTTAATTTCTTCTTCTAAGCTTAATTCGTTGAGTACTAAACTTGGGTTTGATTGCTCTTTTAGTAACTGTTCTAACAAAATTTGGATTTTTTGGAAGTCTTCTATTACTCTTAGCATTATCAATGATTTTCCTCAAATTGTTCACACTAATATTGCCATTTGTTAATATTCTTATTATGCTTCCTTCGTTTATGCTTCTTGCTCTAGAATTGATAGGAAAATTTTATGGAAACAAATTACTAATTTTTCTTCTAATCTTTATGAACCTTGGATGGTGGGAGGAGACTTCACTATTACTTATGCCACTGAGAGAATTAGGGGGAAATCTCCTAACTGACAGGCTATGGAAGACTTTAATGACATGCTTTTAATGTCTAATTTACATGATATTGGTTTTTCTGACAATGTCTTTACTTGGAACCAAGGTACCACGTGGCAACATTTGGATCGTATTCTTTTCAATAATGTTTAGACTTCTAAATATCATAATATTCATATTGAGCATTTGTCTAAAACTCTCTCTGGTCCTTCTTCTTTGCTCTTGAATATTACTTTACAAGATAATGCTACTTACTCTCCTTTTAGATTTCAAAATATGTGGTTGTTGCATAACTCTTTCCTTAGTAATGTTGAAACTAACTGTCATGCTCCCTTATTTTCTGATAATAATAGTGTTTGTATATGTCGTTTTTGGCTTAAGTTGAAAAGGCTCAAACAGAATTTGAAGTGGTGGAATAAATGTATTTTCAAGAATTTATTTGCTAATATTATTGATGCCGAGAAACTTGTTGAGCTGGCTGATATTAATTTTATGAATCATCCTAATGTTGATAATAGAGTCTCTTTGAATGATGCCAAAGACAATTTAGCAAATCTCCAAGAACAAGAAGAGGTTTATTGGAGACAACAAGCTGCTTGTAAATTCTTAGTTGAGGGGGATAAAAACACTAATTTTTTTCATAATATTGCCAATCATAAAAAAGTAACTATTTATATTCACAAGATCTCCACTCCTAAGGGTTTTCATTATGATTCTCCTGATTTGGTTGTTGAGTCTAGAGTTACTTATTTCAAAGATGTTTTCAATAGAAATTTTATCCCTGATTTAGATTTGGTTTTCTCCTTTATTCCTTCGCTTATTTCTAATGAGTATAACTTAATGCTTACTAAATTGCGGTCTGGGAGGAAATTTGGTTAATTATCAAAGATATGAATACTGATTCTGTTGCTGGTCCGCATGGCTATACTACTAAATTCTTTCAAAAAACTTGGCGCATCATTAAAGATGACTTAGTCAATGTTGTTATTGATTTATGTAAAGGTAATCCTTATCCCAAATTGTTTACTTTTATTACTATTGCCTTGATTCCCAAAAGTGATGTTATTAATTATTGGAGTGGTTTTTGTCCTATTAGTCTTTGTTCCTTTTTTAACAATCTTAATTCCAAATTAATTATGTCTAGATTAGCTTTAATTATCCCTAATATCATCACTCTTGAACAAACTGGGTTTGTGAAAGGTCACTCCATTTTTTCTAATGTTTTATTAGCTCAAGAACTTGTTCATGATTTGATGGCAAAAATTTATGGTGGTAATGTGATTTTCAAAGTTGATACTACCAAAGGTTATGATAATCTTAGTTGGGATTTTCTGTATGTTATGTTGAATCTATTTGGTTTCAATAATGATTGCATTACCATAATTAAAAACATTATTGAACAATGTTTTTTCTCTGTTATTATTAATGCGAAAAGTCATGGTTTCTTTAAATCTGTGCATGGGCTTCGTCAAGGGGATCCTCTATCTCCTGCTTTGTTCATTATTGTTGTTGAATTTCTTTCTAGAGGTCTTAATGAGGTTTTTAGAAAACATCCCTCTTTGCAATACCATACTACTGGTGGTTTCCCTGTCTCCCATTTAAGCTTTGCTGATGATTTTATTATTTTTACGAATGGCTCCAAAAAAATGCTTAATATTCTTTTTAACTTTCTTGGTAAGTTTCAAAGGGCTAGTAGTTTAATTTTTAATCCTCAAAAAAGTTTTTTTATCTATGCTAATCTATATCTCACCACAGAACCATATCCATACATGATAGATTTGGTTTTATGCATAAGCATTTACCTCTTAAATACTTAGGCACTCCTCTTTTTAAGGGTAAAAAGTGGTCCCATTTATTTGGGGATATTTTCTCAAAAATTCAAAAAAAAATATCTACTTGGGATTTTAATTTCCTTTCTTTTGGCGGTAGATTAGTGTTAATTAAAAGTATTCTTTGCTCTATTCCTTTCTACTTATTTTACACTTTAGCTCCGACTGTGAATACTTGTAATAGACTTGAAAGAATTTTCTACAAATTTCTCTAGGGAGCCAAGGAAGGTAAATCAACTATTATTTGGGCTTCTTGGCATAAGAGTTCTGGTGTGAATGATGAGGATAAATTGGGTTTTAAAAACTTGGATGACATGGCTCTTAGCTTTTCTTATAAACTTTGGTACAATTTTAGATCTAAGAGGAGTCGTTGGTCTAAGTTCATGATCTCTAAATATTGTGTTGGAAAACACCCTCTTATATGTTTTTTTCAAAAAAGGTGATTCTTTCAACTGGAAAAGGCTTTGTTCCATTAATTGGGTTGCTAATAATTTTATTCAATGGGGGTTGAGGAGAGGTGACAATTTTTTTTGGCAAGATAATTGGTTAGGTATCTTCTCTTTTGATACTTTGCTTAATACTCATACTACTAGTGCTGGTAAAGTTTCCCATTTTATTCATGAGGGAACTTGGAATGTGGATTTTCTTATTGATATTGTTCCTGATTTTGTTATTAATCTTATTCTTAAAGTTCCTTTACAACATGATCAGGAAGATACTATTTTATTTACTAAATCTAATGATGGGAGTTTTGTGGCCAAAGAGGTTTTAAATTTTGTTAGGACTTTGCACCCTTCTTCGAGGATTTTATCTTCTATTTGGCAAAAAGGTATTCTAATTTCTTATTCTATTTTAATTTGGAGAATTTTCAATAATTACATGCCTGTTGATTCTATTTTGATGAAAAAGTTTTTCTATTATTTCTAAATGTCAATGTTGTTATCATATGGAAAATTTGAATCATGTCTTTGCTACTAGTCCCATTGCTATTAAAGTTTGGGTATATTTTGACAATATTTTTGTTTCCCAATTTTGTAAGGCATATACAAACATTATGAATATCATGCATGAATGGATTGTCCCCTCTAAGAAGCATATTCATAATGTTTTACCCATTATTATTTGTTGGTTTATTTGGAAAAGTAGGAACGAGGCAAAGCATGAAAGCATTACTATGAATGCCTCGAGCATCATCATCAAGATTAAAGACAAAGTGAGGCATTTATATTTAGCTAAATTGATTAATTTCGACTATTTTAAGGAATATTTTCAAATTGTTGAATATTTTGGTAGTAATACTGAGACTTATGGATTTTCCTTTCAAGACAAATTTGTTAAGTGGATTAAACCCCTTGTGGGCTGTTACAAACTCAATACTAATGGTTCCTTTAAAAATGAAAAAGCTTGTTGTGGTGGCCTTATCCGTGATTCTTTTGGTGAAGTTATTATTGCTTTTGTTGGTCCTGCAGATGTCAAGAATGCCCTCTTAGCTGAGACTTAGGCCTTAAAGTATAGGTTACAATTATGCATTTCTTTAGGGATTGCTAATGTCTAGATTGAGATGGATGTTGTGCTTGTGATTCATTAAATTACTCATAAGGATATTTTTAATCCTTCTTATTTTTATATCATTAGAGATATTAAACAGTGGTTGGCCCATTATCAATTTTACTGTTTCCCATATATTTAGGGAAGGCAATACTGCTGCTAATGTTTTAGCTAATTTAAGTTGCAATCGGTTGGATTTTGTTGAGTTTGGGGGGTCTTCTCTTCCATCCAAACTACTGGGTTTAACTAGACTTGATCAGTTGGGGATGCCTTATGTCAGATGTCCTTAGTTTCAATTTATGTTGGCTATTAGCTGTATGTTTTTGGATTTGTAGTATCTTCTCTTATCCTCTTTTATATGATTGATTTCTACCTCTATGTTGGTTTAAGACATTTCTCTCAGCATTTCTTGGTGTTTAAGTTTGATTCTTTTTCTCTTCATCTGGCTTTGGATTATGCTATCTTCTGTGACATTTTCTATGTAGTTGGTTATCTACTGATGGGTTCTTTTTGTTGTGGTTGGTTGGATCATAACAATGATTGGAATCATTTTATTGCTGATTTAATCCCTTTGTGCTACTCTCCTTTCCTTTGGTGGACTCATGTGGGTTGTTTGGCCATGGTTCTTCCTCATCTTTATTTCATGGAGTTTATTGTGTATGATGGCTCTTTAGGGTGTAATTGTTGGAACTTTGTCAATTTTAGGGTTGTTTTTCTTCTGGGACAGCCGAGTTGTGAAGTTGTGTCGTGGTGGCATCTCTAGTATCAAGTATTCTGCTTCCTGTTACTACTCAGTCTTCTCCCTTACTGCTGGTTCAAGGATTGGTTTTGAGTGGCAATTGGGGTTTAATCTTGAAGGTATTGATACTACAGAACTGAGCCTTGTTCCAACTATTTTTTTTAGTTCTTTATCTTTCCAATGTAGAATTCCTGTTTTTATGCGTTTTGAGTTTTTATGCATCAATGGCTTATTTCCTAATATTTTTGGGTTCTAGATTGGTATTCAGGTTGGTTATAGGTGCAGCTTCTATTGCCAAACCTTCTATTATGTGGTCCAGACTACTCTCTTAACTAGCTTTATTCATGAGGGGGACTTAGTTTATAACAGTTGTGCTAATCTGATTGTTACCAGTTATTATGTTCGATTGCTACAACTCTTTAGAATCAATATGGGAAAGTGTATGGACTATCTTAATATCATTCTAACTTTTCCTAATATTGATTTGCAGTGTTTCTTATTGGTTTATCTATTTTTATTTCTATATTATTTTCTTTGTTACTTTTTAATATTTTGTCTAGTGTCCTTATAGGCCTTTTTTTTAGGTTTTTGGAGACATGATCTCATTTTGTGCAGGACCTGGATTTTGATGGAATGGCGGTGCTGATTGTGTTCAATTGTTCCGTTTCTTTTTGGGTTTCTAGAATGTTATTAGTTTTCTTTGTTATTATGCTTAGTAGGGATATCCGGCTCTTAGGTTCTTTTTTGACTTTTATTGTAGCTTTTCAGAGCAGTAGTGAGCTGGAGGTCCCTTTAAAGACCTTGTATTTCTTTTTTGATCTTAACACGTAGGCCTGTCGGGGGGTTTTAACAAAAAAAAAATATTATGTTAAGTGTTTCTCTCTGTACTTGATTTCAAGCTGATCCAAAAGAGTCCCACTTGACTACTGTTAAGAGAATTCTTAGATATCTCTTAGGAACCTAAGACTTAGGAATCTTATATCCTAGGCATAGTACCTCCTTTGAAATCAAAGGATATTCTAATTCATATTTTGCAAGATGTCGAGTTGATAGAAAAAGTACTTTTGGAACCTGTCAATTTATAGGATAGTCCTTAGTCTCCTTGTCCAATAGAAAAAAGAACTCAGTTGCACTGTCCACTACTAAAGCTAAATATATAGCCTTAAGAAGTTGTGTGGATCAAGTCGTTTGGTTAAAACAACAAGTTTTGGATTTAGGATTACCTATAGGCATAATTTCAATCCTTTGTGATAACACTAATGCCATCTGCATTTCAAAGAATCCAATTCAACACTCCAGGACCAAACACATTGACATAAGACACCACTTCATTAGGGACCATTTTACCAAAGGAGACATGGAGCTACACCATGTAACCACTGAAAACCAACTTACTGATATCTTTACAAAACAATTGGCCTTTGAAACTTTCAGTATCTTGAGAACCAGATTAGGTGTAATAGGTATTGATGCTTGAAATTGATGCTTTCTGTTTCTATTTTTTTGTTAGTTGTTTTATTTGTATGCGTTTTTTGTATGTGTTTATATTTTGTGTTTTTTTTTTTCTGTTATTTTTCCTTTAGTATTTTTAAAGAATCAGATCCATATTCACTTCTGATATTGATTTCTCAAATGATATTTTTGGCTTATATTTAGTTTTAGAAACTAGTAAGCAGTGTTTGACTCCTCTAAAAATAGTTAAAGGAAGAAAATTTAATGATTGTCACTCTTCCACTAACTCCTTTAGTGATGTATTTTCTTTTTAAAGAAAAATCTATTTTAATTAAAAGTTGGAATTTAAAATAGAGATCTACTCTATCTTCCTACAGTAATCTATATTATATGAATAATGTTCCAAGTCAATGAACCACTTTTAAGTTTTCTTAATCAGGTAGTGGGATTTATCATATAGATATAATTCTATTTTGTGGTTTACTCTTCCTTATATTAGAGACTGAGTTTTTCTTCAAATATATTTGGAAGATAATCTCACAACTGAGAGTCCTTAAATGTTTTGAATGGAAGCAAGCTCACAAAAATTACAAGAGCTATAAAATGAGCCCAAAACTAAAAAAATGCATAATAACCACCAAATAATTACAAGATACACAAAGTGTATCAAAAATCAAAAGATACACAAAGTGCATAAAATAACTGAAAAAGAAGCACAAAATTTTCAAATCTTTAAATCTTAGAAGAATTCATGTGCCACTTGGTATCTTCAAACACTTGAATTTGAAAATCATGATTTTTGGTTGATTACTTTACAATATTATTCTTTTAGATATTTTTCTTAAATGAAGCTTAAAAATATCACTTTTCATATCTAATTTTTTTTCTGAATTAGATTTTTGTTTTAAATAAATTTTGACCTGTAAGGAGTCCTAGATAGGGTTAATAAGATCAGTTTTCTACCCTTTCTGGATTTTAACATTGTTAATTCCTTTCTTATTGGTTTTTAAATCTAATAAGAATGTAAATTTATCATTTCCTGGAGTTGTTCAATTAAAAAAATGTTCTTTGATTTTGATTTATGACTAGTTTTTGGTTTGGCTTTTGTGTTGTATTATGCTTTCGTGTTTTTATTCTTTGTTTTGAAAATCTCCTTATCATCATATTCCATCTCCTAACTTTTTCTAGTTTTTCTCACATCGTCCAGGATGATCCACATCATCCTGTACCATCTGAGCAAAAATACACCTCTCCGATCACAGCACATCCAACGATTGAGATAAATCAATTATTGGTGATCGTCCCGTAAGATTCATACATCATACTGGATGATCCACATGGAAGAAGTCATTGGATGATTTGAATGCAATTGGGCCGATCCATTATGAGACATTATCCAGAATGATACCCAAGTTCATCCTGTACGATCTAGTAAGTCAATGATCATAGAAGATGATTCCTTGGGATGATCATCCTGGGTCTACTCATCCCATACGATGTCTAATCGTACTGGACAATTGGACCAACCTTTTAACCAATCATCTAGATGAAATATTACACCTGATCATCTAGGATGATCTCATAATTATACTGTATAATCTGATGATTTCTTTATAAATAGTTGGTTTCTTCCTTTCTTTCACACCCTTCTGATCCTTTTTATTTCCCTCTTGAGCTTTTCCTTCCTTGTAATGGCTGGTGGAAGGCATTCCCGAGCCCTCACAGATAGTTCCTCTTAGAGAACCATTGATCATAGATTCACTGAAGAAGATGATGAAGCAGCTTATCATCACTACAAAAATACTAGAATTATCCCATCCAAAATAGTCAATTAAGAGGTAGTAAACTTTCAAGTGCTTGAACTTTTTGCCCATACTACCAGTGGATTCATCCTTCCTTTTGCCTTTCCCTTCAATTCTGAATTATTTGTGAATTTTTTGTAAGCTTAAAAATCAATAGTGATGGCACTGCCCTCTAATCCATTATTGATAGGAGGCCAATAGAGTTCACCTACTAAGACCTACATGAATTTCTCCATCTTTCAACTACTGGTAAAAAAATTAACATTCAAGTTGCAAATCCTGATTTTGATTGGACCCAAGTCAACATCATTCCGAGAGAATCTAATGTTAACTATCACGTTTGTATTATTAACACCATAGTACAAAATTCTTGGATCATCTAGCATATTCTTCACAACTCCATAATTCCAAAAGCTGGTGATCGGATAAATATTACTCCTGTATTGTCTCTTGCAACTTATTTCATAATGGCTAAAATTTACTTTAATGCAGCTAACCTTCTTATTCGCTACCTTGAACATCTGATATCCATTTGAGATGCCCGCAATAAAAGATTGTCCAATCTAGCTTTAGGATATCACATTTCATTTATTCGAGAGTCCAAATACAATATTCAGTATCTAGCACCACCTGATCACTTTCCAGTTTTCTTTTCCAATAGCTCCTTCCATGTCCTTTATAGTGCCTATCGTCACTAGGCTCACTATCGAGAAGAAGATGAACACGAGGAACGTCTAGCACCTATTCCTGCACCTGCCCCCATCGGCTAGCAGTCTTAAATAGATCTGCTGGTAGAGAGGTCTGACCAATGGGAGGCTAAGTTTGACTCTTATGTAGCCCAACAGCAACAACAGCATGGCCAGGATATGGCCTAGTTTGGGGAGCAGTTTGCTTCCATCCATAGTCTTTTTCTGCTACCACAACCACCACCTCCTTCACCTAATTAGGGTGGTTCCTTTTTCTAACTTTCTTCTTCTTTTTTATTTATTTTGGTTTTCCTATGTGTCAATTTTTCTTTACTTTTGTGATGTCTTTTCTATATATTTTTTGCTTTTCAGTTGTTTCTTCCTTTTTGTGATGTCAAAAGGAGGAGTAGTACTTTGTTATTAATTACCTACATATTCTATTTTAATGAAGTTTATTTCCTATACAATGTTAAGTTTATTTTCCACTTAGTGTTTATTATTTTTGCATTTAAAAAGAAATTACTCCCCTTACTTTTAGAATTTCATCCTCGAAGGGGGAATTTTAGAGAATGTCAAAGGGATTTAAAATTATTAACAATAATGTCTGCAGTCATTAAAAAAGGAGAGATTGTTGCAAATCTGGGCCCAAGTAATATAATTTTGATAATAACAAACATTATTATTTCTTTTCTACCAGTATTATTGTATATCTATTTTATTTTCCCTACTTATTAACCTTTCATGTCCACAAGTTCACTTGTAATGCAGATCAGCTCAATATCGGGTAGACTAAGGTTGAGTATATCTGTAATTTCTATTTTAATATACTTTTAACCTTTTTTGAGTCAAGTTATATATCTGGTGGACCCCAAGCTAAGTAACCTTACACGCACACACACTCAAGGGAGTGGGTCAGTGAGTTAGAGAAATTTTCTTTTTTTTGACCTAATCATCCAAGATAATTTATATCATACTGAATGATTGGTTAAAAATAAAAAACCCAAATTAGGGCATCCCTATTAATTAAGATATTAAACTAATCATACCGTAAAATATCGATCATACAGGATGATTAGTTTATATTGTGAAAAACTGCCACCAATCACAATTTAGGTAATTTTTAATTTTTAAATTTGTACATATCGTACAGGATGATCCTTATAGTCCCTAAAAATATATGACAATCTTGCCAAAATTAACCCTATAATTAAGAGAATAATTATGATAAAATTTGATTCAATTTGATCATAGAGGATGATAGATGATGATCATCCTGGATGACTGAGAATATGCATGGGATGATAAGGGATCGCCACATATCGTACCAGATGATTACCACGGTTTTTCAACTAATCATCTAGGATAATTGACCTCTTTCATGCCATATGATAGAGAAGTGCAGGGAATGATAAGGCATCATCAAGTATCGTACTAGATAAAGTTCAATAGTTTTATACTAATCATCTAGGATGATATTATAATCATCTGAGACGATCAGTCTATTTCTCTTGAGCTATTCGTACAGGGCTATGAAAATTCATACTTGCTAAATTGGTATTTTTGAACTAATCATGCAGGATGATCGTATGATCGTACTGTACGATCAGTGCTGCTATATTGAAATTAGGGTTTTTTTAAAGGCCATATATTTAAGCTTTCTTATTATCCTTGAGATAATCTTTTACTATTTAGTCTTTTTGAGATAGAGCTATAGAAGGAAGAGAGAGAGTTTGGGAGAGAGAGAAATCCTTGTGAGGAGGAGTTGTGAGGGATTCACAAAGCTTGCTCCAAGTAAGGGCAAAAGGAGAGACATTACTTTTAGTGTAATACTTGAAAAGGAAGTTTTCGGCGAGTGGATGTAGGTTAAGTTGATCGAACCACTATAAATCTAGTGTGTTCTTTCTATTTACTTTTCTGCATTTAATTTCTACATTTTTCTAGGAATTATTCTGTGTTTGAAATCTCTAAAATTCTAGTTATTATGAAACTAATCTGCTTCTGCATCAAGAGGTTTTTAATTTTCATTTTGTTAAAGATTTTTTAAAATAACCAATTCACTCCCCTCTTGGTTAGCCTCGGGACTAGTTTTTTAGGGTTTAACCACCCTCACAAACTTTCAAGTGGTATCAGAGTGGGATTCATAAATTAAGTTTTGAAAAATTTTTGAAAAAAGGTCCATGGCTCAATCAAAATTTTTAATCTTAGGGATTAGCACAATTAAAGTATCCTTCCACATATGACTCATTTTTCTAGTTTTGCAAAAATTGTTAATAGCTTTCCATGTATCATCCTTTGTAATTTCCCAAAAAAATCTAATAAAAGAAGCAGTTATACCATCAAATGTAGGAGATTTGTTATTACCTAATTGGTGAACATATTTGGTGAATTCCACTATAGTAAAATATGCATTAAGGTTGTTTAAATCAGCCTCATCAATTTTATGCTAACTAAGAACTATAGGCCATTCTGTCAGTTTGCAATTTCTGGTTTTCCATTTTTTTTGACAAATTTAAAGAAAACTGCTTCAATTTCTTCTTGATCTGCATCTTTAAATTTTTTTATCCAATTGCCATTCCTTTTTGCATAAGCAGAACTATGAAAGAATTTAGGGTTTGAATATCCATCATCCATCCTATTAACCTTAGCTCTTTGATTCTACCATATTGATAAACGATCCAATGTAACATTTTATTGATGGACTTTACTTCTAAGCAACTTTAGATTATTTGCATCTAGTTCACCAAAAGCATTTTCCTCCATTTGTAGATCCAAAATTTCCTTCTTTAAATCTTCTTTGAGAACATGCAAGTCCTTCAACTTATTCTTGTTCAAAAAATATAGAGCTTTCAAAGACCTCTTCGTTTTCCTGTGAAGAATTTTAACATTATTACAAAAAAAAGGTTTCTTCAAAGATTTGAGAACAATGTTCAAAGCTACTGGATAAGACTTCTAAACATCTTCAAATCTGATGAACTTCTTTCTGGATGAGGGATGTCACATATCTTGAAAATTAATGGACTATGATTAGAAGAAACTCTTGCAAGATGCCTGATCGACTAAAATATCAAATTGGGATTTAGGGGGGCCATTATTAAATCCAGGAGCCTGGCCTAGTGTTTTGATGATTTGAAACAATATTAGGTAAATCACTATTTGCTCTTTATTTTACATTTTTTACCTTTTTCTTTTGTGTCCTACTAATATATCAAGTACAACATAAATGTATCCGAGTTAAAGAAGAAAATTCAAGGAATTAAAACATTATGTATAGTTAAACTTGTAATAAGAGTTTGCATTTTTTTGTGATACTTTATGTAATTAGGTGTATGTTTGCAAGATAACTAAGCTGCACTAATAAGTAGGGCTAAAAATTAAACACTTGAATTCTCTATTAAATTATCTTGTATGATATGTTAATCCATAAAATTAAATTAATTATGAAATTAAAAATAATTAAATTATATTTGGGTTTAAATAATTATATTATAAGATCTATATTTGCAAGCTTTGTTGAAAAGTGTAAAGTAATTGTAATTATATTTTCTATAAAAAATTTTGAACATAATCCTCTTAAATTTCTTTTAGTTTTATAGCCGAAGTCATCATTATGAATGATATATCATCTTGAGTGGTGAAAATATCATTTCCTAATGGGTTCAAATGACAAAAATATAAATTTCATTATGACAATCATAGTCAAATTCAAGATAGAACTATATATGATCTCGGAGGGTCAAATTGATGTTCGATCAAATATTTAGCTATGATAATCTTGATGTACTATCATTCATTTCATATTCAAAGATATATTGATAAAAGATATATCTCTCCATGGAAAGAAAATATCACTTATTATCCATGCTTTGAATATGATGATGATGACTGCGAGATTCTAGAGTGAGAAACTGCGGGATTCTAGAGTGAGAAACTACTGGAATTTAAATTTCTATTTTAGTGAAATGGCAATCCGCCAGGATCCGCTGTCGGCAGGCATGCCGGAGGATTACCTCCGATTATCTCCATCTATTCCTGGTAGAGCATCAGATGTTAGTATGAGGGATTGTGAAAATTCTAGTCGTATGGATTCGGGTTCTGTTCGGGATGAGGAAGACATTCGCAGGCGTTGAGCAAAAGGTGATCTAATAATTTCTGAACCCTCTCATTCGATTTGTCAAAAGCCTAACTTTGTGGAAGGTAAAGGTAAAAATATTTTGGTTTTGGAGGAGGATTCTACGCCTCGAAGCGGAAATTCAGCTGGCTATTCTCTGCGTAATGTGGACCAGGGAGCTTCGTCTTCAGGAATGAAGATTTTTGTCAATCGGTTTGGCAACTCAAATGCAATCCCTGTCCTTGGCAGTAGGATAAATGCGAGTTCCAATGAATTGGTTGATGGAAATCTAATTCCTCCTTCTAAAGCTTCTGATACTTGTTTGGAGGATGGCTTGGCTAATTCGGTTTCTTCTACAGGCTTAGTGCAGGAAGGTGTTTCTATCTCAGAGAAACTAATAGAAAACATCTCTAGTGTTTGTGGAAATGCTGAAGGGAATGGTTCTTTGGAAAGAATTCCTAGTAATTCGAATAGGGTTAGAAAGCCTAATATCAAGTTGAATTTTGTTAAGGATTCTTCAATTATGTCGGAAGATGGGGTGGCAATAAAACTAAATGAGGCTAATGTTAAGTGTAACTCAGATAAACTCCAAAATTTGGTAGTTGTGAAGGTTTTTGGGAAGGATATTCCGTTTAGTGTGATAGCCACGGAACTTCAGAGGCAATGGTCAGTTTTTGGGAAGGTTCACATAACTTCCCTTGGACTGGGATGGATTTTGTGCTCTTTTATTGATTTGGAGGTGGTGGAAAAGGTTTTGGAAGGAGGCCCTTGGTACGTTAACGAACACATCATGGGAATTGATAAATGGTCACCTCAATTTGATCCTTTGTCTTTGAAAGGCCTTTTAGCTCCTATTTGGGTAAGACTACCAAATCTTCCTTTGTTGTGTTGGGATGAAGAGAATGTGGCAAGGATTGCCTCTATGGTCGGGCATCCTCTCTGGATTGATGGCAACATGTTTCAATGGAGTAAAAGGGCGTATGCTAGAGTTTGTGTTAGGATGACTCTTGACCATCAATTTCCTCTAGGTGTTTGGGTGGAAAGCTCATTGGGATGTTTTTTTCAGAAGGTTGAGTATGAGAAGGTGTCTTCATTCTGTTTCAATTGTGGAATAGTGGGGCATTTGCTGAAAGATTGTAAGGAAAAAGGTAGTGTTAACAAGGAGGTCCCTTTGAATGCTGTAGTGGGTACTCAACCTAAAAATCATCAAATAGATGTTATTAATCGGCAGGGCTATGGCCCTTGGACTTTAGTTAATAATTTCAGGCGGAGGAATAAAGGAAAAAGAATAGGAAATGGTGGATTTCCTATTGCTCCTACTCTGAAACCGAAAATGGTTTTTGTTGAAAAAAACTTTTCAAAAACTTCTCAAAGAATGGGAGTGTGTGATGAAGGGAATGCTGGTATGGTTATTGCTCAAAGTGTTCAAAAGGCGGATGAGTTGCAAGTACCTATAGAAGGCAAGCTGGTGAAAGTTGCAGCAGATAAGGAGGGTGAAGGTTCTAAAGGTTTAAATTCTGCATTGCTTAATCAGGACAGTCAAGAAGGGGTAGATGAAGGTTTAAATAAATTGTCAAAAGGTGGTGTACTTGAAGATGGAGAGATAGTTGGTGAAAGTAAGGAGAAATTGGTTTCTAATATAGATAGAGCTGAAAGTGGTTCAGTCAAAGTCAGGGTAAAGTTACATAAAGAACTCAAATCTTTTGGTAATGGTGTGGTTCTTTCTCAAAGGATGAAAGGACAATCTGGGATTAAGAATAAAAGTGGGATTAATCCCACTTTTAACCATAAATGACATCCATTGCTTTTTGGAATTGTAGGGGGGCTAGGAAGAAAGAGGCCTCTCGATACCTTCGGGAGTTTGTTAAGCAATTTGGTATTTTTTTTTTGCTTTAGTGGAAACAAAGAATTCAAATGTGGTGAGGAAAGACATTAATGAGTTGATTGGAGATTGTTGGGATTTTTTTGAAGTTCCTGCTGAGGGACTTTCAGGTGGTATTATGGTATGTTGGAAACAGTGTAGTGGTTCGTTTTCTGTGGTTCATGCTTCTACTCAATTGGTGGTTGGCAAGTTTAAATCTTCTTCTAGAGGTGAATGGCTTGTGGCTTCAATTTGTGGGAGTAGAGATGTTAATAAGAGGCGGCAACTGTGGGAAGTTTTAGAAGGTTTTTCAGAAACTAATCTTCCATTTATCATGGGTGGAGATTTTAATTGTATCTTGTCTCAAGAAGAAAAAAGGGGTGGAAAGAAGTTTCTTTTTTCACATGGTCCTCAAGATATGAAAGCTTTAATGACTAGGTGTGATTTTCAAGATATTGGCGTTATTGGTCCCAAATATACTTGGTGCAACAATACGAAAGGAGGTGCTCGGATTTTAGAGAGATTGGACCGATGCCTTCTCAATTCAGTAGCATTGGACTCTATTCAACTAACGGTTATTAGAAATCTTGGGAGAATTGGCTCTGACCACTGTCCTATTGTGCTGAAATTATTTTCTTCTGGATTCAAGAAGACGAAGCAACTGCAGTTTGAAGAGGTTTGGTCTTCTTTTCCAGCTTCTTATTCCATTGTGGCGACTTCTTGGAGAAAACGAGCTGGAGGGAATGATGTGCAGGTGCTGAATTTGAAGTTTAAGAGAGCATTGAAGGCTTTGTATCACTGGAGTAAGGCTAAGCATGAAACTCTGGACATGTTAAAGGATCAGCTGTTGAAAGTGATTTTGTTGTTGCAAGAGGAAGAAGCTAATTGTGGAAGTCTCGCGGATGATAAAATTGTTTTGCTGAAATCAAAGGTATTGGAGTATAATTCAACATTGGGTCGGCTTAGCTCTTGGTGGCGGCAAAGAGCAAAAGTAAAGTGGTTGAAGGAAAGTGATTCTAACACAAAATATTTCCATTTTATGGCTTCAGCTAGGCGGAACAGAAATAACGGAATTTTGAAATTCTAGAGTGAGAAGGAGCGGGATTCTTTAGAGAGAAATAGTTGAATTTTGAAATTTTAACTTGGCGGTTTCTTCGTCCCGTTGAAGTTTCTGCATATGGTGGCGGATTGCCGCCGGCCATTATCGTCGTTGACCGAGGAAGATGTGGATATGGGTGGTTTCAATTTGAAGAAGGATCGCTCTACTTCGAGCATTGACCGTCAACTCACTTGTGATCGTGTTCGTAGAGCTAGGGGAGAATTAGTTATCTCTGAAAAGGGATTTAATTTTAATTCTAAAGGTAACAATGTTGAAGGGAAAGGTAAGAGTATCTCTGTTTCTGATGATTGTAAGACTCCTGGTGGTTCGTATTTGAAAGGCCTTTCTCCGGGTAAACATCTTGATCAAGGGGCTTCATCTTCGGGTATGAAGATTTTTGTAAATCATTTTGGCTATTCAAATGCAATCCCTGCTCATGGAAGTAAGATAAATGCGAATGCCATTGATACGGTTAACAGAAGTATTGATACTCCTTGTAAGACGACCCCACCTTCTTCTGAGAAAGTTTCGGCTTCGAATGCTTCCATTGTGGAGTCTGTTATTGAGAATTCTATGCGGAGTAATCAAATTCCTACTTCTCGGTTGGTGAAGGAAGGTATTTCTTATTCCATGAAATTGCAAGAGAACAGCCTAGATGTTCGTAGAATTGCGGAAGAAGAGATGGCCAAGGGAAATGTTCAGAATGTTATCCCTTGGATTAAGAAACCAAATATCAAGGTGAATTTTTGTCAAGATAAATCTTTTATTTCGGATGATGGGAAGGCTATTAAGCTTAATGAAGTGAATATCCAATCCAATTCTGAGAAACTTAAAAATTCTTTGGTTGTGAAGGTTTTTGGAAGGAATGTGCCTATTAGTCTGATTGCTGCAGAGCTTAGGCGACAATGGAATGCTATTGGTAAGTTTCATCTTATGTCACTTGGCCTAGGTTGGATTTTGTGTTCTTTTGTTGAATCAGTAGCGGTGGAAAAGATCTTGGAGGGAGGACCTTGGTATGTCCATGATCAAATAGTTGGCTTAGATAGATGGTCTCCATTTTTCTCTTCTTCCTCTGTGAAGGGATTAACTTCTCCTATCTGGATCAGATTACCACACCTTCCCTTAATGTGTTGGGATGTGGATAATGTGGCTAGAATAGCTTCCATGGTTGGTCAACCCTTGTGGATTGATTGGAATATGTTTCAATGGAGTAAAAGGGAATATGCGAGAGTGTGTGTTCGTATGGACCTTAATAAACAATTTCCTACTGGAGTTTGGGTGGAGGGATCTTTTGGTTGTTTCTTCCAAAAGGTTGAATATGAAAAATTTTCTACCTTTTGTTTTAAATGTGGTAAAGTTGGTCATTTGATGGAAGCTTGTGGTGAGGGGAAGACTTGTCCTGCTGGGGCTTGTCAATCCAATGCTACTTTGGAAAAGAATGATGAGAATTCTCAGTCAAAAGGAAAGAATGGTGATACTCTTGGTCCTTGGACTCTGGTTAAGAACATGAGAAGAAGGAAGGCTTTTCCTAAAATTGGAAAAGGCCCAGTTAATATGGGCAAGGATGAGTATCCTGCAGTAGTTTTTTTTTTTAAATCTGTGATTATTTCAATTCTGGTAGATGTCTACAATGCTGGAGCTGAGGAAGCTGATACGGGTATGAAAACTGTGGAGGTGGCAGAAATTATATAGTCTGCAGCTGGGGAAAAAATGCTAAAAGAGGGGGACGGTGTGCAGGAAATCCTTCAATCTTCATCTCCTGTAGCGGTAGATGGTGGGAGGTTGAATTCAGAAGACTTTGTACTTATGGGTAAGGAGAATAGATTTTCCTTGTTGAATGCTAGTCTAGAAGAGGCTGAAGTCGATTCGGTGGTGATTGCTAAGAAAGAAGTAATTACAGGTGGTAGGCAGATTTCGAGTAAGAACGATTCCTCTGATTCAGTCTTGAAGGCTGAAAATGATTCAGTAAAGTCAAGAGTGAAGCTCCACAAAGAAATTAAATCGTTGGGTAAGGATAACATCTTATCTCAGAAAAGGATTGAAGGGGATATTAAGATGAATAAGAATGGGAGGAATCCCATTCTTAATCATAAATGACGTCTATTGCATTTTGGAATTGTCGAGGGGCAAGGAAAGTAGAGGCCTCTCACTATCTTAGGGAATTTATGAAGGAGTTTGATATTTTCTTAGTTGTGTTACTTGAAACAAAGGTGTCTAATGTTGACCGGAAAGATATTGACATTCTGATTGGGAAATACTGGGACTTCTTCAATGTCCCAGCTAAAGGTCTGTCTGGGGGGATTCTTATTTGTTGGAAACCAAGTTATGGAGAATTTTTGGTATGTCATGCCTCTCAACAAGTGGTGGTGGGGAAGTTCAAAGTCGAAGGTAGAGGAGAGTGGCTGATTGCTACTGTTTATGGAAGCAAAAATATTTGCAAGAGAAGATACTTGTGGGAGATTTTAGAGTCCTTTTCAAATACTATCTACCATTTATTATGGGAGGTGATTTTAATTGTGTGCTTTCTCAGGAAGAAAAGAGAGGTGGGAAGAGGTTTGTTTTTTCTCAAGGACCTCAAGATATGAGATTATTTATGAATAAGTGTGATTTTCGTGACATTGGAGTGATTGGGCCTAAATTCTCTTAGTGCAATAATAAGAATGGAGGAGCTCGCATATTGGAGAGATTGGATCGTTGTCTACTTAATTCAGAGGCTTTGTTGGCTATACAACCTGCGGTTGTTAGACATCTTGGGAGAATTGCTTCAGATCATTGTCCAATTGTTCTAAAGGTTTTTGCTTCAGGGTTTTAGAAGAATAAAATGAAGAAATTTAAAGAGATTTGGGTTTCCTTTCCAGCCTCGGTTGCAATTGTGGCTAATTCTTGGTCAAAACCTACTGGTGGTAATGCCGTACAGGCGCTAAACTTGAAGTTTAAGAGGGTCTTAAAGGCTCTTTTCTTTTGGAGTAAAGCTAAGCATTCCAATCTTAACATCTTAAAGGAAAATCTGAAGAAAGATATCCTTATGTTGCAAGAAGAAAAAGCTAATCCAGGTGGATTGTCGGATGATAAAATTTGTTTGCTTAAGTCAAAAGTGATGGAGTTAAATTCTACTTTGGGGAGGCTAAGTTCATGGTGGAGACAAAGAGCTAAAGCTAGGTGGATGAAGGAAGGTGATTCCAATTCGAGATACTTTCATAGTTTAGCCACAACAAGAAGGAATTCCAACTTTATTCGGCAAATCAAGGATATTGATGGCTCTTTAGTTGAAGAGCAAGGAGAAATTGAAGAATTAATGTATGCTTACTTCAATGGCAAGTGGAGGAAGTCAAACTGCAATCTTTCTGGATGGCCGAAGTTCCAAGGGAGGCTTACAGATGATGACCACAAAATTTTATTGGCTGATTTCACTATGGAGGAGCTGGAAATAGTGGTTCGGCATTTAGAAGGTAACATCTCATTGGGTTTAAATGGTATCTCTTACACCTTTATTAAATTTTATTGGAATATCATCAAGAAAGAGGTCTGGAGGGCTGTTAGTCATTTTTTAATACCGGACATATGTGTGATGATTGGAAAGAAACATCAGTAGTTCTTATTCCAAAACTAAAGAATCCTATGGTTCCTTCCAACTATAGACCGATTAGTATTTTTAAGTCTATTTATAAGCTAGTGGCTAAAATGCTGTTAAACAGATTGGTGGGGTTCATTCCTAAATTGGTTTCTGAAAACCAAGTTGCTTTTGTAAAGGGTTGATCTATGTCTGATAATATCTTGCTTACTCAAGAAGTTATTAATAAGTTTAGATATTCAAAAGCAAAGAAAGGATTGATGGCCATAAAAGTTGACATGGAGCAAGCCTATGACCGTATGGGATGGGAGACTTTGAAGCAAGTTCTTGAGCAGCTCGGGTTCCCTGGAAGGTTCTCTAGTTATTTATTGCAATGTGTCAGGGATACCAAGTATTCTATATTGATTAATGGGTCTAATTCCAGATGGATTCATGCTACTTGTGGCTTCAGGCAAGGGTGTCCGTTATCTCCCTTTTTGTTCATCTTATGTTCGCAACAATTAATAGAAGCTTTTAATCAAAAGGGTAGAAGAATTGGAATAAAACATGCTTCTTCAGCTGAAAGGGTCTCTCATTTATAGTATGCAGACGATGTTATCATCTTTTCAGGGCTAACAAAGGATGTGCAAAGAAAATCCTGAAGATCTTGAAAGACTACAGCAAGTGGACGGGGCAGAAGGTAAATGCTCAAAAATCTTCTTTACTCCTTGGAAAATCGGTGGGAAGGAACAAAGTTAAATCTTTATCTAGATTGTTGGGATTTAAAGTTGTCAAGGAGCTGGATTATTTAGGAGTGAAGATGACTTTGAGAAGGATGTTGGTTGCTGATTTTCAGAGCTTGATTGAAAAAGCTCATGATAAGCTAAGCACTTGGGGTAATAGATCTCTTTCTTTATCTAGGAAGCTCCTTCTTTTGATGTCTTCGCTGTTAACGCTCCCTATTTTTCTATCTACCCATACATTGGTTCCTTTAGGAGTGTTAAAGGAGCTAGATAGGTTGAGTAGGGATTTTCTTTGGAATAAAAAAGGATAAATCCAGAGGATTGCATTATGTTAGTTGGGATAGACTTTGCAAGAAAAAAAAATTTGGTGGCCAAGGAATTGTTTCAGCTGTGGAAAAAGTTGGGCTTTGGAGGGAAAAATTTGCTTGGATTTTGGTCTTTAATCCTTCTTCTTTGCTCAACAGAATTCTTATTTCTAAATATGGAATTGATTTCTGGAATTATGAAGGAAGAAGAACGAAATCAGTCACTTGGAAGGTTATTAGCTATGGAGCTAAATTTTTACAAGAAATTTTAAGATGGCATATTTCAGATGGCAAGAGTATCAATACTCTCAAGGATATCTGGATTCTGGATAAAAGCATAGATCGGTGGCCTACTTTTTGTGGCTGATTTAAGTGAAGAGCAAAGAAGTTTAGATTTCTTCATTCAAGAAGGTAACTGGAATATCATGAACCTGCGGCAAGTCTTCGGTAAAGAACAGGTGAACCTGATTATGAATGTGCAGATCCATAGTAATCAACCTTGTGATGAAAGAGAATTGTTATTTAAGTTCTCTGGAAGGTCTTTGGCTTCGTTTCTTTCAGATTACTGCTACAGATATGAAGAGGAAGACAAAAACTGGAAGTGGCGGAGGAAGCTAAAATTGCGGCCTAGAGTAGAGTTTTTTTGGTGGAGACTGGATCAGAATTCAATTCCAACTAATGAGTTCTTAATGTATAGAAGACTAATCAACTTTAATGGGTGTCCTCGAGGATGTGATGAAGATGAAAATACAGACCATATTGATGTCCATTGCAGGTATCTACATAAGGCAATTCAAAGACTGAATGAATGGGGTTTCTATATGCCAGTTTTTACTAATCTGGAAAGATGCTATAAAGAGTTAGCGTATTGGTCTAAATTCAATCCGTTTAAAGGTAATTTATATTGTTCCATGGTGTTCATGATTTGGAAAAGTAGAAACAAGCTCATTCATGATGGCATCAAGGAAGGAATTAATGTTCTGGCAGCAAATGCAATCAGTCTTGCATCTTCTTCCTTTCCTTACGATCTTCAATCGGTCAACTGGGATTCTAATCAGCTTAGGCTGTTTTCCCAAACTTGGAATCCCCGTTCAACCGATTGGATCAAGTTTAATGTAGACGCCTCTCTTCAAAAGTCTTATAAAGCTGGAATTAGTGGTGTGGTGAGCGATTGTAGAGGAAGATTTTTATTTGCATTTGGGTTCAAATGTTTGCATTGGGATAGTTCTGTTTTGGAGGTTGAAGCAATCCAAGCTATAAGGAAGATTGTTCAAGATTGGATGTATGAAGCAAAGGGGATCATCATTGAAGGGGACAACTACAATGTCATGAAGATTGTACAAAAAGTGCTGAAGCAAGAAGATGGTTTGGTGCATGGTTTGAGTCAAGAGGATTTCTTCTTCTTGAGGAATTTTCTTCATTTGATTATTCAAGTTGTGAATAGGGGTTGTAATAAGTTAGCCGATTGTTGTGCTAACATAGCTTCTTCTATGGATTTTATTTGGGATAGTTCAGATTGTAATAATGTTCCTCCTTCTTTTCTTAAAGTGTTGAAGGAGGAATGTGACAAGTGTTTATTCTCTTAGTTGCTTGTAATTGTCCTTTAATAAAATTGCTACAAGCATTCTCTCAAAAAAAAAAAAAGCTAGGCAGAACAGTAATTTTATTTCTCAAATTAAAGACTGTCAAGGTGAGTTAGTGGAGGATCAAGAGAATATTGAAGCATTTTTTTTTATCATTTTGGGAGAAAATGGAGGCATAAAAGTTGTAAGTTGGATGGATGGCCGAATTTTGAAAATAAGCTGGATGAAGTTGATAAAAGGGTTCTATTGGCTGACTTCACCAAAGAAGAGTTGGAAGCTGTTGTTCCTCGGTTGGAAGGTAATATCTCGCCTGGGCTAGATGGCATATCCTATTCCTTTATTAAATATTACTGGAATGTTATAAAAGAGGAAGTTTGGAAAGCTATTAGCTTATTTTTTAAAACTGGGGTGATGTGTGAGGAGTGGAAAGAAACATCAATTACTTTGATTCCCAAGATAAAGAATCCTTTGGTGCCTTTTAATTTTAGACCAATTAGTCTTTGTAAATCAATATATAAGATTGTAGCAAAGATGTTTTTGCATAGACTTGTTGGCTTAATCCCTAAGTTGATATCTGAGAATCAAGTGGCATTTATGAAGGGTAGATCTATGTCGGATCATATCTTGCTTACCCAAGAGATTTTTCATAAGTTCAGGTATTCTATAGCTAAAAAAGGGTTGATGGCGATTAAGGTTGATATGGAACAGGCCTATGACTTCATGGGTTGGAATACGCTGAGGCAAGTCTTGGAGAAGATTGGGTTTCCTTGGAAGTTTGCAAATCTCCTCTTACAGTGTGTTATGGATGCTAAGTTTACTATTTTTGTGAATGGCACTTATTCTGGTTGGATTCAGGCGAAATGTGGCTTTCGTCAGGGGTGTCCTTTATCACCTCTTTTGTTTATTTTATGTTCTCAACTATTGACTGAAGCTTTCAATAAAAAGGGTGCTAGAATTGGGATCAGAGTAGCCCCTACTGTTCAGAAGATTTCTCACCTTCAATATGCTGAAGATGTTATAATTTTTTCTGAAGCCAATAAAAGATGTGCTAGGAAAATAATGAATATCTTGAAGGTTTATTGCAGTTGGACAGGGCAGAAAGTAAATGTGCTAAAATCCCCTATGATATTTGGGAAATCGGTGGGTAGACTCAAGGCTAAAGTTCTTTCCAAAGTATTGGGCATCAAAGAAGTTAAGGAGATGGTTTATTTGGGAGTGAAAATGGTTTTAAGGAGATTGAAGGTGGCAGATTTTTTCAAATTGGTTGAAAAGGCTTATGAGAAGTTAAATATTTGGGGGAATAGATGTCTTTCTCTTTCGGGGAAGATATTACTTATTAAATCTTCCATCATGACTATTCCCATTTTTCTATCTTCTCATTCATTGGTTCCACTGAGTGTGTTAAGAGATCTTGATAAGCTGAGCAGGGAATTCCTGTGGATGAAACAAGATAAGAGTCGAGGACTTCACTTTGTGGATTGGAATACCTTGTGTAAACAAAAGAGGTTGGGAGGTCAAGGTGTGGTGTCAGCTACTGAAAATTTGGGTCCTTGGAGAGCTAAATTTACTTGGGCTTTATTGGCAAAGCCTAATTCTTTATTGAATAGGATTTTAATTGCTAAATATGGGGACTCTTTCTGGAAAGCTGAAGCTATTTTGGGAAAATCAGCTACTTGGAAAGTGATAACTCACGGTGCTAGTTTCCTGCAGGAGATTTTGAGGTGGAAAGTGGCCGATGGCAAGGATGTGAATACTTCTTCAGATATCTGAGTACTAGATAAAAGTTTGACTCATTGGCCCACATTTGTAGCTGATCTACAAGGAAATTAGAATTATGTTAACTGTTTTATTCAGGATGGAAGGTGGAATGAGCTGGAGTTGAAGCAGGTGTTTGGAATGGATATGGTAGAGGTCATTAAATCGGTTCCAATCTATCGAGAACTTCCTTGTGATGAAAGGGAGCTCATGTATAGGCATTCAGGGATGACTTTGGCGGCATTGATTTCAGCTAACTGCAGTAAATTTGAACCGGAAGACTGCAACTGGAAATGGTTAAGAGATTTAAAATTAAGACCAAGACTGGAGTTATTTTGGTGGAGATTGAATCATAACTCAATTCCTACTAATGATTTCTTGATGTATAGAAGATTTATCAAATACAATGGCTGCCCGAGAGGTTGTAGTACTATGGAAAATTCGCCTCATATAGTTGTCCATTGTCAAGGTATTCATAAAGTGAAGAATGTTCTTAATTCTTGGGGATATCGTATCTCTGGTTTTACTTCTTTGGAAGAATGTTATAAGATGTTGGCAACCTTGTCCTCTTCTAATCCTTTTATGGGCAATTTATATTGTTCAATGGTATTCTTGGTATGGAAAAGCATGAACAAGTTTGTGCATGAGAATAAAGAGGATAATCTTAATGTGATAGCTACCAATGCTATCGGGTTAGCTTCACTTTCATTTCCAGCTAATCTTATTTTGGTCCACTGGGATTCTAATCGGCCTAGGCTATTTTTCTCTTGGAATCCCCCTCCAAGCGATTGGATTAAGCTCAATGTTGATGCAGCTGTGGAAAAGTCTTATAAAGCAGGTGGAGGTGGTGTGATAAGAGATAGCAAAGGTAGATTTCTCTTTGCTTTTGGCCTTAAAAGGCTGCATTGGGATAGCTCGGCTTTGGAGTTGGAAGCGGTCCTTGCTTTGAGAAAGTTTGTCCAAGAGTGGATGTATGAGGCGAAAGGCATCATTGTTGAAGGGGATAACTAAAATGTGATGGAATTCGTACATAAAGGGTTGCATAAGGAGAGGGACCAAGTAGAGGGTTCTTCTTATGATGATCTCTGCTTTTTAAGAAATTTCAACCAAGTTATCATTCAAGTTGTAAATAGGGAGTGTAATAAGTTAGCGGATTGTTGTGCTAACATTGCTAGTTCTTTTGATTTCATTTGGGATAGTTTAGAATGCAATAACATTCCTCCTTCCTTTGTTACTTTGTTAAAGGCGGAATCTGATAGAAGTGTTTTGTTCTAAGCTCTTTCTCTTGGATTAATAATATTGCTTTTAGCATTCTCAAAAAAAAAAAAATATATGATGATGATGATCATCTTTGATTTTTTTTCCCAGAGATAATAATTTCTTTTTCCCATTCTATTTAGGAGCTAAATAGAATGGAGTTTGATTATTTTTTGGGATCTTAAATCTTCGATGAAGGCAAGCCTTCATAGTTAATTACATCATATAAATTTTAAAGCTTCCTATGAATACTCTCAATTATATTTATGGTAGAAATTTCATTTTAATTCTCAAGGAGTGATATAAAAAAGTGAAATGTTAGAATTTCAAATGTGACTGGATCAATTTTGAGCACTTATTTTGGAGGGAAAAGGTTGAGAAGTAGGAGGTATTTTTTTATTCTAAAACAATTTAAAAACATCCAATTCTATCCTATATATTTGGGCATCAAAATTTTGGGTTAAAGAAGATTTTAATTTGAGTCATCTTTTTATTATAATATTAGGATTAGATTTCCAATGTTGGGAACTTATGCTTTTAGGCTTGCCCTGGACCCTAAATCTAAGTTGAGAACTAAACAGCAATGACCCAAACCTAACTAACAAATTACAAATTTAGGCTTACCTCAGCCTAAATTGAAGAGCCAGCTAAACCACCTAGGAGCTTAAAAATTATGTAGTGGGTCATTATGAAAGATGGGTAGAGTTTGTTTCATAAGTTTTGGGGAATATGGGTAGATATCTAGAGAAGGTCCTAAGTGGCCCCTTTACTTATGCAGGGTGATTATACAAGATGCAGTTAAATTTTTTTTAACTTATAGTTAGTTTTTAAGGAAATGTATGCTGATTGGCTCTTGTTTTCAAAAATCATAATGATGAACTTTAAATTTTTGCTTAGAAAATAGATTTTTTCCTAGAGATGAATAACATCCCTTAGACAGAGTTGCACCCTAATAGGTTAAGTGGTCTACCATGACTCGCAGGCAGGGAGGTGCCTAAAAAGGAGAGAAGATTAATATGAATGCATTGGAACACCCATCGTGCTTGGGCTTACTTCTTAGAAACATTTATCTCTCAATGTGAGTGTGATATTTTTATTTAGTTACAAGTAGAAGTTTTTTTTTGTTGTCCTTAAGAGTCCCATCACGTTCCAAGCTAAATTAAAACATCACATACAAAAAAGAAACCTAGAAAAGTAGGTAATTTTTATGGCACAATCAATTTAAAAAATCATCCAATCAAATCACATCAAATGAATGCATAAGGCCATGTGGCGAATACCACTTAATATACAAGCCACGGTCTACAAAAATTAAAAGTGGTCAGGCTCAACTAACAACATCCCGAATTCTATTCCTATAGGATGATGCATGTATTAAAATGGGGTATTTTTTTCTTCTTTTCTTTAGCTTATTCCTTCAGGTTCCTTTGATTCGCTGTGTCTTGATATCCAAATGAAAATACTCTCCCCAAAGGGGTGTTTCTTTTCACTTTGGACTTTAAATTTACCAAATTTGGATATCCAAATGGAAGGAACTCTCCCCTAAGGAATCTCCTTTCTCTATGGATGCCAAATTGGGAATCAAATACCCTACTTTAAGTCACTTTCACAACTCTTAAATATAAATTACATTTAATAAACAAATGACTCTATTACAACATGTATGTTATCCTAAGAAGTTCAAATATGAAATCATCATCCTAAGTATTTTATTGGAAATTCATTGCACATATCTAAGCAAACTCAATCACATGGCCCTACTTTTCATTTTATGGTAGCTGAGCATATTTAGCTCTGATAAAAATTTTTATTAGTTAAATTTTTATTAGCCCCTCTTTTTATAATCCTATATAAGCATGGCAAACTATAGAAAATTCTTTTATCATCCAAATCATCCTAACCTAGGAGAAATCTAATGCCCCTCAGATCATATCATAGATAAAAAAATCATATCAAAGCAATAGAAATCATATCAATCATAACAACCAGCATACTAGAAAAAAATCATAAAATCTATAAAAATCCACGTCACACAAAAAATAGGTATAAAGGAACAACTTCCTAGCCTAAAACTAGAGTTAGTTTTCCTAACAAGCCATCTAAAGTGTGTACATCAAGCTGTGTGATCTGGATATATCCTAAAAGGGTTATTATTTCATATTTTCTAATATTTTATTTTTATTTATTATAAGCCAAAAAGAATTTAGTTGGAGTTTAAGTTTTAGTGTTTTAATGTTCATTTCAGGATGAGTTTTAAGTGTTAGAGTTGGTTAATTTTTAGTTTTCTAAGATCCTAAATTTTAGATAGGTGTTTTAGTCCCTAAGCCTCAAAATTTAATACACTTATACCCTATAAAATAGAATTTTCATAATGTGTGGAGAATCCCATTAATTAATGATTCATAGTTAATTATTTAGGTTGAATAATAACTACTATTATTTACACCGGGGCTGTGAGGTTTAATTCACCCTCCTTGGGGCTAACTTAATAGTCTCGTAGGTCTGGGTTGCCTAACATTTATCTTTGGGTTTAGGATTGATTTAATTCGCAGATTAAGTTATCTAAATTTGTGATTATCTTATTAATGATTTTTATTTTTATTTTTATTTTTAATGTTTTCCATCAACTGGTTTATGGTGTTGTCTAAACATGTATGAGGACCAAGGCCTCCTTATAACATATAGCTTGCAGGTAGAGGCAGTCCAGCATAAAAACCTTATTGATGTAGTTGTATTAAGGATGAAAATTTAGTTGGATAATTAATAATTTATTAATTTTATGATTTTGCACTCCATTGAATTTGTTCGTACTGTTGTCATAACAGGCTTGAGGATAAAGGCCTCCATAAGACATGTAGCCCCACAGCTCGAGGTAGTCCATCCTAAAAATTTAATCAATGGAGTGTTGATTGTTTATTTTAATGTTGGTTATTTGATTTAAATGATTATATTAGTGATTTGTTGGAATTTTATTGATTTATTAAAGTTTTATATATTTGGAATATTTTAATATTTTAATTAAAGGGTCCTTTTTATGACTTTATATTTTTAATAAATATCAGACCCTATGATGAGAAAAATTCCACTAAGTTTGTTCAATTTCGATTTTTCTATAATTAGTTATGGTTTTTTTAAGTTTAGTTATATTTTTAAATAATATTGATCAAAATACTGACTTTTTGATTAATGAATTGAGGTTATTTGATGTTTTCATAAATATTGAACCCTGAGAGGAGTTCAATGCCTTTAAGTTTGTTCAATTTAGAGTTTTCTATAATTAGTTATGATTTTTTGAAGTCTTAACATTTAATTGCTTAATTAGAGGGGTTTTGTGATTTTGGTACCAAATCAATCCCAAACTCTTTGGAATCTCTCCCAAATGCCACTAATGACTCTCAGGAGTGATTCCAAGTGTTTGGAACCATTCTGGTGTTTTTATTATTTTTTATTATTTTAATTAATTTATTTATAATTTTTCTTAATTATTAATCAAAAATTTATTATAGGTTCAAATCAAAAGGTTTTAAATTTCCACATATTTTATAGTTAATCATGAATTATTAGGATTTAGTTTACATTTTTAGGACTTAAATTGATTTAATTATGATGTAATGAAAATAATAAGTCATTTATGCTAGTGAATTGGGTTCCCTAGATGGTGGGCCAAATGGATTCCAAATTCAGTGAAGTTCACTATAGGAAATTTGTTGTATACTAGCAGTATTTTCGACGGTCATTTAACCATTGGAACTATCGGCGGTTTGACCGCCGCTATTAACCAATGGTTCAACCACGGATATTTAACACTAAATCATCAGAATTTCTGGCGGTTAGTTGACCGTCGAAAATACCACCTGCATTTTCTTTAAGTGGTGACTTTTATCAGTGGTATAGCTGTCATTTTTAAGTGAATTTTTTCTGTCAGTTAAAACCACTGGAAAACTGCCAGAAATGGCCCTAAAATTGGCCACCCCCACCCTTCTTCCTCATTTCTTCACATTATTTATTTTCGTCTAGATGCTCGCGGCCTCACCCTTACCCTAGCCAAAGTGCATCCATTTTGTCAACAGGACTTTGGCCGCCGAACGCCGCTCGTGCCTCACCTCGACGCTCTCACTCTGGCTGTCGAATGCCCCCGAAGGTGATCTCTTCCGTGCATCTCCTTATTTTTTTGCTTTAGTCATGGATATTCTCAATTGACATTTGTAGGAGGATATACCTTACCTTGGTTAATTTTTCTTTTTTGTAGTGATAATCTTCTTGTTGATAAGACTAGAGAGGGAGTTAAAGGTAAACTTGAATTATGAAGATTAACCTTTGAATCTAAAGGTTGATTTTGAGAAGGCCATAAGCCCATATCATTTTACTTTAGTTATTAGTGTTCTCAGTAGACATTTACAAGATGTTATACCCTAGTTTTTTTTTTTTTCTTATGATATTATTTTTGTTGGTAAGACTAGAGAGGGAGTTGAAAGTAAAGTTGAATTATGGATGTCAACCTTAGAGTGTACAAGTTTTCTCTTGAGTTGATCTAAAATATGAATATATGGAGTGTAATTTTAGTAGTAAAACACTTAGTGAGGGGATTGTGACTTTGAGCGATCAAGTCATTAATAAGAGTACACATTTTAGATAGATTGGATCTCTTGTTCTGAGTTAAGGTGAAATAGATGGGGATATTATCAATAGAAATCAAGTTGGATGATTGAAGTGGAGGAATGCATCAGGCTTGTTGTGTGAACGAAAAGTCCCCCTCAAACTTAAGGGGAAATTCTATAAGATGGTGGTGAGACCTGCAATGCTTTATGGTGCTGAATGTTGGCCATTAGAAGAGAAGCATAATAATAAGTTAAGTTTTCCAGAGATAAGTCAACTTAGATGGTTTGGTCACTTAAAATGGCGGCCTTCCGATGACCTTGTTAGGAAAGTAGAGGTATAAGATTTGACTTATATTAAGAAAGGTAGAGGTAGACCTAAAAAGACTTGGCTAAAAATATTAGAAATGATATTTCTTTATTAGATTTAAACAAGATTTAAGGCTGCATCTTTTCTAATAATTCCTTTCACAACTATATAAGAAATGTTTACTTTAACATCCAAATGACTATCCAAGAAGAGAGATATTGGATGTATAACAGCTTGTTATGGGTCAAAGAGGATTGATAAAATAATTTATGGAGGGAGTTGAAACTTTTATTCAAGTTGCATCTCAATTACCTTCGTTTAAGTTCGATGAAATGTTTAGATGTCGATGCTCGAAGCACAAAAATCAAGCATTCCTTAAGCCCGATGATATAAAGATTAATTTATATCATAGGGGATTTATTACAGGCTACTGGATTTGGACCTCACATGGTGAGTATGAGCCACACAGAGATACTCATGTCGGTCCATCCACAACTTTTGAAATAGATGATGAAGATCAAATAAGTAGACTGTATGAGAAACTTATTTTTAATGCAGTAGATCCTAATTTAAGGGCTAGCGTTGAAGAGCCACCAAATATAGGAACCAAAAAATTCTTTGAATTACTATATACTACTCAAAAACTAATTTAGGATGCTTATAGAACTCATTTAAAATTATCAGTTACTGTTAGGATGCTAAGTATTAAAACTTAATATAACATTCCTTGTGATTATTTTAATGACTTCATTGGTCTCCTTAGGGAAGCAAATCTAGTGGACAATTTAATCCACACATATTTATATCAAATAAAGAGAGTAGTATCCAAGTTGGGTCTAACTGCTATGAAAATTGATTGTTGTATAAATGGATGTAAGTTATACTACAAGGATGATGCGACAGAAGTTTATTGTCGCACCTGTAATGTGCCTCGACTTAAACCAAACTCAGAAAAATAATGTCATCAAAAGGAAGATGTTCCATATTCCTTTTTATTTTATTTACTAATTATTCCAAGACTTTAGTGGCTCTACGCATCAATGAGTTCAACAAGTCATATGAGATGGCATAAGGAAAAATTAGCAAATAGTGGTATTATTTCTCATCTATTAGATGCTGAAGCGTAGAAACATTTTGATCGAATGCATGTTTCATTTGCTGCTGAGCCATATAATAAGATTGGGATTATATGCTGATGGTTTTACTCCATACAATCAGGCAGCTTCATCGTACTCTTGTTGGCCAGTTATACTAACACCATACAACCTTCCAAAAGAGATGTGTATGACTACCCCATACATGTTCTTAACACTTATAATACCTAAACCACATAATCCAAAAGCAAAAATTAATTTTTTTTTGCAACCATTAATTGATAATCTTAAGTTCTTATGGGAAGAATGTGTCCTCACATATGACATCTCAACCAAACAAAATTTTCTCCTTAGAGCTTCATTACTTTGGACCATTAGCGAGTTTCCAGCTTATGGTATGTTATCTGGCTAGAGCACAGCAGGAAAATTAGCTTGCCCTTACTGCATGGAGAATACTAAATCTTTCACACTAAAATATAAAGAAAAAAATACTTGGTTTGATTATCATCATATGTTCCTACCTGCTGATCATCTGTATAGTAGAAATAAGGAAGCATTCATTAAAAACATAGTTAAGTGGTCACCTCCTCCATAAAGATTAAGTGGTCATAATGTACTATAGAGGCTTTCTGGTATTTCATCAATTATTAATTTACCAATATTATGAGAGTGTAAATTTCTAGGATATGGTGTTCAATATAGGTTGATTAAAAAAAGTATTTTCTAGACATTACCATATTAGAGAACAAATTGGGTAAGGCATAATCTAGATGTTATGCACATTGAGAAGAACTTTCAAACCAATACTTTTAATACAATTATGGATGTTAAAGGTAAGAGTAAGGATAATGTGAAAGCTAGAATAGACATTAAAGAGTAATGCCAGCAATGAAATTTAGAGTTAGTAACAACCAGCGAAGGCAAATAATGAAGCCTAAAGCACCATACTCTTTCATGTTAGAATAAAAAAAATTAATATGTTAGTGGTTTTAAGGTTTAAAAATGCTTGGTGGCTATGGATCAAACTTAAGCTGTTGTGTAGACCTTAAATCTGTGAGATTATTTGGATTAAAAAGTTATGATTGTAACATAATTATATAGGTTCTCCTTCTGATCATTGTATAACTATTACTAGATTATATATCAAATCCATTGACAGAGCTTAGAATTTTCTTCAAAGACCTATGTTTATCTAAACTATGTGAAGATGCTTTATGGAGGAGCGAGGAGAATATACTAATCCAATATAAGTTAGAAAATATTTTTCCCCCAGGATTGTTTGATTCTATTGAACATCTTCCTGTCCATCTACCTTATGATGTTAGAGTTGGTGGACCTGTGTAATATTTTTGGATGTACCCTTTTGAGAGGTGACAGGTGTTTTTAATATATTGTCCTAAATATTTTGAATTATAACTAATAATTCTAATCATCTAGTAGATATTTGAACAAGTTGAAAAAATATATTAAGAATAATACACGACTTGAAGGATCAATATGTGAAGCATATTTATCAAAAAACCACCCACTTCTTCTCCTATTACTTCTAGCCCCACATAAGGAGTACAAGAATAAAGATTGGTAGTAATATGGACTTTGATGTCAAAGAACAATTACAATATGTACTATCAGTCTTTAGAAGTCATGGAAAGCCTAGTGGCAAATGTGTCGAAAAATTCATCAATGATTTAGAAATCAAAATAGTGACTTTTTATGTGCTACTGAACTGTCAGGATGTCCAACCAATCTTAGAGTAAGTTTTTCCACAATCCGTGAAAGGAATAATGTTAATTTTAATACTGAAGTCTTACATGGATGATTTGTCACCAGGTATTTTGTGAGCAATTTGCCTCTAATAAATACTATAGATGTTGAGCAACTTATTGCAAATGAATTCCCAGCTTTTTTTAGATCTTATATGAGCCCTTAAATTTTAAAATTTTTATTATTTACATCTTATTTAATACTGGAAGCCCTAACATTTAAAAATTTTCTTAGGTATATAACCCCGATAATAAGGTTTTTGATAAAGGTCTATAAACACTCGCATGGAGCCTAATGCAAAAAGTAAACACTTTACAATATATATAGTTAATGGATTCAAATTTCATTCCAAATCATGGAGTGAAGGAAGAAAAATTGAAATTTATGTAGTTTGTGTTAGAGGAAATACTCATGAAGAAGATGAATATGACTATCACGGTATTCTGAATGAGGTTCTTGACCTATAGTACCCAAGAGATGATGAGAATCTTATATGTTTGTTCAACTGCCAATGTTACGGTCCAATATTGAATAGATGCACAAGGGTTTATCTTGCATATGGTTTAGTAGAAGTATAACATAGTAAAAGATGCAGGAAGTTTGATCCATATGTATTAGCAAGTCAAACAGTTCAAGTTTATTTTAACAAATATCCTAGTGGTCGTAGAGATAAACAAGATTAGCTAGCTGTCACAAAGATAAAAGCACAAGGGATAGTTGACCAACAATACATCATAGTAACTGCACATCAAGAGGATGAGATGTCAGATTGTAAGTCTATTGAAATTGATGAGATGTTAACTACAGTAGATAATGTTGAAATGCATTTAGAGGATGTGAATAGTTTGACAAGCTCTTCAAGTGAGAACGAGGAAGAAAGTGAAGATACCGTGGAGAGTATGAAAATATTTTTGATTATGAATAGTTCTTGTTATTTAAGTGACTAAATTTATTGTAATGTACTTATTATATTTTAGTTTTTGAAAATCAAGTTAGTAAACAAATCTTGGTAAATGACTCTTATTAAATCATGTTTGTATGTAAATCATTATATATTCTATAATTCTTTATGTTTATTACAACTAAATATTCTACATTCTATTTTTTTATTTCTACTTATACCAATCTTCATATTTATTACAACTTAATTTTTTATATGTTACAGTGATTTGCTAATTACTTCTTTTACTAAAGATGGCTTCAGGTAATGATCCTCCTGGTAGATCCTTCACTTCAAAGTTTTCTCAAAAGAAACATTTGAGCACTATACCAAGTAGGTCTAGATAGGGTAATGAAGGTCAGGGGAAGAGATTAGTTCCACCTAAGATACCATCACCACCACCTGGGAGTTAGCAGTAATCCCCCACTGAGCAGGGTCAAGGATAGTCAGATCCAGTTGTGGTTGGAGTACCACTCCTACCTGGGTACTTCCCTCTTCCTACATCTATGAATCCTTAATTTCCTCTATAGATCAGACACTCTCAGCTCCATTCTATCCATATTACCCTCGACCAACACCTACCCTTACCCTCCTTACCACCACCCCTATTATTACCCACCTCTTGTGTAGCCATAACAGGGTGGACCATCAACACAAGTAGAGGTTGGTGCTGGGCAACCTACAAAAATAGTAGTAAGCATGTATACATCGAGCCTGAGGGTGAAATATAAGCTCAATTTATTTTATAAAGTTATTGTAATTTAATCTATTTTATATTATTCACATAAAATATAACATGCAACTTCAATCCCTCAAGGCAGCCTACCCATATGATTCGGGATATCATATAGAGCAAATATGATGCTCATTACTTATCATGGAAGATGATCCTAAAGGAAGTTAGGGATATGTGGTTCAAAGAATTTTAGGTATATTTATTTGGCATTACTTAAAATATCTTATTTCATTTGTATTAATATTATTTATTATGCCTATATTTTATAGAAAGATTTTAGGTGGTTACCTGAGCATGGCATGAAGATCAGAATAAATTTTGAGAGGAGTTGATCAACTCATCTTAGGGACATATTCACAGACATTAGAAAGTCTTGGTATTATCCATCATTGATTGGTGAGGGAGTATGGACTGATTTGAGCAGAGCTTGGGCGAGCCCCGAGTTCACCAAGTTGAGAGAGCAGAATATGCAAAATAGAGCATCTAACTATAAAGGTTTTGGAAGAGGGTGATAGAGAAAGAACGTCCATAATTCTAGAGAGATAACATCCACAATTTTAGAGAGAGAACATCCATAATTCTAGAGAGAGAAATTTTATCTCCTGGTTTTTGAATTTTGGATTTTTGCGGGTTTTTTGTGGATGGTGGTGCTTACGGCGGCTGCTCGTCGGCTGTCTACAGCTGATATCATGTCATCTAATCTTCCTTCTAGTTCCAATCGCAATAATGGAAGAACTAATAACAATCTAGTGATTATAGAAGGAGCACGACCATCGATTCGCCAAGATGTGGTTGTTGAAGGGAAAGGAAAAAATGTGGTGATTGTTCCTGATGTAAGAAATGTTAAAGAGCATATGGATTTACATGCTACTTCAAGTAATTATAACCCTGAAGCTTCTTCTTCTACTAGTTTGGTTTTTAAAGGTGAATAAGTTTATGGGAAATCAAGAAGATCCTGATTGTAACCATATAACCCGCAATCTTGCGATGAACTTCGAGAATAACGTGAAAGTTTCAAATGATGATGGTGAAAATAGCAAAAGAACTGGTGTGAATGATGGTTTTATTATAGCATGGAAGAAACCATAACATATTAAGATTTCCTACAAGATTGATAGAATAGAGATGTCGGATGACGGGGTTGCAGTAAAATTTAATACTTATCTGGAACACATGAATTCACAATTATTGAAGAATTCTCTAGTGATTAAAGCCTTGGGAAACAAGATGCCATTTCCTGTTTGTAGCTTGGAGCTGAGAAGGCACTAGAGTAAATTTGAAAATTTCCATCTGACTACGCTTGGTATGAATTGGATTTTATGTTCGTTTAAGACAACTGAAGCTATGGATGAAGTGTTAAGTGGCAGTCCTTGGTATGTGGGAGGTCACAATGTTGCTATGGACGAATGGTCCCCTTCATTCTCTCCAAACTCCTTTAAAGGTATTACAGCACCCGTCTGGATTTGGTTTCCTTGTTTGCCTTTATTTTGTTGGGATGAGGAGAATATTGCAAGAATTGCATCTTGTGTTGGAGTACCTATGTATGTGGATGGGAACTCTTTCAAATGGGGAAAAAGAGAATTTTCTCGTGTATGTGTGAGAATAAATTTGAAGAATAAGCTTCCTAATGGCGTATGGGTTGATGGAATAGCAGGTAGATTCTTTCAAAAAGTTGAGTATGAGAGGATTGATCTACTTTGTTATCATTGCGGCTAGGTGGGTCATGATAGAGTGAATTGTCCTGATGATGTGGCCCTTGCTCAGAATGCTCAGTCTGTGAAGAAGCATGGTTTAGTATGGCCTGATGATCTGGTTGCACCTGCTAGAAATAAATCTTCTCTGCATAATAATCAATATGGGCCTTGGAATCATGTTAAGTTTTAGAATGGAAGATTTAAAAATGGGAGGTATGCTGGTGGAGGAAGGAGTGGAAGTAGTGTGAATGATGTTAATCGCAAGGTGGCTGGTGTCTAAGAAGCTGGTGTGAAGGAACCAGTCTAGTGTAAGAAGGATGGTGTGGACATAGAGAAGGTAATTGATGAACAACAGCTGCTGGTTGATGATGTAGTTTCTAAAATAGGAAAAGTGGATGGGGTAAGGTGAAGGATATTATTGTGCCAAACAAATTTAATGCTTTGACTTATGATATTGAATCTGGGGAAGTTGTTGTTCCTATCCAGGTGGAGAATCCGAAGGCTTTTGTTGCTGCTATATCTATTTCAGATAGAAGGGTTGTTGCTAATTCTCCAATTGGCAGCATGGACAAGATTAAATTGGCTAAGGAGATAAGGTCTTAGCATAGAAAGAAAAGGAGAGATGGGAAGGGGAATGTATTAGGCGGGGATGTTTCCCCTCTCGGTGTTTAATTTCTTCCTTTGTTTTTTGGAATTGTAGGGGGCTAGGAAGAAGGAGGCCTCTCTGTATCTTAGGGAGATTGTGAGGGACCATGATGTATTTTTTATTGGGTTGACTGAGACTAAGTTAACGAGTATTGATAGGAGGGATGTTGATTGTCTCATTGGGAGTGACTGGGATTTTTTCCACCATCCTGCTGAGGGTACTTCTGGTGGGATTTTGGTTGTCTGGAATAGGAAGGTGGTGTCTTTTGTGGTTGTTGAGAATTCTTCTCAGATGGTGTTTGGTGTCCTCTCTACTCCATCTATGGGGTCTTGGATGGTTGCTACTGTGTATGGGAATAAGTGTTGTCTTGAGAGACGTAGATTGTGGGGTGTGCTTGAGAAGTGTATCGTGGGTATTGTCCCTTCCATTGTGTGTGTGTGTGTGGGGGGGGGGGGGGGGGGGGGGGATTTTAATTATATTTTGTGTAAGGAGGAAAAGAAAGGTGGAAAGAGATTTCTCTTTTCTAGGGGACCTAGTGATATGAGAGGTTTTATGGCTAACAATGATTTTCATTATATAGGGATTATTGGACCAAGCTTTACTTGGTGTAGCAATAAAGAAGGCACCTCAAGGATTTGGGAGAGGCACGATAGAGGCTTGTTGAATTTTGCATCTTTACAATTGGTTCCTTCAGCAAAAGTTAGACATATTGCAAGGATGGCTTCAGATCATAGTCCCATTATGTTTAAATTAGAAGAAAAGCAGTTCAACAAAGGCAAGATAATCAGATTTGAAGACACTTGGAGATCATACCCAGTAGCTTGGAGTATTGTGCATAACTCTTGGAAGAAAGCTGATTTTGGTAATGAGGTGGATGTGCTACATAGAAGGCTCTGAAGAACGTTAAATGCTTTATTCTTCTGGAACAAGAACAAGTGTAAAGATTTATGTAAGTTAAAGGAAGATTTGAAGAGGGAAATCCTGGAATTGCAGATGAAGGAATCCACGAATGGAGGTATCTCTATGGAAAATCTCTTTTTACTTAGAAGCAAGGTGCATGAACTTAATGTCATGTTCAGAAGGCTTTCCACTTGGTGGAACCAAAGGGCTAAGGTAAGATGGCATGAGGAAGGGGATACTAATTCTAAGTTCTTTCATAACTTTGCATTGGCAAGGAGAAATGGGAATTGGGTTAGGAAGATCAGAGATGTTGACAACAATGTGCTGGAGGAGGGAGATCAGATTGAGGATGTTTTTTTTAATTTTTTCAAGAAAAAGTGGAGATCTAGAGATTGCAAACTTTCGAATTGGCCTTTAATTTTTGATAATCAGAGGTTAGTAACTTCATATTTAGATATGTTGAGTGCAGAATTTACCATGGAAGAGTTTAGGGAATCTATTTTTCAACAAGGGAATAATAAAGCACCTGGAGCGGATGGGGTGACTTCTTCTTTTTATAAGTTCTATTGGAGCGTTGTGAGGGTAACTACTTGGAATGCTGTCAATGGATTCTTTAAATTTGGAGTTATGCATAAGGAGTGGAAAGACACTTTAATTGTCTTAATTCCCAAGGTGAAGAACCCGATCTTGTCATCCAATTATAGGCCAATAAGTCTTTGTCAAACCACTTACAAGATTGTGGTTACTATGCTGGTCAATAGATTGAAAAGATGTATGTCCAAGATGATTTCTGAAGAACAAGTGGCATTTATTCCAGGGAGATCAATGTAAGAACACTGTTTACTGGCTCAGGAGATCATTAACAAGTTTAGGGTCTCTAAGAATAAAAAAGGAATGATGGCTATAAAGCTGGATATGGAGTAGGCATATGATAGCATGGGATGGCCGACTCTGCAACAAATTCTTAAATGGTATGGTTTCCCCTCTATGTTTTCTGATCTCATCATGGAATGTGTGGTGAAGACAAGGTTCTCAATTATCTTGAATGGGAAGAACTCAAGATGGATCAATGCTCATAGTGGTTTTCGGCAGGGATGTCCAATTTCACCCTACTTGTTCATTATGTGCTCTCAACTTCTATCCAACTCGTTTGAGCAAAGGGGGCAGGAGTTGGGTATCCAGGTATCTCCTAGATGTTAGAAGATTACACATCTTCTCTATGCTAATGATGTGCTTGTCTTTTCTCAAGCAACGTCTACTTTGGCAAGAGTATTAAAGACTATTGTGGCAGCTTTTTGTAGATGGATGAGCCAAAGAGATAATATCAACAAATCTCAAGTCATGTTTGGTAAGGCTGTTAAACATTCCCATATGAATAGAGTTACTAGAAGACTTAGTTTTAAGATTTCCAAGGAAATGCATTATTTGGGTATCAAAATTACTTTGAGAAGGTTGGGTATGGCAGATTTTCAAGATCTACTGAATCATGTGTTGGATAGGCTGAATGCATGGGGAAATAAGTCCTTATCTTTGGGAGGTAGAATAACTCTTATTAAGTCTTCATTATTATCAATGCCCAACTTTTTAACTACGCATTCTTTGGTTTCAAAAAGAGTGCTGCATGAATTGGAGAAATTTTGTAGGGACTTTATTTGGCACAAACCAAATGGGAAGAAAGGTTTGCATTATATTGCTTGGGAGGAGGTCTGTAAACCAAGATATGCTGGAGGGTTGGGGGTGCATTCAATATTGCTTCGAGGTGGACCTCTTAGGGTGAGGCTGGCATCGAATTTTGTCCAAAATCCTGATTCCTTACTCCACAAAAATTTAAGTGAAAAATATGGTGACAACAACATGAAGGGTGTTTGCAAAAAGAGTGCTTCTAGTGCTTGGCAAATTTTGATTGATGGTGGAAAACATCTTAAACCCATTGTCAAATGGAAAGTGGGTAGAGGTGATAAAATTAGTGTCTTAAATGACATTTGGTATCTTAACAAATGTTTTAATGCTTGGCCTACTTTTGCTGATTGTGGGTCTTTGGAGGGTATGGTGCTTCAACAATTCATTTCAAGGGACGGTGGCTGGTATTTATTGGAGTTGAAAAGGTATTTTCATAGTGAACTTCTCATGCTGATTATGCAAATACCTATTGATTCCATCAAGAAGGAGGATCAAGTGGAAGCTTTGTTCCAACACTCGGGTAGAACCATATCTGCCTTGTCATATGAATGTGTGATGCAAGGAAGAAGCAAAGAGGATGATGGTGGTTTCTTCAAATGGCTTAAGAAGTTAAAACTCAATTCAAGGGTGGAACTTTTTTGGTGGTGTTTAAGTAAGTTTGTTATCCCTACAAATCAGTTTCTCAGATACCGCAGGCTTTGTTTTGAAGATTTTTATGCTAGAGGGTGTCAAGAGGTTGAAAGCTATGATCACATAGTGGTTCATTGCAAATATCTTATTGATGTCATTTCAAAGATTAGAGAATGGGGCTTTGCTATTCCTATTTTTCAGTCCCTGGATAGTTATTTGGAGGAGCTGAGAAGGTTGTCACTTCAAAATTCAAATATGGTGAAAATGTATTGTGCAACAGTTTATTTGTCCTGGAAAAATTGTAATGATGTGAAGCTTGGAAAGGCTGCTTTGTCCAGTTCTTTGGTTGTAGCCAATGTATTATCTTTAGCTATGATACAATCTAGTCAATTTCTAGATAGTTGGGGTGTTAATCTCCTTAGGGAGTTTCACAAAACTTAGCGCCCTCCACCGCAAGATTGGATCAAGATTAATCTGGATGATGCAGTTTTGAGTTCAAATCTAGCTGGCATTAGGGGAGTTTTTAGAGACCACAAAGGAAGGCTTCTTCTAGCATTTGGGAAGAATAGAATTCATTGGGACGTTGCACAATTAGAGATGGAGGTAGTGTTAGCAACAAGGGAATTCATTCAATGGTGGATGTTTGAAAGCAAAGGTGTTATCATTGAGAGTGACAATCTCAATATTATTACATTCATTCACGATTCTATGAATAAGGAAAAGTGGCAATTGGAGAATTGGGTGGATAAGGAGCTTTTCTTTCTTAATAATTTCAATAAAGTCATATTTCATCATGGAAATAGAGAATGTAATAAAGTAGCTAATTTTTGTGCTACTTTGGCTTTAGAGAGTAGTTTTACCTTTGATAGTTTTTCTTTTGGCAACATTCCTTCCCCTTTATTTGATTTGTTAAAGGAGGAATGTAAACCGTTTATCAAGTGTAATTAGTTTCTTTTATTTCTTTAATGTAAATTGCACTTATAAAAAAAAAGACTATGAAGGTTTAGGGAGCTCTCTTCATACTGGTCGATCAGTGCCTCATACTGAACATAGACGACGACTGGAAAAAGATTATTTCAACTACTTTAATAAATATATGTATATTATTTTGGTTACATTTTCTATTTATAGAAAGAGTTTACTGGGTAAGAGCCGACACCACTGGAGCTGCATACGAGGGCTCACTAACATATAATATATCATCAATGGGATGATGAGAAGGTGATAAAACCTCGTGTGAGTAAACCAAGCCATCGGTGGCTTAGCCAGCGGATATACCGATGGTTACCAACTGCCGGTAAACCTCCGATAATAAACTAATGATTCCCAGTAATTTTTGCACCAAAAATTACCGACAGTTTACCCACAGTTTTAGGTTTATTAATTTTTGGCTGTTTTAGCCACTGAAAAACCACCAAAAATTTTTACCGCCGAAAAATGGCCAATAATTTTCATTTCCTATACAATTTATTTCGGTGAATTATTAACTACCGGCAAACTGCCAAAAATTTTACAAACTATTGGAAACTCCATATAAACAGTCAAAAATTTCTGCCAGTTATGGGCGATTTTCCTGTAGTGGTTTAGGTCATGGGCTCACTTGATCCCAAAGTCTAAATCCACTTAATTTTGTCTTATGGTGGACACTCTAAGGTGGTCAACCAAGCCACCTAAGTAAACACATGTTCACCTTATGAGATTTAAATTGGTCTCTCTAGACTTAGGATGGGGATATAATGACTTGATTTTTAAACCATTTTCTAGGCAAAACACACCAAACCATACGTCCAAATTCTCATTGGATAAATAATTTTGTTAACTCAAACATTAGGGTCAATTAGGGACCCTTGAGTTTGGATTAACCTAAATACGCCCTTAAATATTTTAAAAAGGGGGGATTAATTTTGGACATGTCAGAGACATTTCCAAGATTTATCCCCCAAAGTCTCAAGCCCTAGTGAACCCATTTGAGTGAGAATTTACAAAAATACCCCTAGGAGTAATACTGAAATAACATTAAATTCATGCATAATCAGGGCTTGAATCAATGGGGCTTTTGTTTATCTCCTCAAGACTTTCTAACGAGCCTACGATCAATTTATTTAGACAAGTATGTGATGAGTTTTAATTTTTTAAAATTTTCCCTAATTATTTATGAGATTTAATCTAGAATTACATAGTCAGCACGATCTTTATGTGCGGTGCTGCGCAATTGGCCAGGCAATTATTGGCACCAATGGTATTAATATGTTATTAACCTTAGCCATCGAATCAATAATAGGATTGATACAATTTAACAGACCAAGATCATGGGATTCAATCCACACCATTGATCATGATCAATGATCCAAATTTTGTCTCCCACATCCCGCTCACCTTACAAAATATAGGATTTCTTTGGCATGATCTGAGAGGACCCAGTAGTGAACTCTAACCAAATTTCATAGGGAGCATCAATTGGTTTAAAACCTTAGATCCAATGATCAGAATCCATTGGTTTGAAGGCTTCTTTTAAACTTGCCCAGACTACCTAGCTAAGGAGCTCCAGAATGGGTTTTAACATCAGGTAATGCTCCAAATACCAATGCCTTGTATCTGGCAAATTTTTGTGACTCCCAGGAATAATTCTCTAGAGCCTGGTATGAAAGGCTAAGCACATTTCTTATAGATGGAGGCTTGATAAGGGTAGTATAGACACCACCCTCTTACTAAAGAAAGAAGGAGAAGACATACTCATTGTCTAAATTTATGTTGATGACATCTTATATGGATCCTCAAATAAAAACTTATGTGATGAATTTTTAAAAATAATGAGTAAAGAATTTGAGATGAGTATGATGGGAGAGCAAAGCTACTTTCTTGGATTTAGTGTAAAGTAGACAAATACATCACGGAAATCCTTAAAAAGTATGAAATGGATAATGCTAAGGCCATGAACACTCCCATGAGCTCTACTATTCAATAAGATAAGGACCCAAATAGAAAATCAGTAGATAAGAAAAAGTATAGTGGAATAATTGGATCACTTCTTTACTTAACTGCTAGCTGATTGGATATTATATTTCATGTTTATCTTTATGCTACATTTCAGGCTGATGTAAATGAATCCTACATGACTATTGTTAAGAGAATTCTTAAATACCTGTTAGGAACTCCAAAAGAATCCTAGACACAGTACCTTATTTAAAATAATAGGATATTTGGATTTTGATTTTGCAGGATGTAGGGTAGATATAAAAAGCACTTCTAGAACTTGTCAATTCATAGGACAATCTTTAGTGTTCTGGTCTAGTAGAAAATAAAACTTAGTAGTATTTTTTGCGGCCGAGGTAGAATATATAGTAGTAGGGAGTTGTGTTGCTCAAGTCTTATGGCTAAAGCAACAACTCTTAGATCTTAGACTACCTGTAGGAATCATTCCAATTATGTGTGACAACACTAGTGATATTTGCAGATCCAAAAATCAAATTTAACACTCCCGCATAAAGTATATAGACATTAGGCATCACATTATAAGAGATTATGTAGCCAAGGGAGATATAGAATTACATCATATAGCTACAGGAGATTAATTGGTTGACATCTTCACAAAACCCCTAGCCTATGACTCCTTTAGCACCTACAGGACAAAACAAGGTATTATAGACATTCATGCTTAATTCAAGATAAATAAATAAAAAATTATATGAAATCATTCATTCACATGTGTTAACATGTATGTGTTTGTTCTTGTACATGTTTATATGTTGTTGTTTGTAGTTTATGTTAAAATAATAATATTTTTTTTGGTTTAAGATGTTTCTTGGTCATCACACACATAGCTTATTGACTCATAAAATCTTTCAAACTTTATTTATATCATATTGTACAATCCACGTCCATACTATACGATATACATAGATACACAGATCACAACCCTTAGGTTAATCAATGGTCCAGATTAGATCTATATTTTGTAATCATATTGTATGAACCTATATTCATACTATACAATCTACGTGTAACTAACCATTGAGGAATTAAATTTGTTTGTTATAAATCATTACCAATCGTATGGTACGATACCTCTCTTCATACTGTACAATATAGGTGTCAAACTGGATTGGGACGAATTCAATTTGGTTGGTACGATAATAATTACATTTCATACTATACAAAATCCTATTCGTATTGCATAATACTTTTTGTTAAACACCGTACTGATGACTTCTCAAGACGAACGCAATTCCTTAAGATCCTGTATTATGATACCTGATCGTACTGTATGATTTGACAACTTTTTTGACAAGTCATCCAGATGAATTAATTTCCATATTGTATTGTACAAACATCAATCATACTATATAATATGCCCAAAATCTATAAATTGAAAGGATTTGAACATTTCAATTCACTTAACTCACTACTCCCTCAAACTCATACCCTCTGAACCTTCCATTCTAATGTCCAATGGAAGCAAACATAGTATAATGACTTAGGAGAGCTCCTCCTCCTCTCATCGCTTTGAGTATCATTTCCTATCCATAATAGATGAAGATGCCTATTACAAGTATTAGGAGGTGAAAATTACCCCTTCTATAATGTTAAATCAACCAGTCCTGAATTTTGATGTGATGAACCTCTTTTCCTCCACTACTCTTCAATTTCTCCTCACACTGGCTCTTCCGTACAACTTTGAACTTCTTTATGAATTCTTAGCTAGCCTTAGGATAAATTTGAAAACCTCTGCCATGTCATCATATGTTTTCTACCAACACATAGAAATCAGAAAGGAAGAATTAGGATTACATATCAGACTTTCTATTGAAGGACCTCATCTATAATCCCCTATCTCAAAAGACTTTGACTGGACTTCTGTCAACTTTATCATTAGGAATGTGCCCATAAACCAACACCAACCACTAGTCCACACCTTAAATTAGAATGTCCAGGTCATCCAGCGTGTCCTTAAAACCTCAATTATACCTAAAGTTGGGGATCGGGCTAACATAACCCCACTTCTGTTTGTAATCACCTACCTAATCATGTTGAATACCCAATGTGATGAAGCCCAAATCATTCTTAATTATATCTAAAAAATGACTCATATTTGACATCCCAGTACCTAAAGAAAATAAAATGTTGCCTTAGGACACATCAAAGGATATATCTTAGACAAAAAATAATAAATCACCTTTCCTGCTCAACCTGATAATGTTCCTATTTTCTATACATATGCCTCCTTTCGTATTATTTTCCATCTAGGGCATGAGCATGATGAGCCAGAGTTTACTAAAGAAGGGGAAGTTGCTCCTGCAGGTGGACCTGCATTGCCACCAATCCCACCACATGTACCTATATACCCTCATGATGACATAATTCAGTGACTCGAGCGATTAGAAACCAAGATTGATTATCACATCTAACAATAACAACAGTAACACAAGGATGACCTAAGATGGTTTGGAGAAAGGTTTTCATCGATTGACAATTAATTTACCTCTATCCATTAATACTTTCAAGCACCATCACCACCACCTGATCAGGATCTGCCTTACCTTTAGTATTTTATTAGTTATGTTTTTACTACTTTATTTTTTGAAATGTTCAATTTGTTTATTGTTCCTCCTCTTTTTTGTGATGTCAAAAGGGGGAGAAAATGAATGTTTTGGTTATATGTTTCATGTTCCAACTTAATAGAATCCTGTGTTTATGTTATTTTTTTCTATTATTTGCGTTACTTTATTTTTTGCTATTTGTTTTTTCTCTTATCATTCATTAAAAATAATAATAAAACAAAAATTATGTGACCCCCAATTTGTAAAACTATCATCTAGTGAGGGGGAAAAGTATGTTTATCTTGCCTATTAACCAACATTATTTGATATTTGTGATTTTGATGATGACAAATATTATTGAAAGAATTGTTACTTTTCTCACTAAATATTTTAGATATTTCTTCTATCAGTGAGCACTAACATTAAAGGTAAGACATACACTGCTCAAGGCTACTAAAAGCTCAAGAATGAGTAGAATAGGAATGTCAAGTAAATAAACTCTATAATTGGGTGACTGTGTATACACACAGTAAGGGAGTGAGATAAATTTTAAAGGTTAAAATTTTTTGTACTAATTATACTGTTTGACTTACAATCATATTGTACGATTAGTATAGCAAGAATATGCTTAACAGCTAATTAAAAAGTTAGTTTCTGTGAACTAATCATACTGTAGAATCTAGATCATACTGTACGATTCGTTATGATCTAAAAACCCTTTCCACCATATTAATGTTAAGTAAGATTTTAAAATTTTATTTTTGAGCTAATCATAATATATGAATAATTAAAATCTTACTAAAATTAACCCCTATAATTTGTTAATCAAATCATGATTTAATTAATGATAACCGATCATATTGTATGATATGGATTATACAAAATTATTAACAGAGATAAAATTTTATCGTACCAAAGATTATACCAAATGAAACAATAATTTTTTAACTAATCATATAGTAAAATATTCATATCATACTAAACGACCTACTTGAAATCAACTAGTCGTATTATATGATGAGAGCAATATGGTATGATTAATAGAGATGAATAAAGATGATTTTCAATTGTCCTAGGAGTCATCCTATATGTATAAAAGAAATGAAACAGATTATACTAGATGATCTCTAGATCATACTGTATGATGTCAAATAATTAAATAATTCATTTAAATGATTATTCACATCATACTAGATGGGACTAGTTTTGAACTGATTGTATTATATGAACTCAAACCATACTATACGAATAGTGACGACTAACTTGAGTTTTAAGGTTTCTTGATGACCAATACTTAAGCAAGTTTTGGAGATTCTTTTTGTAAGTGAGAGAGGATTGTGTGATAGCTAAAGGTACTCTGAGAGAGAAGCTTTTGAGAAATCTAGGTTTTAAGAGGAAGGAGAAGGTGAGGTTGAGCGAGGGAGAAGGAGTGTGAGGGGATCACATGGTTGCTCTAGGCTAGTTACACCCTTGATCATTCTACGGCCTTGGTGAGTCTTTAGAAGCTCTATAGGGAGAGAGGCTTCTTGATCAAGTTGTCGAGGCACTCTACCTTATCCAGGAGTGAGAAAAAGGAGCTGAGGTTCTTTGTCATCTTTAGGAGGGAGATAAATGAGTCAAGGTCCACTTCCATCACCGGGAGGGTGATATAGCATCTAGCACTCCACCACATCAGGTTTGGTGAAAGTAAGTCTATGGGAGTAGAAGGAGAACCACTTAGTATTTGTGCAATTATCAGAGCGAAGGACTCCAGGGAGTGGACGTAGGTCAAGATTTACCAAACTACTATAAAAATCTTTGGTGTATTTTTCTTTTTTGCACTTTTATATTTTTTGCATTTATTTCTGTTATAATTGCTTGGGAGAATTTATGATTATCTCTTGTAGTTAAATCAATATTTTTGATAAACTCTTTGGCTTCTGTAATCAATTAGAATTTGGTATCTTTAATTTTTGAAAACTTTTTCAAAAATATTATCATCATTATTTTGGATTTAAATTTTTTTTAAAATTACCGATTCAACCCCAATTCCTCGCGCTAGTTCCATAAGGTTTAAGAATATTCATAAACTTTTACTATGCAATTCTATGTTTATCATTAGTAGGTCACAATTACTATTGATAATTTATATAAGTACCTACACCTGTCCAACATTGCAGAAGCATCCCATGACATTGCACAAGCCTTGAATTATAATTGGACTACTATGAATATACCCTTAGGAACTCACCTTTAAACCAACACTAGCCTCTAGTTAGCACCATCGTGCTAAATGAACTATTATACAACATGTTCTTTGAAATAATGTGATCCGTAAAGATGGAGACCATATAAATATTACTCCCTTACTCTTGATTATAACCAACTTTTATATTATTAACATTGATCTAAATGCTATAAATATGATCATTAGGTACCTTAAGAACCTAACCTTCATTAGAAACCCTCAAGCCCAGTAAAGGTAAAATCTAACCTTAGATAGCCTTTATTTAGAATTCATATTTAATCTCACCTACCCTACGCCACTTGATCAAAAGTCCACTTACTTCATAGATAACTTCTTTAACAATATATATATTGACTAACGTAGGGTACCATTGGGCGTGGCTATATTTGACTTCTAGGAAAAAGCAAAAGTAGGGGGAGCACCTACACAATCTCCTCCTCCCCTTGCTTATCATTATCCCTAGGATGTTTGGACTAAGCATTTTATCCACCTAGAGTTTATGGTTGATAACCATATTAAGCTGTCCATACAACAATGGCAAGAGCTATAATAATAATATAAGGTAGATTATGCATGGTTTTATGACCAGTTCATCTCATTTCACCACTACTTTTAGCCACCACCACCACTACCTCATTAGAGACTCTCTATTGATTGATGTTTGTGTTTTCTAGTGTTTAGTATACTCCTTTTCTTTGGTGTATTTTTTTTTATGTTACTCTCCTTTTTGTGATGTCAAAAAGGTGAGTGGTGCATGTTGGTTGTAGTAGCAGATGTATATATATTTTGTATATTCCCTATTTATATTAGTTGATGTTGTTTGTACTCATTTAAAAGTTTTAAATGCAAAATCAGTGTTCCTATTTTTTGTGTTTTATATTTTTATGAATTATTTAAAATAATAATAATAATAAAATAAAATAAATATAGATAAAATTTATTTAAAATCTTAAATTAATATAAAAGGATTTCCCTTAAAAAGAAAATAAAAGAGGCCATGGAGCGAGGGGGAGAACTTTGTAGAGAATTAAGTACTAATTTTAAAATCTAAAAATCCAAATAATTATATTTTACATCATCAAAAGAGGGATATTGTTGAAGTCAGTGAGCCAGATTTGGTGTGTTTTCATAATTCCAGATATTATTTGTTAGAACACTTTTTTCTCTCTACTTAAAATATGTTGCATGTTTCTATTGTGTGCTACTAAAATTTTAAGGGTACCATATAAAAAGCTGACTCAAAGAAGCAAACTCAAGAAATTATAGTGTTGAGTTACATGAAAATTGTAACAAGAGTCTGCATATTTTATTTTCCTTAAGCATTTTATGTAATTTGCTATATGTCGGCAAGACAACCAAGCACACACTTATGAGTGGGGATGAAAATGACACACTTGAATTCTCTGTTACATCGTGTTATATGATTTAATAATCCCTAAGATCATTAAGAAAGATCAATTATTTTTATGCAACCCCACCATTGAACCTGAGTTTTCAAAAATAGGCAAAATTAAATTTTAGATATTGACCTTATTGCACTATACAAACGATTTTGTAATGTATGATTATTAATAAATCTTTCCATATTTGGACCATTTATCATGAAATTAAATCAAGATCAAATATTGATTTGAAATCATACTGCCAATCCAAATCGTTCAATACAATTTAATAGAACATGGGGTAGGCATACCTTGGTTCATCCTGAATCATCCATGATTTGATATAAATAATCATACTGCATGATTATTTATCGTATAGTCCGATCATGTAGAACTCAGAAATGGGTGTTTAGCAATTGGACAATAGTCATGTATAAATAGACTAATAGAATTGAGATTTAGGGTTTGATTTAAATTGCCCAACTTAATTATTTTTATATAATGAGAGGCGATTCAAGTGAGTAGCCTGAGATGATTTTTTCTATAAGAGGGAGTGGTGTCTCCTTTCTTCTGAGAGTGTCCAATCAACTTGGCAGAGAGTGAAGGTGAGATTGAGAGGTAGTCCTTGAGGGAGTTAAGGGGTGTATGAGGGGGTCACATGGTTTTCCTCATCGGCTTACCCTGTAGGACCTCCATGTTGTGATTTTGGATCTCTTGAAGTGGAGCTCTAAGGAAGAAGTCTTTAGGTGAAAGTTTTATGACTAGCTGAGCAGACTAAGGGAGCAGCATCTCTGTCATTGTGAGGAGGAGAAGAAGGGATCCACTATTGCCAGGAGTAGAAGGATGGTTTAGGCTTTTAGGAGGAAGTGCTTTATGAAGGTCATTCTCCACTTGGAGTGGAGATTGGTTTCTCTGCCTTGTTGAGTGTAGTAGGAGCATTTATTAGTGAAATTTCCAAAGTTGAGGTGATTTGGGGTGTGGATGCAGGTCAAGTTCAGCCAAACCACTATAAAAATTATGGTTTGCTTTATCTTTTACTTATCTGTATTTTATTTCTTGCAAGCTTTATTTTCTATGATCTGTGGTTTGATCATATGTTGATTGCAATCTTTCGTAAGTTTAGATTATCAATAAGAACTTTGACATTGAAATAATTATTAGTAATTCTATTGCTCCAGAAATTTAAAAATTAAAAAATTATATAAAACAAAAATATTGCTTTTACTACCATTTTGGTTTAATAGCTTTACTATTATTATCGAGTTAATTTTTGCCGCATTTTGTTTTGCTGGTCTCTAGTCAAAATTTAGAATAACCAATTCATCCCCCTTTTGATGTATCATAGCACTTTTAGCAACATATAAAACTATTAAAGATGGCCAAAAGGCATCAAAAATATCAAAAGAAAATTAGAAAATCTGAAAAAGACCAAGGGAATGGTACATTAAAGAGTATATGGTGCTGATGACTTCCTTTAAGGGATTAAGGTCATTAGCACCACATAGAATTGAAACACTGAAAGGAGTATCATTATATACTTGTTCCACATCCTTTGATGAAGACACAAAATAATCTCTCCAGGTACTAATCATTGAAGTTTATCCTAATATGATGATAATTGTCTCCAATTATAGAAGTACTTAACTTAGCATAGGGAGTGAATTAAAAAAAATGATATTCGACCAACATAAGAAAAAACAATAACATTTTTATATTCCATTCTACAAATAAAATTAGTCTATATAAAATAAATAAATAAACTCAAACAAAAAAATAGACAAACAAGTGCTAAGTTGAAAGCAAATACATGATACATCAATTAACCCATAAGTGATAATAAGAATTTCATTCAATGAGGAATAGGACTATAAGTGAATAAAGTTAATGTATGTTGCAATTTAACTCATAGTTTGACAACATAAGTTAAAATTAAAAAAAATAATAATAATATTCAACATTATAAGATTTAGGTTTGATGAACAAATCCAAATCTATGCATATCTCCACTCTGAGAAGATGGACTAATCCCCAATGGAATTATTATTATTATTATTATTATTATTATTATTATTTTGAAGAAAAAAATGTGATGATTAAAATATTTTCATATCATACAAAAGATTTCAAAAGAAGAGATATTCTAAGATGATTTATATATAACCCCCAAATTTTATCTCAAATCATATAAAATACTAATGAGAAGTTATATAATAAAAATCTAATTAAATTCGAAGAGAAAATCTGAATGCAATCATAAATAATACGCATATATATCAACCAAAGAAAAAGAGTTTTTGTAAGTTGCATATAACTAGAAGATATAACAATCATCTTGTTAAAGTCTATCTTGTTCGTACATAAAAATCCCACACCAGAAAGAAAGAATTTAAAATATGTTAAAATGGTTGCATAAACATTTTTTTTTGGGGGAGGGGGGGGGGGGGGGGGGGGGGGGGAATTTAGGGGCAATGCCCGTATATAAATGAGAAGAGACTGTTACAAGTGTAAAAAAGAAGGTAACCTAGAAGCTCGACAACAAAAAGAGCGTCAGAGGGTCCAAAAGGAAATAAAACTTAAAAGGGAAAACAGGCTGAAAAGCCTAAGGAACAAAGCAGCAAAGCCACGAAGGACTCAGGGTGCAGCAAAAATGGTAATAGGCAGCCAAGAGACATCATAAAAGTCAATCAGGAGAAAAATTATAATCCCTGGTTGCCGAATGGACGGCTAAGGGATTACAGATAGACGGCACTAGTCATCATCGTCCTTCCAAAAATATAAACACCTCAGGCACCTCGGTCAATAGAGAGATTTGCATCAGCATGGTGGGCCAAAACCAACACCAAATGGGGAGGGCAGCACCCAGACCCTCAATTAGAGCATCTGAATAATAGTGTGATGATTCTTCCATAAAGAGATCTTGCTTAAAATAGCCTTTCTGATTTTAATTATGATGGTGGTTTGGCAGTAAATTGCATCACCAAAAACTCTATCATTCCTAGCTCTCTAGATATGATAAATGACAGTACAAGTGGTTAGAAGGTAAAAACTTTTCTTGATACCACTAAATCCTTGGTCAATAATACTATCAAAAGTTTGGTGCAAATTTAGGCGCATAAGTTTGTCCTCCATCCAAGGGATAAAAGCCTTAATAATGTAAAAAGTGTAATCGCATTCAAAAAACAAGTGTGAGTGAGATTCCAGATGAGTAGAGCAAAAGGAACAGCGCCTCTGGGTGTGAATCCCACGGAATGACAAAACATCAGCAGTTTTGAGGCCTCCCCGGAAGGCCATCCACGTAAAGGCACCAAATCGTAATGCATATCTTTTATGCCAGACAAAGGCATGCCAAGAAACAGGAGGCGTGAAGAAAATAGCTGTCTAGTGAAAGTCTTAAAACTGGGGTTACAGTTGTCATCCACAAGTGATCAACAGTGTTCTCAGCAATAGGAATAGTCTTTATAATAGCAGAAATTGTGGGATGTAAGGAGGGTGGGAGAGCCCAACAACCAACCGAAATGGCATTCCTGACTTCCTAGAGGTTGTAAGCAAAGCCGTTGTGATCTAAATTATGCCTTGTTATTAATTCAGCAATGAAATTACCTTTGCACCATGGGTCCCACATAAAAGAAAGGCTGCTAGAGATGTGGATGTTAAGGGAGATGCAATGCCTGATGCTAGCAGCTAAACTACACAGAAATTTCCAGAAATGAGACGCATGTGCCACATAAGATATCCATAGGGAGTGGTATATAGAACGCCACCAATTGAACAAAGGATTGTTGGTGTTGATAAACCTCCAGATAAGGGAAGAGGAGAAGCCATGATAAAGGGTGTCAATGGCAGGTATACCTAAGCCACCATGAGATTTTGACCTGCATGTATCTTTCCAAGAAATGGTGTGCAGTTTCCTCAAATGAGTATTGCCAAAATACAAAAATCTAGAACATAACCTGTTGATCTTATTGCAACAAGCTTTAGGTAATATTGCGCCTCTGATCCAATATGCAATTGTGTTGCAAATAGTGAATTTAATAAATTGTATTCTGACCGCAAATGATAAGGTTCTAGCTTTCCAGCCTTCCAGTGAGTTAGTGATCTTATTAATTAGAGGGTGGAAATAGGAATGCCCAAATATTTCATAGGGGAGGAGGCTTGTGTGATATTCATAATGTTACAAATTTCCTCACTGTGAGAGCAATTTTTTGTTATGAAAATGGCGCTTCTGGAGTGGTTAACTTGCAGACCATAGTTTATAGCAAATTGGAGAAGGATATTGTTAAGTGTAGTAGCATTTTGAGTAGTAGCTTTACAAAAAATTAAAAGGTCGTCAGCAAACATAAGGTGAGTAACAGAGCAGGTATTGGTACCCATACCAGTGAAATTATAATTGAGGGCTTCCGATTCCAGGGAGGCAGAGAGGGAAACCATTACAATGCTGAAGAGGTACGGTGACAACGGGCATCCCTGGCGAAGCCCAGAATTAGAAGGGAAAAAGCCTTGTAGAGCCCCAATGATGCATATGGAGAAATGAACATCCATAACACAAGCTTTGATCCAAGATATAAACACCTCAGGGAAGCCTATAGCTGTGAGACAATCAATAAGAAATTCTCTAGAAACCAAATCAAAAGCCTTAGAAATGTCCAGCTTAGCACAGAAGTAGTTGTTCCTAGGATTTAAGTTGAATTCTCTAAGCAATTCAGTGGCCAGAATAATGTTATCAGAGATGATTCTATTCTTAACAAAACCTCCTTGACTAGGATGGATGATGAAGAGCATAACATCCTTCGTTCTGTTGGCGATGATTTTTGCAATTATCTTATACATAACATTGCATAAAGAAATGGGTCTAAAGTCTTTGATGTTTACAGCATGAGGTTGTTTGGGTATAAGAGCAATTGCTGTAGCTTTAACTTGCTTGGGCATATAGGCATTAGAGAAGAAGGAAAGCACAACTTAACAGATTTGGGCACCAATAGTGTTCCAGGTTGATTTGTAGAAATGAAAAGTAAAGCCGTCTGGGCTTGGAGCCGAGGTAGAAGGGCTAGAGAAAATAGTGCTTTTAATTTCCTCCACTGTAACTGGGGCAGTCAGAATCGGTAAGAGATGGGTGGGGATGGTGCTTCCATAGAGAGTTTTAAGAGTGGTATGGCCTCTAAGATTGCTGGAGTTGAAAAGATTGGTGAAGTGTTGGATGAAAGCATTGGAGATATCAGTGTTGGAGATGAAAACCCCCACATCCGTATGAATCTCCTTGATCTAATTGTAATTGTTCCTGATGTTTAATCTTGAGTATACAAATTTGAGGTCATATTCACCATTGGTAAGCCATTTGGCTTTAGCCCTTTGGATAATCCAATTAGAGTAAGATGCTTGGTAGTAGGACAGCTTCAGGTTAATACTTTTCAGGTTTTCATTGAGGAAGGGGTCAGTGGGGTTATCCTGAATGAGGGCAAGCAAAGAGCTCTGGTGGGCTTTTAAAGAATCTAACTCATTCTGAATTAGACTACAGTTTGCCCAGGGTTTTTTCTTAATAATGGTTTTGAAACTTTTGAGCTTGTGGTAAAAAGAGCAAAGAGGGCTCCCCTTATTTTGTTGAGAGAATGTATCAATTAAGTGGTACCAAAACTCTTTGTATTTAGACCAATAGTTCTTGTATAGGAATTTGTGGTAGGAGCAGCTACAGAAAGGAGCACCAGAGGTGAGTGATCCGAGATTTTGGGGTCATCAACCTTATAGTTGGAGTTGGGATATAAGGTGAGCCAGGCATTATTAACTAGAATACAGTCCAGTTTGATATGAATAGGGTTGTCAACTCTTTGATTATACCAAGGTAGAAATGCCCCACATATGAGAGGTCCTGAACACCAATATTGAAAATCATGTTATTAAAGTCCCCAGTCTTGTTTAAAGAGAGCAAAGTCCCACCAGCTTTTTCATTAGGGTAGCGACAACAGCTGAAATCCCCAAGGATAGCCCAAGGGTTGGCCATGTTGTCAGAAATAGTTTGGAGTTGCTTCCACAGCAGTTGACGGCAAACTGGTTGGAGGCATAGACATTAGCGACATTACAGACAGGTTGGGAAGCAGTGAAAATGGTGCCATGAATGAGCTGGCTGGAAGTAAACTGAGGTTTGAAGTCAAATACTTTGGAGTTCCATTTGATCCAGATGCGACCAGGGGAAGAAACTGTGAAATTATCACAAGAGGCTTCAAAAGGGAATACATTGTTGGTGGTAGTAAACCATAGGTCGTTGGTTGGGTGGTGAGTGATTTTGGCCACCAGAATACAAAGGATGTCAAGATTATGGCTAGACACAAGCTGTTTGCAACTCATAACTTTTTCTGGGCTATTGAATCCACGGACATTCCAGGCAGCGAGCTTGGGAAGGATCATTGCATTTGGAAGTGGGGGTGGTTGCCTTTTTGGCATGTTTAGTTCTTGTGTTTTTAGGGTTGTGGGGAGGAGGCTGTTGGGTTTGCTGTGTAGGAGAGCTATGTGGAGATTCAGTTTGGTTGGTGGAGATAGAGGGAGGTGGTAGGAGTTTTTGGGTTTTAGTGGAGGAAAGGCATGTAGTGGAGGTTGAGGCAATGTTCTGGTTATTTAAAGGGGGAAATGCCACCTGAGAGAGGATAAAATTGTCTGTGGAGATGGGGGTTTGTTCCTGGGGCTTAGTGATGAGGGTATCAAGATTGTCTGTATCAGACAAGATAGAGAATTTGTTGTTGGTAACAGTGGTGGACTGAGTTATGCAGGATGGTGGAGGGTCAGCAGAGGTGCGAAAATCTTCAGTAGGTGAATTGAGATTGGGAATTTGTGTAAGGGGTGGGTCGGAGGACAGCGGATTAGAGGGGAAGGGGGGTGGGTGGGAGGTGGTCGGGAGAGGAGGTTTAGTAACTATCAGACGAGGAGGAGGGGTGATTCGAGGCTTCCGACTAGTGCTTCTTCCACTGGGTCGAGTTTAATTTAAAGTTAGGGGGTGGGGTTTTTTGAACAGAGGGTTGGGGGATGCATGATAGAGTTACAATGTGTACATGGTTCAGGTTTCCAGTCGTAGATGACTCTGAGGAGTCTTTTATCGCCATCCACTGAATAATAGATAACATCTTGGAGGGGAGAGGAGCTTGTGACCTAGACGCAAACTCTGGCGAAAGTGAGGCGGGTCTTAGCAGCAGTCAGTGCATCAACAGCAAGAGGGACGCCAACACAACTGGCAATGCGGGATATGCCTTCAGGGGTCCAACAAGAGAGGGCGATGTTCATGATTTTGATCCATAGGGGAATAGAGGGGAACACTTCACGCTTAGGGGTGAAGTCAGGGGTCCATTTTAGCAAAATGAAAGGTTTTCCGAAAAAAATCAGGGGCCACCCGACCAAGCAAAGTCATAGTCTTCCATAATAGAAAACTTTAAGAGGAAAAAATCATCGTCCATGGTGAGTAGGGAGAGGTTACCTTTCAGTTTTCATGCTTTGTTAATGGCTGCAAATAGGAACTCATAGAAAGGCCTCTTACCAATCGAGTAACCAACCAGGGAAAGCAACCATTCTGGCGCTCCAGCAGTAAACTTGTCATTTCTGCCATTTTAAAAAGCCGCAGCCTTGCGCACGTCATGCAAGCGAAATTCTTCTCCTTATTAGACCGTTATCCGTCCTCTAACCACTGCCGTTCTTGCAAAGAGAAGAAGGATCGCATAGAAGTTGGAAGTGTCTTTAGTATGCGATCATGGTTTAGTAAGTCTCAGAAGGCTCTGTGGCGAGCTCGTCTCCGGCAGTCAACTGGTGGGAGATAAGCACAAATCCAATGGTCTCGTGGAACGCCATGAACCACGACCGATGGCCTCAACAGACTCAACCTTCTGACTCTTGCGAAAATAAAATCTCCATCTCAACCAAATCCTTCACGAACCACTCCTCTGGCTTTCGCATCAACAACTCCTCGGGCGCGGCCGAAGGCGATCACACCGATAGTCACATCTGGAACCAAGCCTTACTGTAAGCTAACATTGATCTCAAAGTTTCAATCCTTCGGAATGGCTTTATTAATATATTTTATCTTTGTTAATTTTGAATGGCTGTATTATAAGCTTTCTACTTATTGCTTGAGCTTCTTCATGTTCTAGTTATGGTAAATAAATTATTTATTTTTACCTTACAGAGTAAAGGTAAAAGCTCCTTAATTATAGTCTCCCTTTTGTAAATCCAATTTTTAATTATATTTAAGCCATGGATCTGAAATTCATTAATGTAACCGAGTGCTAATTTATTAATATATCTGGATTTGAACAATTTTTGCTCTTAGGGGAGTTGGAAGCAGTATTAAAGGCATTTACCGAAGAAGCCATGATGAGGATGAGAATTTCCTTGACGTACACTCCTGTAGAAACCTCTCAACCCAGATGTTCAACCCAGCTTGCGATTATTTGAAAAAACTAGAAAGCAGTTGGCAGTTCTCAAACAATTCTTCTTCTTCAAATACCGTAGAAAAACAGCTCAACAGCTACAATGGAGGAGTCCTAATCGAATCCGAGAGAATTGCAATAAACTTGTCAGATTTGGTCAGCAATTGGTCCATTGCTCCCCCGAATGCTCACATGGATCACCAACAAATTTCACCATCTACTTGCAACATTTCAATGGATCCAAACACCATGGCTTGCACTTCTTATGTGTCTCACATGAAACGTGAAACCACTGGTTCGGCTTCATTTCCTAATTTCCAATCCTATGTGCATGAGGTCATTGCAGGTGATCAGAGCCAACAAAAAGAGACAGGGGAGTTCCGTTTTGGTACAGCTGGTTTAGCAAGCCAGATTGGTCCAAACAACTCTCTTATTGGTCTCAACAACAGTGGACTTATGGCAGATGCACCATGGTCTATTCCAAGACATTTATCAGATGTAATTTCTCTCAGCTCTCTGAATATGCCTTTTATAAAAGGTTCAGTTTCGTGTGAGAGCAGCAATAAGGCGGGACAGGAGTCTAATTCATTTGTAAGCTAGTTAAATTAATCTTATATTTTGTTTCATTGATGGTGAAATAATGTAAATTTTAATCAGCATTAGGAGGACACATGCTTTTTTTTATTGAACGCAAAAGTAGGAGACTGAATTGGCTGTTGCAGACAAAGGGAAGTGGGAGAGTTAGTGGAACAACAAGTGAAGGTAAAAAGAAAAGATCTTATCAGTACAACTCAGAGACGCTCTTCAAGAAGCAAAAGCGTGAGAGCTCTACTGTGTCACCTCTTAAGGTATTGTGGCAAGGTTGAGCTATTAATTATATATTTTGTTTAAAATGAAGCTTCATGAATTATTTAGGAAAAAAAATGAAAAAATAGTTGCAGGTACCAAAAATAAGGGTGGCAGATAAAATAACTACGCTGCAACAAATTGTGTCACCTTTTGGAAAGGTATGCATAATACTTACATAAAGGACATACTTGATTTATATTTTTAACTGCATATATATATATATATATATATATATATATATATATATATATATATATATATATATATATATATATATATATATATATATATATGCGCGCGTTTCTAAATATTTCTTACAGCACAGACTGATACTGCATCGGTGTTATTGGAAGCAATTATGTGTATCAGATTCCTACAAGAGCAAGTTCAGGTAAGAAAAAAAAACTATAAAATAGTACTAAAAAACGACTAATTATATTATAGCAAAACGTAATTTAAGAAAAGAGAAAAAAATTGGTTTAGAATATACAAAATTTAATTTAATTGATATCGGTTACATATGGTCAGCTTTTTTTATGCCGCAAGGCATTTTCAGAATATTACAGTACATTCTTTTTTTTATATGTAACACAAATTCAAAGGCAAATAATTTTTACAAAATATTTAATTAATAAAAAAATTAAAATGCTCTTACGTGTACGATTTACCTCATTATACTTCACCTCCGTCTTTTTAAAATACAAATAATCCTTTTATAACTTGAGTTGGGCATCAAATTTGTATTTGAAATAATGCGGCAAATTGTTCAACAACAACAAGCTGTTATGCATATTTTGAAGTACCGATAATATAATATGACTCAGATTAATCATATAAAGCATAATAACGTAGCCAGTCATTCTTGAATAGAGATCTGTTTTCATAAGTTTGAATTATTGATAGATTATTATCTCTGGATGAACACTAATTTTCTGTAAAACAAAAGGTAATCCGAACTTATTAAATTTTTTACATAAAGGACTACCCTACAAAATTTTGTCTCAAACTTTTCTCTATTTTTCTATAAGACCCTATTATCATTGTTTAAAAACAGCGAAGAGATTTTCTATTAACTGCCATTAACCTCAAGCTAACAACTGAAATTTAATTTACAACTGTATAATTCTGACGCAGCTGTTATGTGATCCATATTTGAAGTCGGGTGCAACAAAGGTACTACGCGCGAGATATTTTAATCAAATATCTTTACACTGAAAATAATTAGACTGATCTATTTAAACTGTACAGAATGGTTAATCGGATATCTTTTACCTGTAATTGAAATTTAGGATCACAGTTCATTGGGAAGTATGGAGTGGAAGGAGAAGGCTGAGTCGAAGCTTGATTTGAGGAGCAGAGGGCTTTGCCTGGTTCCTATATCTTGTACGCTTCAAGCTTACAGAGAAAATACTGGTCCAAACAATTGGACTCCATCATACAGAGGATGCTGGCCTGTATAGACAGCTGATAACGATGACGATGATGCAAGGCCTAGAATAAACCACGTACTTAATTGTTAATAGCAACAATATATGATGTAGAGTTGCTCTGCTGAAGCCATTATTCTGGTAACTGCAGTTTAAAATTGTTGTTCAATGCTGTATAAGGAGATTGCCTTTGTGTAGATGCAAGTTAAGCCACTTAAGGTTGTTAACCTTTAAGCTTTGATTGGTACTGTTAATGTTCATATAAAATTTCATTTTATATGTGTTACTATATTTTGGATCAAGACTTGGTCGTTTTCTTTGTATGTTACGCATTAGATTCATTTGCCTATTATAAGGTCAAATTACATTATTTACTTTACGCAAGGCCTCCTTGTTTCGGGCCTCTTATTTATCTGTTTCCTTCATTTTAAAACTGCTAGCCTTTTCAAGGGTAGAGAAGACGAACCAAGGAAAACAGAGAAAGTGGGTAACAAAACTGTAAGAACTAGGGCAAAAGAGAAAAGGCGAACTTACGGTGGCAGGGTGAAATAAAAAAAGTAGTTCTTTTCATTTGATGGGCAGTTGACCCAATGGGATAGTGGTGAGGATTGAGAGTCGTATACACCGTAATATGTAGGTATAGATAATTTGCAAGGACAAGCTAAACTCACCTCAAAGGTGCTTGGCCAAGAGGTGCACTCAACAAAGAGATGCCCAACTCAAAGAGGGACTTGCCCCAACAAGATCAAGGAAGACACTCACCCCTAGTGATGCTCGCCTCATACATGCTCACAAAGGAAGCATAATCCCTGGCTAGGTTGGGGGTATTAACTCAATTCAAAAGACCTCAACCAATGGTGGTACTTGCATATTGATCGTAAGGAAAGACTTGCCCCAACACAGGTGACTTGCCTCTCTCAAAGGGCAAATTATTAGGTCCGGACACCTGACGGGAGAGATCCGTCCGGATCTCTCTCTATCTACAGTAAAAGCGCAGTCAAAGCGCAGTCAAAGCGCAAGTACTGTAGCACCTGCGCTTTGACTGCGCTTTTACTGTAGATAGAGAGAAAACCGGACGGATCTCTCCGTCCGGTGTCCGGACCTAATAATTCGCCCTCTCAAAGGGCAAATTATTAGGTCCGGTCACCGGACCTATCTCCGCGTCCGGACGCCAATAGGAACACGCCATGTGGCATTAAATTTTTTAATCTAAAACTTTTGCTTTATGTCTTTTCAGCCCGATCGGCCCGACCTTACCCGAAGATGATTCAAATTTTGGAATACAAATATTGCGCACGAACCTTTTTTACGTTTCACCCGACAGTTTCACTCGGAATCCCTCTCCCTCGTGCCCTCGTGCGGTTCTTCATTCTCTGGCATTTCCGTTCTTGCAAAATTCCGGAGGTAGACGACGACTGTTGAGTTCTTCTGCATTTTCGAAAAGGTAAAGATGCGCCTTTGTTGCTCCTTCGTTGCGCCTAAGTTGCGTTTATGGTGCGCTTTATGTAATATTTTTATTTTTAGGGTTTAATGTTTATTTCATATATACTAATTTGTTCAATGTGATCTTAAAAAGTTTATGTTCTGTATGTTAACCCTCTTTATAAAATTGGAAAATCGAATGAAGAGAAGCAATTAGTTGCGCTTTAGTTGCGCTTTACATGCGCTTTACATGCGCTTTAGTTGCGCTTTTGTTGCGCAAATAAGTTTGTTGTGCTTTATATGCGCTTTAGATGCGCTTAAGTTGCGCTTTAGTTGCGCTTTTGTTGCGCTTTAGTTGCGCTCTACATGCGCTTTACATGCGCTATAGTTGCGCTTTTGTTGCGCTTTATGTAATAGTTTTATTTTTAGGAATTAATGTTAATTTCATCAATGTGACCTTAAAAAGTTTATGTTCTGTATGTTAACCTTCTTTATAAAATTGAAGAAATGTATGTAGAGAAAAGTATGACCATTCAAAATTGATACTGCGCTTTAGTTGCGCTATAGTTGCGCTTTTGTTGCGCTTTATGTAATAGTTTTATTTTTAGGGTTTAATGTTAATTTCATCAATGTGACCTTAAAAAGTTTATGTTCTGTATGTTAACCTTCTTTATAAAATTGAAGAAATGTATGTAGAAAAAGTATGACCATTCAAAATTGATACTGCGCTTTAGTTGCGCTTTAGTTGCGCTTTTGTTGCGCTTTCCTAATTTATTTTTTTTCAGATGCCGTATCAAAGGCCAGTAACTTGTTGCGCTTTAGTAAGTTTTATTATTCTTTACCTGATCTTTACCATAATATTTTAATTGCGCTCTGCTAGCGCTTTACTTGCGCTTTACTTGCGCTTTACATGCGCTTTACCTGCGCTTTCACTGCGCTTTAACTGCGCTTTACCTGCGCTTTAACTGCGCTTTCTATGCGCTTTCTCTGCGCTTTGCATGCGCTTTACCTGCGCTTTACCTGCGCTTTAACTGCGCTTTCTCTGCTCTTTAACTGCGCTTTCTCTGCGCTTTGCATGCGCTTTACCTGCGCTTTACCTGCGCCTGACCTGCGCTTTTTTGTTTTGTTTTCCAGGGACGACGTTATTTTTCAGTCTGGAAACATATTAATTAACCGAGGGGATATTGATGATATTCTGACAAATCAGTATTTTTCTGATAACCATGTAGATTCATTTGCTTTTTTGTTATCCGAAAAGATTAGGATTATCCCAAAAGAATTTCAAAAATACCTATATATTTCTCCATTGTACAGGGTTAGTAGACTTCACACTCATCTTATATAATTTTTTAATAACATTATTTTGGTCTAAGATTCATTTTATGTTTAATTATTGCAGCTATATAAAGGTTACAAACATGATTATCAAATGTTCATACAACACATAACTCCTGATTCTGTTAGGGAAAGCAAACTCATTATTCAACCTATTTGTTTCCAAAGCCATTGGGTACTAATTGTAGGAAAATTAAAAGAGAAAGTATGGAAATTATATGATTCGTTACCCAATCCAGAACACAAGGCAATTTGTACTGAAGTTGTAAGTTTAGAGCTTGACTTTATAAAACTTTTATACTCAATATCACATATAATTGTAAAAACTTTTTTGTTTTCAGATTAAACAAATACATGAAGACAAAGCCGGAGTCTTTCCAAGCGATATAACAACTTGAAAATTACAAACTGTCCGTGGAATTCCAACCCAGTCAAACGAGTATGACTGCGGAATTTTTGTATGCAAGTATATGGAGAGAGCCATACTAAAAAAGAAAACGGACTGGGCTTCTTTAAAAGAATGGCAAAAATATATGCCAAAATTTAGGGCTGAACTTGGATATGCTCTTTGTCTTACGACAAAGATGTAAATTTTGTACATTTTGTGTTGTAAATCTTGTACATTTTTTATGTTAATATATACTCCTGTGTAAATTTTGTACAATTTTACTGTATAACTCTTTATAATCAACAAAGCGCAACTAAAGCGTAAGTAAAGTGCAACCTAAGCGCAACTTAAGCGCAACCTAAGCGCAAATAAAGCGCAACCTAAGCGCAACTAAAGCGCAACCTAAGCGCAACTAAAGCGCAACCTAAGCGCAACCTAAGCGTAAGTAAAGCGCAACTAAAGCGCAACTAAAGCGCAGAGAAAGCGCAACTAAAGCGTAGAGAAAGCGCAACTAAAGCCCAATAAATATTAAAATAACAGTACATCATTAAAATTAAATAGCAATTAATATTATTACATCACACTGACAATTCAATACTTATTACACTGAAAATTGATTAAATTCCAACTCAGAAGTAATAAAATCCATCATCAATCTGGTGTACTCAGCTCCTGGCTGGCTTGTTGGATGGCCGGTTATATATTCCTCACTGAAACATTCAGGCATGCTTGAGAAGTTCATCTGTGTTGAACAAGGATCTTCCATTATTTTTTCCTCCACCATAGGTTTCTTCTCTGCAAAAAACTACAGTTTTAGTCTTAGGTAAGAAAATAATAGTTTTAGACATGACAGGATATTAAAACTTACTTTTAGGCCGCTTCTTCTTTTCCCAGTGGCTTTTCAGTCTTGCATTAGATATGCCTTTAGGTCTACGTTTTAGTGGATCTTTCAAATTTGCACTGCCACCTTGGGATCTTGCAGCATACTTCTGATTTGTTATCTTACCACCAAGAATTGAGTATAAGTTTTCAGCCATGTCTTTCATTGAGGCAAGAATAAACTCCTCTGCCTCCTCATTACCTTGAGCTTCTGTACTCATTTGATATGCAAATCTGCTAACTTGATTCCTGAATATGAATCCCCTACCACCTTCAAAGTTATTATTTCTTTTAGCATTGGCCAAGTTACCTGAATAAATATCTTTTCGAGCCCTTGCTGACCATCGCAATAGTAGGTACTTCTCGGGGATTTTAGCAAAATCCAACTGTCTGAAAACCCTCAAACTGTGAGAACACAACAATCCCATGGTATCATACTTCCTACAGGTGCATTGAATGTTACCTTCTGTTGCATCATAGTCAACCACCCAAGGATGTTGTTGGTCCTTAGTCTCTATGTAGTTGACTAGAAACTTTGAAGAATCAGTTGAAACGAAGTCTATGCTCATTCCTCCCACACCCTGTATAAATTCTTCCTCAAAAAATGAATATAGTTTTCTTGAGTAAAACCTTGCACCTTGCTTTAATATTGAGCTAGTCCTTATCATAGGCACAATTTCAGACTGACTGCATTTGTACTCCTCATCCTGCTCATTTCGCCGCCAATTCATCAGTACCTTTTCTAACCCAAGAAAACAATCAGTTAATGAACTTGTTGGCTTCGAAATGCCATGACACACATTATTAGTACACTCGCTACGCTGCGTGGATAAAATGTCCATGCTAAAACAATCCTTATTAAAAGCTGTTGACCACTTTCTCCTTATCTTATAAAGATCCTGCAACCATTCATGGTCCTGAAGGTTCCCTTCCTTGATCATTTCAGCCCATGCCTCATCAAACACTTCCTCGGAATCACACTTCCTCATACACTTAAAGAAGAGACCTCTGGCTTTATTATTGCTATTGAAGATAGGTACTTTTGATGGAACCTTTTTGAAGATGTGCCATTGGCATAATCTATGACGAGTGTGAGGTAATGCATCTTCTATGGCCCTAGCCATAGCTTGGTCCTGATCAGTGAATATTGTTGTTAGATGTTTATTACCCATTATTCGTACAAATGTTTTAAACAACCATGTAAAACTTTCAATTATTTCTTCTGACAAAAAGGCAACACCTAACAAAATGTTCTGCCAATGATTGTTAACACCAACAAATGGTGCACATACAAAATTATACTTGTTGAGCCTATAGCTAGTATCAAAAATCAACACATCTCCAAAACATTCATAATCTATCCTGCCTCTCCCATCAACCCAGAAAAAATTTAACAATCTATCATCCTTATCAATTTGAACATCCCATGCGAACATGTTGTCCTCAACTTGTCGATCTTTAAATAATTGAATCAAAGAATTCGTGTCACCATTTTCAATCCTTGCTCTTTTCTCCTTCTGAATAATATTGTAAGCACCCCTCTTAGAGAATCCAATATTCTCATATCCTCCAACTTCCTCGACAAGGTAGGCATATACGTCAACGGTTCTAATTCCTGCATCTGTCATTGATTTTAGGACGGAAGCTTTTTCCTCAACAACATTCCTACATGATCTTAGAAGGTGTCGGTCGGCAGGGCTAGCCAATTCATGGTTGTGGGATTCAATAAATCTTTTGACATGCCAGTAACCATCTTCATCAACAGCAAACCTCACCATAGAAGGACAACCGGTTCGAACATCTGGTTTAGTAAAGCTCTTTGTTGAATTAAGATCAATACTTCTCTTGAAACCAGATTTTGAGCAGACAAAGTCCTTTGATTTTATCTTCCTAGAATTTGGATAGAAACTGTGATGATCCTTCCGCATGCTAAAGCCATTATCATGGGCATAAGTACAATAACAATCATATGCTTCTCTCTCGTCTTTATGAACAGCCTGAGATGACAACAAAACATCAGATAATAAAGCGCAACCAAAGCGCAACTAAAGTGCAAATAAAGCTCATATAAAGCGCAAATAAAGCGCAACTAAAGCGCAGGTAAAGCGCAGGTAAAGCGCAGGTAAAGCGCAGGTAAAGCGCAGGTAAAGCGCAGGTAAAAGCGCAGGTAAGGCGCAGGTAAAGCTCATCTTCTACAGCTTTCCCAAATCTAAAATCAATGTTTTTCTTCTTCCTAAAATAACTAATTTTATCGATAAACAACAAGATCTCAGAGTTTATTAACTTTTCCACCTAAACACTAGACTGACTGCATAGCTTTGTTTACTTCTAAGAGCTTGTGCCTCTAATGACTGGAAACCATATAACTTTTTCTACACAGCTAAACTCCTACAACTTTCTAGCTCGTATTTTCTTCATACAACTTGCGCTGAGATTGAAGGAAAACTTACCGAAATGTTGAAACCTGAGGAAGATCCAGCTAAGTTCACTTCCGATTCATTCATACTTCCGGTTTCATGCACCCCTTCCCCCTCTCTCTTCGGTGAGCAGTCCATCTCTTCTCTGCAAATTTCTAGCTCATTTTTTTTTTCAAAACCGCGGGGTTCTAAAATAGCGCCAACCCTACGTTTAAAATGAAAATAACTTTGGATTGGGTCGGGCCGATCGGGCTGAAAGAATAAAAAAAATTTGCCAGATGTCGTGTTCCTATTGGCGTCCGGACGCGGAGATAGGTCCGGTGTCCGGACCTAATAATTTGCCCTCTCAAAGAGCCCATCATCTAAACTATAGGAGGTATACTTAAAATTTCAAATAAGGTTATTAAACCACTTGAACTGCCTAAGGCATACCAAGAGCTAAGTGAATTGGTGTTTACAAATATTTTCTTTTACTAAAAATCTTTTTTTGAAATTTAAAATCAATTCCAACAACTTAAAATCTCAATAAGATTCTCTTAATTGCGGAAGCGAATAATAAACCAAAACCTTTTTTTGTTCTTTTTCTTTTCTGGTTAATATTTATTTATTTTAATTAAAAAATAACAGCAATCAATCACAAGCAACACATCACAATAATCACCACACAAGCCATATTGTATGAAAATTAATATGCTAGAGAATAAATCACAAAAAATTAAAATTCAAAAAATAAAAGAACGAACACATCAGAATTTTATAATGGTTTGGTCAACTTGACCAATGTCCGTCCTTTAGCCCCCTCGGTAATGTGGGGAAGCCCTTACAAGAATCACTTTCACCTTTGGTCCGGCTTAGAACTGAAATCATTTTCACCCTCCTGGTGAGACAAAAAATCAAAATGCTTTTCAGCCTCCTGGTGAGGCTAGGAACATGAATCCCTTTCACCCTCCTCGTAAGGTGGAGAACCTAAATCTCTTTCACCAACCTGGTGCAATGGAGTAGCCGGGTCATTTGTTACCAAATGGGTCTTCTTCCCAAAGCTTCCCTAATGACAAATATTGACATGGAGGAACTCAGGTGCAAGTTCATCAGAGAAACCATGTGAAAACCTCCTCTCACACACCATTGAACCCACAAGTATCTACTCCCTCTCTCAAACATCACCCTTTCTCTTCCTAGCTCAAAGTTTTCAATTAAAAGCTCTCACAGAAGCCATAACCCAATGAATGTAAAAAGACCCCTACAAAGTCTATTAAGAAAGCTTAAATAGAAGACTTAAAAAAACTCTAAAAATACAATTCAACCATCTTAGTTCGTACAATACGATCTAAAGATCGTACTGTACAATTAGTATATTTTTGACCTGTTAGTACTATCAGATTACTAGGTAATACATTAGGATCAGTTAAATTTTTTCCTATTAGTATTATACTATTATTGGTTAGTACAGTATGATCATTTTATTTCTTCACTAATCACATTATATAAATAAATAATAGTACAATACGATTAGTTCAACCGAATTGTAGTTCATCCAAGATGAATCCTAAGATGACCAAATATCATCTTTGTCGAACATCCCTTATAATCTAATTTGTACAATATGATCAAAAACATAATTAATGCAAATTCAATTGATTAATCACAGGATTTTAGTTATGTAATATTTTGAACATTGTGCAGTATGATCAAGTTCATACAGTACAAATAAAATAAAATTTAAAATTCAAATAATTGCCTAATTTAATTTTCGATGGGGTTTTTTACTACAACTGAAGGTCTAGTATGAAGTGGTGTTCGTACTACAGGATTAGTTATGTTTTAAAATAATTTTATCTGTTAATTAAAATAATTAATTAATTTCTTTTTCTATTTATCATATAGTACGATCAATCTCGTATGGTACAATTTTTAAAGAAATTAAACTATTTCTATTTATACTCCCCTTTATGTGTGTGTGCACGGTTGCTAAGCTAACATACACCTTGTACAAATAATGACTCAAGAAAAATAAAGATCACCGACTCTTTTTTAATAAAAAGATCAAACATATGCTACCTAATCATGATTTATGATCTTCTGGTGGTGCTTGTTGTATGCTTGACTTGAAACACTAGTACACAAAAAAAAATGCAATAATAAAAATATAAGAGAAAATAAATTCAATCCAATAATGCTCTTATCATTAAAGCACAAACTCGGGCTCTCGAAGAGAATTATTATTATTATTTTTATTATTTTTAATTTAACATGCACACAACAATATAAACTAAAAGCAAGGCATCTACAAGCACGAATGAAAATAAAGATACAACAAACAACATCCTACTCCCTCTTTTGACATCACCAAAAAGGAGATATACGGAATGACACACTATAAAAAATTAAAAATACATGCGCATAACAAGGAAGAAAAATACACTACAAGGCATGAAAAACAACCAACTAAAACACAAAATATAGAAGAACAAAAAGAATATAGTGAAAGCGAAAAAAATCATAAAAACATACAATGGAATCATGTACCTGCACATAGAAACTAAAATACTCAATCTTGCACAAAATATATAAACAATACAAACACTACAAGTAAAATATATAAACAAATGCATGTTTATCATAAATATACCAGAATTTATCTAAACTTGAATATCAATGACACCTAGTCTAATCTTAAGTGTGTTAAATGTGTCATAGTTTAGGGGTTTGATAAATATGTCTTCCAATTTAAAGTCCAATATCAATATATAACAATTTTACCACTCTTCTTAACTACATAGTCTTTACATTTTGTAGATTTTTAAATATTCTATTTTTCTCCATAATAAAGGTGTTCTACTTTCACGTGATTCACTATTGTCCCAATAATTTCACCTATGTGTGATAATCAAAATATCTCAAATCCAATTTACATTTTTTCTAGACACTCTTATCAATAGGTCTAAATATATCCACACGAGATATTTCCAATTATAGTTAGTATTATCGTTAAAAAAAGAAAAAGTCAAATTATAATTTCCTAGACATGCTATATCAATTGGTCCAAATAAGTCCTTACAAGATTTCTTTAAGTGTACTTAGTGTAACTATAAAGACTAGTTCAAAATTTTTTCTATCTAGACTTACTGTAATTATAGGCCCAAATTCATCCAATAGCAATATTTCTAAATGTTCCTAGTGGTGACTACATTCTCAATTTAAGTGAATGAGGGATATCCATACTTCACAAATGTGCTCTTTGAAGGTGCCTAACTTCTAACATAGGCATGCTTATAACTAACCATTACTAGGTGATTTTCCTAAGTGACCTCAAGCTAGCATGCCACGATCTACCCATCACTCAAAATCAATTTCCAAATAGTAATCATCATTCATTAAAAAGTATTTTCAGAACAAAAATTATCATTTTTGAAAAATCTTTTTGCACAAACACTCATCAATAAAAAAATCATTTTGAAAAATAATAATTATCAATGTAATTCACATCAATTTATTTATTATCAATGCAATTTATCATTTTACATTTGTGAATATTTATGAATATTTTCAGAAATAAATTTAATGTTAAAAAAATTTATCATAATTGAAAAATGCTTAAATGAATTTTATGATTCCGTTTATAAATAATTTAATAGAAAAAATTTATCAATTTATACTAGTAATACATGCATGTGCTACTTTTCTACTAGTGCAATCTCCTATTGTAGCTTTACATTTATTCCTGGTTTCAAGTAGCATTAAGTATTTCAGATCTCCAATAAAGTGATGCATCAACTATCCTGATTCTTTTTGCTCTTATTGGACCTCTTATGAGAGCACACCTACACACTTAACCAAACATCAATTTTGAGAACCCAAGTGGGTTTGGGTCTCTCCATAAGCTTAAATGTATGCATGCTATGTATGTCATGCTGTGGTGTTACTTTTGGCCTCCAAATATGATGTGTTCTAAGGTGAATTTTGTAACTGTGGGTTATGTGTCCCATCATGCCACAAGAATAACACCTAACCCCATAGAATAAATTCACTAATCTACATGGGGTGTTGTGCCTCATCCTAGGGATATATGATGCATGTTGTGTCCTAGGATGTGGCTATGTATTTCTAAGCATGTGTATGTTTTATTAAAGCGCATTAAATTCTTTAAGCAAGTATTCATTCACACTTTTCATAACTCCTAATTTAACTAGTATTTCATGCTTTGTTCTTGCTAACTCTTATGAAAGTGTTTCTAATTCCTTGAATGCTTCTTCTAGTTTAATATGCTCTGCTTTGAAGGATTCATGTGACTTAGCTCCACATGCTTCCTATTCAATGCATCAAATTCACCTAATAATGATGCATACACCTTAATCAGAGTTTGTAATTGATTCATTTGCCATTAAGTACATATTTGTTATATCCTCTTGTAGTTCTTATTCTAATGTGTCAGAGGCTAAGTTTACCTAGTTGATTTTTTTCATCTTTTCCTTTCCCCTTTTTACATATGGCTTATTCTCACCCCTCTCCTTCATAGGGTTGCTCTTAAGATTAGTGCATTCGAACCTCAAATGTCTAGGCTTCTTGCACTTATAGCAAACAATGTTAGAAGAAAACTTATTGCTTTTGCCATTGATACCTTTGCTCCTATCGATGTAATGCTTATGGTTACACTTAAAGAAGCTCTTCAATTGGCTCATTATTAAATCTATTTCATTGTTCTCATCACCTCCAACGCTGTTGCTATTCGTGTCATCAACCTTTAGTGCCACGGTCTTCCCTTTTCTTGTGTCACATGTATCCAAATATGTTTAACTCACATTTTACTCGTAAGCAATGAGAGAGCCCAATAAATTATTAATATATTAAAAATTTAAATCTTCTTATTTAGAAATAGTGGTGACTTTTGCATTAAAGCTATCAGGAAAATAAAGAAGAATTTTTTTTACTATTTCAGAATTTGACAGTTCTTTACCTAAAGCATGCAATGATGTCACAATCTTAGTAAACCTAGTGCATATGTTAAAAATGGTCTAATTAGGTTTCATGCGAAATAGTTAATGCTCATGTAATAGTAAGTTCAAATCAAATTGCCTCACTTCATTGGTTCCTTCATAACTGATACACAATCTATCCCAATTTTTCTTGCTAGTTATACATGAAGAAATATCCATATAATCCTCAAATTTTAAGGGATAGAAAAAAATAGTTTAAATATTTTTCTTTAAGTTGAGCAAAATCTCTATCCTCAAAACTCCATTCAGTAGTTGCCATTAATAATGTGAGATGGAGAAGGATATCCTACTTATGTCATGTGCGGCATACAATAGTCAATTTATTGAATAAAAGTAGACATACAAATTTACCAAAAATTAAAAGGAATAATATCAAATAATGGTGGACAAGTTATAGAATAACCCTCCATAATATTCCTATTCCAAAGATGTGTCATGGATCTTTTCTCAAGGATTTTTAAATTACTAATTTCGAGATCTGCTTTGATACCAATTGAAAGTTTAAATGATGTTATTAAATCACTTGAACTGCCTAGAGCACATCAAGAGGGGGTGAATTGGTCTTTACAAAAATTTACTTTTGCAAAAAAATCTTCTTTGGAAATTTAAAATCAATTTGAACAACTTAAAATCTTAATAAGATTTTCTTAATTGCTGAAGCAAATAATAAACAAAAACTATTTTTTTTCTTTTCTAGTTTTTATTTAATTTTTCAGTTAAAAATAACTACAATCAATCATAAGTAATGCATCACAATAATCACAACACAAATCATCTTGTATGAAAATTAATATGTAAGACAATAAATCATAGAAAATAAAAATGCAAAAATAAAAGGACAAACACACCAAAATTTTCAAAATCTTCATAAGTGATTTCTATAGGTGTAATAACTCATATTTTGGCAGAGGTAAATATTTTTTTGGGACTCAATGTAACTGCTATGATTTGATTGTTGACATGCATATTGCTCCTTTTTTGTTCTTTGAATTCATTTATAGGTTTTGGTCACCTACTAGGCTTTTTAGCTTATTATATACGGTTAAATGATTTCAGGTAAGGGCAGAGGAGCAAGAGTGTGAGGCTGACCGGGATTCTTTAGGTTCTGCTTCTCTTTGCTCTTGTTATTCTTTTATACTCATAACAGATTAGTTATGATATGGCCATATAGATCCTAGCCAACTATATCATACTTTCTGATGGCACTGGAGCTATACTGTGTTGCGCATTTGGTGTATTTGACTTCGGATGATCCATTCAACTTTTCACCTGTATACTTTAGTATGATATGAATAATACACACATGCAATTAATTATGTATATAATGCACCTTACTCTGCCCAATTTATCCAACACTCAATCAATTCTTATAGCTCTAGTTATAATTTAATTCTTCCAACAATTACTCTGATACCAATTGTGATGCCCTAGAATTTAAATTGGAAGAATTATTCTTTTAATATTTTAATAATTAATAATAAGAGCTACCTAATATTATCTATCAGTAATAAATAGCAAAATATATTTTATAATTCAAAACATCAATGTTTATTCTCAAAAATCATATTACAATTACTTTAACCAACACTACTCAGGATCTACACGATCATATCATAATTACTTTGACCTATGTACAAAAGAATAACTAGAACAAAAATAAATAAAACTTAAAGAATCCTAAATAGCCCCACACTCCTACTCCCCTACCCTTACCTGAAATTATTTAACTATATAAAATGGCTAAAAAGCCTAATAGGTCATCAAAGCCTACAATTGAATTCAAAGCATAACAAAGGAGCAATAGGCATGTCAACAGTCAAACCATAGTAATTATATTCATATGATCATTGAATCAATACAAGAAATAATAAAATTCATATGCAATTGTAGTAGAATCAACAAACAGTAAAATACTACAGTAGAAAAGTCAGTAACGTACTAAATCAGATGAGTATTTCAGCATAGAAATCGTATAAAGTATTAAATCAAAATATTGGTAAAGACTATTGAAATCAAATCAATGTAGTAAAATCATATAGGAATATACACATGCTATCTAAACATTCTATATCAGTATTTAAATTGGTATATTATGTGTTCAGTATGTCACATGTTTATTGTATAATGAGTAAGTATTATCAAATAGTATCAGTATTTATGTCAGTAATAATTTAATGACAAGAGTAGAAAAATAATATAATAACAGTAAGTCCATATAGTAACAATAAATCAATACAATAATAATTATAATATTTTAAGAACATAAATTTCAATAGGCACACTAATAAACAAGTAAGAAGTTCTGGTTATAATAATATTTTTCAGTATTGTGTCAGTATAAGTGAACCGTTAGTTCAGTATATAGAGTTATCACTCTTTTCCCATCAGTATAGTAATCATATCTTTATAACTCCTAATCAGTGTATCACGTGAATTAGTAGAGGATAACATCAAATCACAGTATTTAAAGAAAAGCTCGTCAGACCACCATCCTATACAGGTCAAATAGTGTCAAACCAATGGGTCAACTAGTCTTTACTTGTCTTTTACACACACATTGTTATCACAATATTATAACATTAATCTCAATCATATATCCACATTCATTTCTATTGAATTATAGTAAATAAAGAATAATTGAGCTTAATTCAAAAAATATCAAAATATCCTAATAGTAGATAACAAAAATCATACTGAGCAAAAATTTATGTTTCCAAAATTTAACCAAATTATAAGATATTACATAAAATAACATTTTGAAGCTTTAGTCGAACTAAATCACTATTTTTATACATTAAAATAAATTTCTAAATAGGCAAAAATTACTATATTTTCAAAATCACCTGGTGAAAAATCTTAAATAAATACTCAAATATTTATAATCTCAATCTCTATAACATATAAAAAGTTACGCGGTGAAAGTATTACCGATACAAAATTATTAATATTTTTTGGTAACAAAAATATAAATTTGATTGAAAAAATATTAAAAATATAAAATCCTTGAAATCAGAAATAGGGTAAAGGTTCCTTAAAGCGAGACGAGCAATTCTCCCAATTGGCTCGACTGATGAAAATCACTCGGTGACCTCCAAATCTTAACATTTATTCTCTCTCCTCAAATTTTCTTCTAAATATTCCTTAATCGAATCTGTTGCCAAAAAATGAAAAGGAAAAAGGTTTTTAAAACTTAACGACTTAGGATATTTTTATTAAAATAATAATTTCATATTATATTATTTATTTAATTAATTTTTTTAGTATAAAATTTAAATAAATTATTTTAGGACTTTAAAAATATTATTAATTTAAAAATTAAAAAAAATATTCATAAAAAATTATTTTATTTAGAAAATATTAGTGAAATTGGTTTGCAAAACAGACTCCTCATGGTCCCAAAATCCCCATTGTATCGATAGGTGCCAATTTTTTATGGATTTTCACTAGGGCCCAAAAATTATAAAAAAATTTGTGCAAGTAAAATATTACAATATCAATCCTACAGTAAAGATGGTTTGTGGTTTTGAGTTATATTGACTCTTAAAAAAATATTTATGTCGGTCAAAAAGCAATTCAAAGTTGAAAGGAAATGCTAAAGTGAGAATGAAGTGGAGTGTAGTGCTAGCAAAGAGATTGAGAACCTCAGAATTTAGGATATCATAATTGATGAATTTGGATGGTGTTATCCCAACAGCCTTGTATCAGTGGTAGGTGTCTTTGTTAGTGGCGTTATGGAATCAAGGGTCTACTGATGTCTAGAAGAATTTCCAACTAGAACCTGAGAGAACTTTCTACTGGCCATTTGAAAATTAAAAATAAGAGTCTAAAAGAGAAGAATAAAGATTTTGTTGTGATTAAATGCATTAGACTTCTTGTTCCATAAATAAAATTTTAGCTGATCGTACAATACGATCTATATTATATAATATGATCAGAAAAATTTAATTTATCCAAGCCAATTAGTTAAAAAAGATGGTTAAATCATACAATATGATCAGAATTATACTGATGACCTTTGTTAAATCCATCATCCTGAGGAGTCAGCCTGTACGATCTTTGACTAATGGATTATACATTATGAATTAGGTGTTCGTACAGGATGATTTTGAATTAATATCATATCGACTGAATTGATTTCATCTAACAAATGACACATGTATCGTATAGTACGAAGTAGGTGGTCGTACATTATGATAGCTAGTTATTTTTTAGATTTGAACCATTGATTTTATGAGTGGTGAGGATGTACAGATGTGTGACAATCGTACAATACAATGTGAATCATACACTACGATTTAAACAAATTTTAATTTTCAATAATTTTTTTATTTTAAAAGAATGGGTGTTGTGTTATGATCAAGGAACAACTACAGATTAAAAATAAATAATAAAATTACCAAAGAAAAAAATAAATAATGCATGAATATAATATAATATAATATATATTTGAGTATACACAAAAAAAGATTACAAAAGATTAATGATTACACTTTCACCCTAGATCAAGCATGAATATAAATAACACCTAGTTTAGTCCTTAAGATGCTAAAGATGTCATAGTTTAAGGGTTTTATAAAAATATCTGCCAATTGATCTTCAGTAGCTTCATGATGCAATTTTATATCTCCCTTGGTTACATGATTTTTCATGGAATGATGCTTAATATCTATATATTTTATTCAGGAGTGTTGGATTGGGTTTTTAGAAATGCAAATGACACTAGTGTTGTCACACATGATTGGAATGGTGCCTACAAATAGACCAAGGTATAGGATTTATTGCTTCAACGATAAGACTTGAGCAACATAGTTTCCTATAGCTATATATTTTGCCTTAGCGGTGGATAAAGTTATTAAATTTTGCTTCCTATTGGACCAAGAGACTAATGATTACTCTATGAATTGATAGGCTCCTGAGGTGCTTTTTTTATCAACCCTACATCCTACGAAGTCAGAGTTTGATTATCCTATGATTTCAAAGGTAGAGCTATTTATAGGATACCAAATACCTATGTTTTAGATGCCTAAAAGGTATTTAAGAATTTTCTTAACTGCAGTCATAAGGGATTCAAGTTGGATGGTTGAAGTGGAGGAATGCATTGGGCTTGTTGTGTGATAGAAAAGCCCCCCTCAAACTTAAGGGAAAATTCTATAAGATGGTGGTGAGACCTACAATGCTTTATGGTGCATAATGTTGGCCATTAAAAGAGAAGAACAATACTAAGTTGTGTTGAGGAGATGAGGATGCTCTGGTGGATGAGTGGCTTTTCTCTTAGAGACAGGATACGAAATGAGCACATACGTGAAAAGGTTGGAGTAGCTCCAATGGAGGATAAGAATAGAGAGAGTCACCTTAGATGGTTTGGTCACATAAAATGGCGGCCTTTTGATGACCCAGTTAGGAAAGTAGAGGTATTAGATTTGAATTATGTTAAGAAAGGTAGGGGTAGACCTAAAAAGACTTGGTTAGAAAATATTAGAAATGGTCTTTCTTTATTAGATTTAAATGAGAATTCAACTTTGAACCGGACATAATGGAGAAAAAGGATTCATGTTGCCGACCCCACGTAGTGCGACAAAGGCTAGATATTGTTGTTGTTGTTGCAGTCATAAGGAATTCCAATGGATAAACTTGAAATATAATATAGAGACCTACAATAAATACTATATCAGGCTTACTAACAGTTAAATACATAAGTGACCCTATTATCCCCCTATACCTCTTCTGATCTACAGATCTCCCATTTGAATCCTTGTCTAATTGAATGGTAGAGCTCATAGTATATTTATTGCCTTTACATTTCCATCTCATATTTCCTTAAAATATTACTGATATTTTTACTTTGACTGAGGAAAGTTTCATCATCTCTTTAATTTACATTAAATCTGATAAAGTACGTAAGCTCTCGCATCATATACATCTCAAATTTCTAACTCATTATTTTTGAAAATTCATCCCAAAAATTTTTATTGGTTTATCCAAATAATTTATCGTCCATGTAGATTTTAATATTGAGTAAATTAACTCCTATTTTCTTTAGAAGTAGGGTGGTATCTACACTACCCTTAACAAAGGATCTATATAGGAGAAATATGCTAAGCCTCTCATGCCAAGCTTTAGGGGCTTGCTTCAACCCATATAATACTTTATTTAATTTATAAACATGAGTGGGAAAAGTTGAATTTTCAAATCTAGGGGGTTATTCTTCATATATATCTTCCTTAATAACCCCATTTATAAAGGTACTCTTTACATCCATTTGATTCATCTTTAAACCTCTAAGGCAAGTAAAGGCTAACAACACTCTAATGCCTTCTAACCTAGTTATAGGGGTAGAAGTCTTCTCAAAATCAATTCCTTTAATTTGTTTGTACCTTAGCTACTAATTTGGCCTTATTCCTAATCACTACTCTAGAGTCATTCATCTTATTTTTTAACACCCACTTGGTTCCTACAACACTCTGGTCCTTAGGTCTATTAACTAATTCCCAAAGATTATTTCTAATAAATTGATTCAAATCTTCTTTCATAGCTAGGATAAAAAATAAATCAGATAAGGCTTGATCTATACTAGTGGGTTCTACCATGGAGATAAATACAAAAGGTATAGCCTCCTTCCAAAGTTTATGCCTAATTCTAACTTCTATAGATGGATCTCCTAAGATTAGTTCCTTAGGATAACTAGATAAATATCTCCAATCTCTTGGTAATGGCTCCTGAGGTTCTACTCTATCTCCTTGGTTAATGGATTCTACACCTTGGGTAACCTTTACCTTTTCTTATCCTTCTAAACTAGGCTCCATAGTTCTATTAGATTTATCAAATACAATATAGGTGGACTCCTCTACCACTAAGGTCCTTTTATTAAAATTCCTATAGGCTTTACCTATAGAGTAATATCCTAAGAAGACTCCTTCATCAAATATTGGATCAAATTTTTCAAGAGGATATTTACCATTAATAAGAATGTAACATCTACACCCAAAGACATGAAAATGAGAGAGATTGGGAGTCCTACCTTTAAGTAGCTCATATGGTGTCTAATTATGTTTTGATCTAACATTACCCTATTCAACACATAACAAATAGTATTCACTACTTCTGCCCAAAAATATATAGGGAGTGAGTATTCAATTAACATAGTCCTAGCAATTTTTACTAAGGTTCTATTCTTCCTTTCTGCAATCCCATTCTACTAAGGTGTCATAGGGGCTGAAACATTATGCTATATTCCTAACTCCTTATAAAATATTCAAACTTATAATTATTAATTTCTCCACTATGATCACTATGGATAGTTAAAATTTTACATCCTAATTTCCTTTAAATCCAAGTGAAGAAAATTTTAAACTCCGCAAATGATACACTTTTGGAAGATAAAAATCTAACTCATGTTAATCTAGAATAATCATCAACAATCACTTATCCATAAGTTTTTCCTCCTAAGCTGGTTGTACTAATAGGTCCAAACAAGTCCATATGAAGGATTTCTAGTGACATAGAGGTGCTGATGTCATTAATGGAATGAAATGATGATTTGACTTATTTTCCTAGTTAGCAGGCACCACAAAGGTAGTCCTTGGAGAAATATAGCTTGGTTATGCCTCTAACTAGGTCTTTCTAGGTGATCTTCCTAATGGTTTTCTTACTTACATGGTATAGTCACCTATGTCACAGCAAGGATTCATCAACAATAGATTTTAAACACAAAGAATTTGAATAGTCAACATAATTCACATCAAGCATATAAAATATTGTTAATTCTTTTGTCTTCTAAAATAATTTTTCTATTTAATCTTATCTAATATTTATTAGATGGAAATTTAATGTCAAAACCATTATCACATAATTGACTAACACTAAGTAGGTTGTGCTTTAATCCATCTACTAACAAAATATTTTCAATAATAATGTTCTTTGAGTTGCCAATCATATCAGAGTCAACCACTTTCATGGTGCTATTATACCCTAATGTTACCTTGCCTCTTGCCCTAGCCTCCAACATGATGAATTTCTTTAAGTCTCCAATCATGTTTCTTGAGTATTCGTTGTTCAGGTACCTATTGCTTTCACTAGGCCTTTTATGATATCACCCTTATATTATCAAACAATGATTATTTTTTGGAACCTAAGTGAGTTTGGGTTCCTCCTTATACTTTAATTAATGAATTCCATGCATGATATATTATGATGCAAATGATATTGGGCTCCAAACTAGATGTGTTTTATAATATATGGTTGAAGTGCAGACTATATGTCCTAACATGCTAGAAGAATAGCAACTAACCTTAAGGAAAGTATTCACTAATCTATATTAGGGGTTTTGTCTCTTCTTAGGATATTATGATGCCTGTAGTGATGTGGGGTTATACCATTGTTTTAGCGTAGGTGGTTGTCTATTATTTTGAAGTGCTAAAACATTTACTTTCAAAAACTCATTTGGACTTTCAAAGCTTTAAAATTCATATTTTAATACACACTCACCAGAGTCTAATTCACCTGTGAGTGTTTCAAATTGATTACATTGATCTTCAAGATCACTTTGGTCAGATTTCAAAGATTTATATGCTTGAGTTAAATCAAGCTGCTTCTTATTTAATGCATCAAATTGATCGAGTAAACAAAGATGCTCCTTATCTAAAGCAATGTCTTTAACCCTAAGACTATCATGCATATTTTATAAATTAGAAAAATTAGATGAGGCTTTGAAATTTCCACTTGGATTACATTTGGTCCATTGCTGATGATGCTTTTGATTTTGCTTCCGAAAGCTTTTGAATTACCACGTCATCAATGTTATGTCATTATCTTACTCAGCTAGAGAGCTGTCACTTTCAGATTCATTAGCTTTCAGTGCCACTACTTTGTCCTTCTTCCTATCACTTATATCAAGAAGCCTTTAGCTCACTCTTTACTCACAGGAAATGAGTGAGCTAAGCAAATTATAAATAGAATACACATTCAAATCCTTAGTTTCAAAAATAAAACTTACTTTAGCATTGTAACTTCTATGTAGACAATGCAAAATTTTGTTGACCTTTTTAAAATTTGACAGTTCTCTACCTAGGGCATGCAGGGATGTAACTATCAAGGTAAAACTAGTTTACATGTCTGATATACTCTCATTGGGCTTTATTTGAAAGAGTTCATAATGATGTAATAAAATGTTTAACATAGATTATTTAACTTCACTAGTATCCTCAAAGGTGATGCATAACTTATCCCAAATTTTTTTTCCAGTAGTACATGTAGAGACTCTTATATAGTCTTTAAATCTTAATGCACAGAAAAAATATTTTAAATATTTCACATTTAGTTGATCTAAGTCTCTATCCTTAATACTCCATTTAGTAAAATGAATATCAACTTTTACTCTATTAACTATGCTTGATGGTATAGAATAAGCAATTTGTATCAAATACTTCATGCGAAAATCAATTGATTGCAAGAAAGTAGACATGCAATTTTTTTAAAAATAAAATGGTATATTATCAAATAAATGTGGACGAGTTATAGAATAACTCTCCATAATTTTCCTATTACCAAAATGGGCCATTTGATATTTTCTCGAGAATTTTTAAATCATAATTCTAAGACCCCCTCTGATACCAATTGAAAATTCAAGGGAGGATGTCATGCCTCATTGAACTATCCTATGTATACCAAGAGGGGGAGGGGGTGAATTGATTTTTTAAAAATTTACCCCTTAATAAAAACTATTTTCTTTAAAAGTAATATCAAAAAATAAATATAACTAAAAGCGAATATAAAAATTATTATTGATCATTTTTGTTTCCTATATATTTTTTTTATTTTCTTTTCAAGAAAGTTTAATTCAATTTCAAGAAACTCAACACAAATTTACAAGAAGGTAAATTTACAGGAAACAAAAATATGGAAAATAAGATCTGAAAAATAGAATGAGCACACTAGAGTTTTATAGTGGTTCGGTCAATCTTGACATATATCCACTCATCAGAGTCCTCATCTCTAGTTTTGCACTAGTCCTTTACTATATCTCCTTTAGCACCCATAGCAAGGTGGAGAAGCCCTAACAAGAATCACTTCCCTTAACCCGATGTGGAGGAGAACCGGAATCCTTTTCACCCTACAATTGAGGTAGAGAACCTTGAAAGCTCTTTTCACCCTCCTAGTGAAGGCAACGAACCTGGAAGATTTTCCACCCTCCTGGTGTAGAGAGGGTATTCAATCCTTTTTCACCCTCTTAGTAAAGGTAGAGAACCTCAATCTTCAGCCTTAAAGCCTTTCTCCCCAGAATAACCTTAAGAGTTCTACTAAGCCACTAGAGGAATCAAGGTGAAAGCTTGCTTAAAGCAACCAATTGGAAACTCTTTACACTCCTACCTCTCCTGTAACCTCACCTTCTCCTTCTCTAATTCTCTAAGACCTCTTACAAAATTCTCTCTTAGAATACCTTCTATAGCCAAAAGATCTCATAAGAGATTATTAAGAAATCTTTTATACAAGGCTTTAAAAAAACCAAAAATTCTCATTCTATTTCTTCTGATCGTATAATATGATCGAGGATCATACAGTTTGATTAGTTTAATATTCACCTACATTTTCTTACGAGCGCCCTCAAGCGTGTTTGATCAGTTTAATTGGACCCAGTCGAGTCTAATTCAGACTCGGGACGACTCAAATCCAGTCGAATTAGACCCGATGAAGTCTACTTAGCCTTGATCAAAGCATTCTAGCCGTGTCGAGTTTGATTTTACTCGATTCAATGATTAATTTAAATTTAATTATGTTGATTTGATCAAATTAAATCGAACCCAAATCGGATCTGACTTCGAGCTCAATTTTAATTCAATGCATTTAATTTGATTCTAATTAAAGTTCAATTAGCTTTCTAAATAATTTGAGTCATTTCCTAAATAGAGGAATTTACAGTTATGGCAACGAGCAGCTCACTATGGAAAGATTTTAAGAGACGAGATTGGCGGGGGGATTCCTCTGGCATTTTGGGCAAGAATTCACTACGGCCTCTCAGCTCCATCACAAGCATTGACACACTCCCTCTCTGGAGGCCTGGTTTTTGCAAGCCTCAGCCGAGACCGAAGTCCCCTTTTTAGCCTTGGATCCCTCCGTTCGAAGATACACGCACCCTAGGCATTCGCACTCAAAGAGATCGGTCCCTCTCCCTTGTCGTCACTCTTGTTTGCGAAGTCTAGAGCAGGTCAAAGCCGCTCCATATTTCCTTCACCATAGTCCTTTCCTAGCAGCTAAACCTGACGTGGTTGAACCCCTCTCTGACTCTAGCTAGTTCGCAAGACACCCGAGCACAAGAAGCACAGCCCACCTCTGCTCTCTTTATCGCCCTTGGATCGGACAAGGATCCGCCTCCCCTAGCCGATCCAAGCCGCCTCTCTAGCTGCAGGTATATCTTCTCCTTACCTCTTCTTGGTATCCTTTTACCTGTTCTTCTACCCCATATCTCTCTTAGTTTCCTCTTCTCTCTTCTTCTTTATCTTCTCTCAATCTAGCTCCCCTCTTAGAGAAGCTATGGTAATCAAGAGTAATAACATTTGGATTCTTTAAAAAAAAAATCTGAAACTCAATGCTTCCTTAGTTTTCTTTTCTAAACATATACATATGTGCCATCTTATTGAGTTGGTTGTTACATGAATCATGGAAGGTCTTGTGTGGACTACTTATGTGATTTAGATCAAGTAGGTGTGCAAATTGATTTTTTTTTTTATGATAGATTGTTTCATGTGATCTTATAAGCATTGCAAATCAAATGTTTGTTGAAATGCTATTAAGAAAGGTTGTGATATTTGGGTAGTTGCTTTCTTAACCAAGTGCTTTGGGAATATGCTTACATGCAAGGATTCTACATCCTCTCCCTTTACTTTGTATTTCTTAAGAATGTGAGGCTAGGAGTGAACATTTGTGTTGAGAACGTGTCTATTTTGAGTTTGAATGACTCCTTACTTCGAGTTTTCTTAGAGAGGCTAGGTGTGATGTGGGAATATATTTCAAAGAGGTTGTTTTATATCATCTCTTAGACATCGCATGCTAGTTATTTGATCAAATGCCTTAGATGGATTGTTTTCCTTGTTCTTTCTTTCATTCGGATATCATCTGTACAAGGTCTCAATGTCAAATAGGTATGCATACATACACATACATGCTCATTTAAACAATTATTTTCCTCTCGGTATAATTGTGATGTTCCTGGCATATGTGTTTTGTAACTTTAATTAAATTTGGGAAAGTTTGAATGTGGAAATATGCTTCAATGTCGTATATTCGATAATATGGGTTTGTTGGTATGCTATGAAATTGTGAAATGTTTTCATCCCATAAGACTATCTCTTTTAAGATTAGAGAACATCAAGCATACATATCTCTCCTATCATCCATGGTTGGTATATATATTTGTGTAGATAGATAAGTGAAATTGGCCTTCGAGGTAAATCTTGTTTAGTAAAGGCCCTTATTTATGACTTGTAGGAGATGTTAATGCAGATAAAAGTGATAATAATATTTCCCAAATCCTAGTATTGTGTCAGAACTTTGCGTCTTCACAAGCATGGATTTCATTTATGATTACAGAATTGCGAACATGGCATGGCCCATTAGACCTTATTCATTTCTTTTGGACTTAATAGTTGTCTTAGATACGTAACCTATACTTTCTTTATCGTATCTAGTAAATTTTAAATAGATCTTTTTTTAATCATTTTGATCATAAATACATATGAGGTCAGGATGAAAGCATATGTTCTCATCATAGTATTCTGATTGAAAATTTGCTCCAAGTAATATCATACACATTGCATGCTGGCTATTTGTCGAAATGCCATAGAGTAGAGGGATTTGTGGATCTCATCCTCATGAGATTTATGTTATAAAAAAAAAAGAAAAAAAAAGAAGAGAAAAAAGAGAGTGATTGAAGGATCATTTCCTAGTGTATATTTGAAGCGTCATTTTGAATAGATTTGGAAGATTATTCAGGAAATCTTAGAACAAATCTGTAAATATCTAGGATTATTTTGATGCATCAATTTCAGTGAATCGAAGTTGTGCTCTAGCATGGAATAAATTTTGGCAACATTGGAAGTGTCACAAACATATGTAAACTTTGATATTATGCATATTCTATGTTAACGATTTATGGATTTTTGTTGGGAATTATTTATGCCATAAGTATTACCTTTCATGAATGGATTAGTTGAGAGATAAATGGGATAACTCTATGGTTTGATTTATGCTTTTCTTATTGAATATCAATTACAATGGAAATATAGAAATTTTACTAGTTCTCTTGACCTCCCCAACTTTTGTTGAATCTCGAGATGATTACAATTGAGTATTTATTGCTTTATATAACATGACTTAGAAGTTTTTGGTGTGAGAAAGGAAAGGCACAAGGGGCCATTTTGATCTTCCACTAAAGCATGCGCATATGATGTTTGGTGAAATGCCATTGAAAGGAAGATTGTGATGTTTTGTTTGAGTCAAAGCTTTATGGTTACAAAAAGATTTCTTCTTTCAAGTTGAAGATCTTTGTGAGTATTGACTGGCTTTCTTGATGGATTTCAATGCCATTTGTCTTTCCTTTATATGCTTGTTACCACACACTTTTGCTTCCGTTGTGTTGGAAAGGTCTCCCACGTGATGGTGAGGGGAAAATCATATGCTTTGAAGTGTTAAATGCTTGCATCTATTCCTTCTCTTATTTATATTTAGCACACATGTTTATGTAGCAAGACAAATGAGGTTGGTTTCGAATAGTATCTTGCTTGGTTTAACAAATGGGGATTGTGGTTATTTAGGAGGGGAGACGATGTTAATGTCTTATTCCTTTGCTATAAAAGAGATTTATTCTAACATTACCTGTAAATCCTTTGAAGTTTCCTTTGCATTGAGAAGTTGGTATTATATGTGGTGAGCATCAGTAAGGCTTTTGAGAAATATTTTTTTTCCCTTGAAGGGTATTGGAGTATGTGATGAAGCTTCATGAGTTTTGGAAGGTTATGTTTTGCAATTGTTTTTGTTCCATTTAATTTTGTATAAGCATTTGGATTAAAGTCATACATCATATACATTTGTATTCAAAGAGAATAAAGTGATTTGAGCATTTATTTTCTTCTCATAAGATACTTTGGATGGATGTTGAGAGTATTCACATGCTTTTGCTTGTTATTTTTCAATGGTGAACATTCATGAGTCTTCTATGAAGCATCTTTAGAGAAATATTGGAGAACTTTCATGTGTTTTAAATATGAGTTTCGCTTGGATTTAAACATGAGATTGTTTTATGCTGGTTGGAGCATTTTCTTGAGAGGTGAGAAGAACCAATTGGTAGCAAGTTTTTTTTTTTATGAGCACTGGGCTGCAAGGCTTCTTGAGTTCATTTGAGATGAAACTTGTAGATTGGGTTTGAATTGGCGTAGGGTTTTATGATTCTCTTGTTGGATGATTTTCCTTGAGTTTTGGAAAAGAGTAAGAGAATCTTTTTGTGCGTGTTTGAAATGTAAACTCCTATTTAAATGTGATTTATGCTTTATATTGATTGGAATAATTCTTGAGTTTTGGAGAAGCATAACATTGGCTTTTGTTCTCGAATATATATGGTTTCATCAAAATTGCTTTGACGAGAATGCAGGGGATGATTTGGCATATATCTAAGACTTCATCTATGAAATTCAGAAGCATTTTCTTTTACACTTCTTTACTCACTTGGTGTTGGAATATTTTACGAGATGTTTTAAAATGGAAAACTTTATGAATCCTTCTCATTAGAAGATTTTCATAGAATTACCCCATGTTGACGAAATTTACTATTTATTTTGCGTCGGAAGAAATTATGGCGGGTTTCATATGTGAAAGTTTTATGTTTTACTTCATTTGGAAGGTGCTACGAGTTGTTTTGGGATTTTGGGGTTTTATGAATGGTTTTGTATTAGAGAGGCTTGATGTTGGGTGGCTCTTTTAGGTCTTCTTGAAGCAAAGTGAATTTTTACGAGTGAATTTTCCTTTTTCTTACTTACATTTGGTTCTAAAGATGAGTTTAAGAGCGTGAGTTGGAAGTATGTTTGGGTTCAAAGTTTAAGACTCGTTTGGGCTTTGATTTCATGACTGGTTTTCTTCTTGGCTACTTTGAGTTTTATTTGGGTAATTATGTCATATATTTTGGGCGCTTTCTTTAAACGTGGGAACATTAAATAGCATAAAAAATCTCCTCTTGTTTGCATTTGGCTTAAATGCAGAATTGGAATCAAGGGTGGGTTAAAGGCCTGTTTGGATTTTTAAAAGGCATGCCAAACTATGAGATGCTTACATTCCTTAAAAATAAAAAGAAAAATCATCTTTTAGAAATAATGTGGGAGAATTTCTAAAAATTTGAATAGTCCCAGAGAGCAAACACCTGCCAGTGTCCAAACCCGAGGAAAGGTATGTGTTTATTTAATTGCGTTTTACTCTGACTATTCGCATATTGAACAATAATCTGCTCTCATCAAATCGTCTTTCTTTTCTTTGTTCTCCTGCGAGGTACCTGTGGGAAAGCAAAGGAGAAGGATCCTTTAAAGCGGTAGATGAAGGAGCTTGGGCAATCGAATCCGAGCCTCAGTCGCCCCTATTCATTCTGGTGGTGGTGCTACGGGCGATACCACCTGGTCATAGCCCCCGGTATTGTGAGCTTTCTTAAAACTTAGATAGCCTCTAGGGAGCCCATCTGTGTGTACGTTCCTCTATCTTTAGGGCCCTGTAGAAACTTCAATTCTTAGGTAATTTTATTCTTTTACTTTTGTTATAGATCCCTAAACCCATTTACATATATACGAATGTCTAAAGGGTTAGAAACAAATTTCTCCGTATCCTATACAACACTAGTGACAAAAACTAAGGACTGAGTCTTAGAAAACTTAGACTTAGGGTGCATGCTCCCTTAGGGTAGAAACACTAAACATAGAAAACTTAGTGACATGTTATCCTAGGGTTAGTTTCCCTTAATTCATTAATAAAACAATAAAATCAATCATAATCTAAATCAGAAATGCATTAAAATACTTAATCTTCATCAAACTACAATCAACATACGAAATCACTTGGAGGTAGAATTTGAACATAAACTTGAACTAAAATCTAATTAAAATATTAATCATCTCTTAATCAAATATTAACTAAATAAAATTCATCAAATCAAACTCAAGTTCTAGGAGTTATAAATATGGAAAGCAAATCTAACTCGAACCTAAAAGACTTTATAATACCCAAACTTTAAAAATTTGTAACTTATTACAGAAAAAATCCAAATTAAGTAAATTAAAAAGCACTCAACTCTAATTAAAGTCTACTATTCATTAAAAATATTAACTTTCCAAAAAAATCAACCTAATTTAAAAAGTTAACTCTCTGATCAACCGTAGTTTAATAACGAGGGCCTGAACTTCAAAAAATCATATTTTTGCCTAGAGAACTCCAAATTCAGCAAACTAATAGTCTAACTACTCGTGGAAAGGCCTAATATTTAATTAAAATACTAAGACCCTCAAACTCAGCCTAGCGCATAGAAGGACCTGAGACTTTCCAAAATTGACTAATGGAATTTAAACTTCTAAGATTGCTACCCTAAGCATTAAAATTGACCAACCAATTAAATTAATTAAAAATGGACCCTAATTTATTAATATTTAAACTTGAATCAAATTCTCTCCTTTTTTGGCCTTCAACAAACCCGAACTCAAAATAGCTTAAACTAACTATCTGATATAGGACTCATCCAAAGCCACACAAGCCCACTACACACACATAAAATCGTTTGCCAGGGCACCACTTCTAGTTTTAGGTTAGGATGGTGTTTTACTTTTTTTATTTATGTGCTGTGACGCTCTTGCATGTGGCACGTGTGCTGGTTGATATGATTTTCTTTGAGTGTTTATTTTATTAATCCACTATATTTTATCTGTAATGTGATTGATTGTGCATTAGATCTACCCCTAAGCTAGGGACATTTTATACTGATTCAACTTATGCAGGTGGCCACGCTCATGCAACGCTAAATAAATGGGGGCTAATACGATAAATCATAAATTAGAAATGCTTGCTACAGGTGCTTCAAAATGCTTAGCCCCTAAATGAATAAGAGCTTGGCCAAGTGTGTTTACTTTTCTATATAAATATTAACTGCTTGGGTTATTTTATATAACTGCTTGGGATTTTATTAGGATAACCTTGCAGGTTCCGTTCGGGTCTAGATTTTCTTTTTCATAATGTAATTTGTAATTTACATTGAGCTGTGAAAGTTTTCAAAGGTAGGGCATTTCGAATATTAGGTACCCAAATGGAGAAAGAAAGGCCCTCTCTCGGGGAGCTTCTTTCTAATTTGGGTACCCTTCTGGAGAACGACCCGAAGGAGGATGATCTGAAGAAAGATGATCCATTGGAGGACAAAGACTTGAAGATGAAATGCCTTGCATTTACGACTTACAACATTCAGTAGGATTAGAATCCAGGATGTTGTCGGTGGAGCCTGGCCACCCTTACTTTTCTGCAGACCCTGGGTTGTACTTATACGGTACTTACCGTGGACTGTGGATTTTTCTTTACTTTGTTCTACGGATTTATATTGATGTGTTTACTTTGTGTGCGCAATAGAAATTATATGCTTTTTTAGGTTTCTTTCTTGCATGTGCTTGGCTTGATTTTGCTAGGCTCTTTAATAATAAAATTTTTATACTAATAACCATTATTTAAAACTTTAAGAATTAAATAATATAGAAACTTAACAATCTATGGAATAGCTAGAATCGTCTAGGGTCGTATGCATATCAATTCATTCTCTCCCTCCTTATTATAAGACACTTCCTCGCCTACGGGTAGAGTCCAGATAATCCGACCTATGAGGATGAGGTGCTGGATCTGGGGAAGTCTAGTCTTTTCTAAAAAAAATTATTTTTTTTATAAGCCTTTTAAAAATTCTATTCATATTTGATTTGGATACTTGAACCAGTATGCATCGCATTAGAAGCTAACTAAATTAAAGTTTTAATTGCATTAGCTCTAGGAGCAATTACCCTACATAAGTCCGAGGCCAATTAGGAAACTCTCTAGACGTCGACCTCGCTTTCAAAAACTTACCTACCCACCCATCTTCCATAAAGACTGGACATCATAGATTTTATATGCTTAGGTGGTTAGTTGGCTTTCCTTTTCAGGCAGGATATAAGCCCAGAATGCATTAGCTAGGACACGGGTGTTAGTGTTGTGCATAGAACACTAAACCTACACTAGATTCAGGATTCAAGGCTACTACTATCAGTGTCTCGTAGTATGCCTCATCAGTGGGTAAGCCTCCTTTCCTTCAGAGGTTATAAATCCTACCTATCTGCATCACATAGATGATGCCATCTCCATCCTTCTCTCCTATATGCCTTGAGTGAAAGGTTTGTTTCTTTTCTCCAGTTTCTTCTCACTACCTTAGTCCCTCCGGATGCTGATCTGAGCCGTGTATGTTGACTAAGCCTAGTTCAACCTTTCTTTCCCTTTGAGTAGGATTTCCTAGTCTTCTCCCTATGTGCCAATCCCAATTTGGGAAGAATAATATAAAATCCTTAATCAAGAGTTTTCTCAAGCCCCGACCTGAGATGTAATTAACCACGGGGGCTTGCGCCTGTGGAAAACTCAATCGCACTTTTAAATAAACTCCACTCGAGCTGATGTATTAGGTGGGGGAAACCCGTTGAGATGATCAGATCATACACATTATTATCCATCGGGGTGTGCTGGTGAGAGCCACTATCCTCAATGGTTAATCAAATGTATGATCAAAGCTGCCCTCCCATTGGCGATACCATCTGGGTATTTATATCCTTTGGGAGGTGCACAGGTTTCTAGCAACCATGGTGGGATAGGTTTCTCTTTCCATCTTTAGATTCTATATTATCCTTTCTTGTGTGTACTCCGGGATTGGTACTCCCTACATTTGGTTTGTTCTACTCTTAGTTAGGTTCCTTTCTTAGTTAGGATTATTCATTCTCCACGACTAGGTTTTTCCTTGATCTTCATCCTTTATTCCTGGCCTCCTAGGCCATTCTGTCCTTTATCCATTCTTCCCTTTATCATGGTTTTCTTTATTTACTAATCAATTCAACTTCTGTTGCTCTTTTTCTTGGCAGAAAGTGCCATGGATTCCTTTGTATCTTACGTTACTTTTAGCTTTGGTTCTGACATGTGGGTGACACTTCCTGAGTCCCTGCTAGCCAGTCCTCCTACTGGAAGAATCACTTTTGGTTCCTTCATTGACTCGGCCTTCATCACTCTTGGTGGGCTGACCTCTGCTGAGGCTGCTGCCTACTCTCCTCCCTAGAGGAGAGCTCGCATAGCCATGTGACCTTTTAGACGTCCAGTTACTCGGCGGACAGCCCGGGAACCTGCTCGTCCCATTCCAATTCGTGTGCAGCTGGCACACCTTGTGGATAGGCAGCCAGTGCCTAGACCACTTCCTGTTCAACCCACTCATCCAGCAGTTAGGCGAACAGTGCCTACCACTCCTGTTGTTCAGACTGCCCCGGGGCCTCAACGCTGGTATGCAGTAGTTACTCCTTTTATTATTTTGGCAGAGGCAGCTCGTGTTCGAGCTCCCCCTCCTTCTTCCTCCAGGAAGAGGGGTGCCCAGACCGAGGCCACTTCACCTTCCTCTCGTCAGATTTCAGCTTTCGCTCGACTATCTCACCCAAAGACCCTCGAGCAGACCCCGACACTTTTTGTAGTCCCTGTTCCCCCTTGTCACTCAGGCAGTGGGTTCTGATGTTACTTCGTCTTCCGCCTCCGGCCTTGGGAGAAGGGCCAGGAGGAATAGAAATCGTAGACTTCGGTTAGCTTCATTCGAGGTAGACAGACAGTGGATGGTAGATTTGTTGGCTCACCAGGAGCCAGTTCAGAGGATAGTGGTGCCCAGGCAGCAGACACCATAACTAGTTTTAGTTTCCCCTACTTTAGATGTTATAGTTTCCCCTGAGATAGAAGCGATTCAGGGAGGACGCTTCTCTCCACTGGCACATAGTGGTGATTAGGAGGACGTTGCTCGCATCATGGTGACCCATCTTGTTGCTACTACTTTACCTCGAGCTAGAGTCCCTAGGGACGATACTATTCGAATCCTCGCTCGAAGAATTCAGAGTATCACCCGCCTAACACAAGGTAGAGGACCTGTCGGTAGAGAGAGGTTACTCCATCAAATTTCTCAGGTGACTGTTCAGATACGGAGATTGACCTTGAGGCAGAGATACAGGTGGTAGAGAGGATAGCCGCCACGGCAGCCAGTTAGTTCAGTCCCTTTAGTTTGACCGTAGACAGTTGCTTCTACTATTAGATTATGCCCACATCATCACGGACTAAGACAATAGCTACAGCTTACCAGACCTCAATTTAATTCAGTTATGATAGCCACTCAGCAGTCAGGTTCTCCTACTAGGTCCCATCATAGAAGATGGGTATAAAGTCGATGACAGGCAGACTCTTCTATCGAGGTAATACAGTTAGTTGAGGCAGTTAGACAGTTAGAGATAGTTGTTCCTTCAGGATCAGAGGCAGTTTCGATGGTCTACAATACAGTGATAGATGTTGATGTTATAGTCCCTCCTGATGGTTCACCAGCTCGGGTAGAGGTTGTTTCAGCTCCTAGCCCCCGTAGGATTTCTTCCCCTATGGGTCAATATATAGAAGAGCTTTGTCAGACCTTCTCTGAGGAGGACACACTCATGGAGGATATAGAAGAGGATTTACCAGTACATCGAGTGTGTGTGATTACTAGATGAGGTCTCTTGGATGAGCAGAGAGAGGCAGATGATGATGATGAGCAGGGAGAAGCCGAAGTAGGTGGATCTCCTAGGTCAGTTGATATATAAGCTACAGTTTTAAACCTTCAGACTCAAATGGTAGAGATGGCTAGAGCCATGGCAACGATGACCACTCAGTTGACATTCTTGGGGGTCATGCCCCAAGTTACAAGTGTAGGCACTCCTACTATGTCCAGGAATGAACCAGTAGTACCACCTACAGTAGTAACACCGGACCCTATGGGAGTGGACAGGGTTAAGAGAGTAGTTTCAGTGGCACCTACGGCAGTTACTTTCACTACCCCAGTTCAGAGTCAGTCAGTTCAGTTGTCAACCGGACAGATTCAGGATATGATAACTCAGAAGGTTGAACAGGCCATTTCCTCCAAAAAGTCTGGAGAGGTAGTTAGCAGGGGCCATCCTTACCAGTAGAGTACGAGCATGAGCCCTACCCCCTGGTTTTTTCCCTCCTAGGTTCAGAGTTTTTGATGGATTTAAAAACCCAAGGAAGCATGTGGCTCTGTACCGGGCCATATGTTGTAACATAGGAGGGAATGACGCTTTGATGTTGAGATTATTTGTCAGTAGTTTAGTTGAGGTGGCGTTCGCTTGGTATGCTGACCTCCCCAATGACTTAGTTCACACATTTGCAGAGTTAAAGTAGCTTTTTATTCAGAGATTTGTTAGTGCAGAGCATCAGGTTACAGTTGGAGAGTTCGTTGTGGCCATGCAGTAGCCCCGTGAGACTCTATCATATTATATAGTTAGATAGAGGAATCTTAGTTTGCAGTGTGTGCCCTAGTTACAGGAGAAGCATGCAGTAGAAATCTTGTTGAAGAATATAGATGGTCCTATAGCTCCTTACTTGAAGGGTTTTAATATTTGAACTTTTCAAAAATTACTGATAAAGGTGATCAGTTTGCAGGACAGCATACCCGATGCAGTCCCGCCTAAGATTGAGAGTCAACCTTCGTGTAGACCTTAATGGCAGGAGTCTTCAAGGGCACCTCCACCTAGCTAATTTAAGGAAGGCTGTAGTTAAGAGGAACCGATCTTCAACTATGAAAATCTTATTCAATGGAGCTCACTCACTTCTTCCAATCACAAGGTGGAAAATTGCATTAGGTACCTCTATTCATATTCTTGAAGATATATGGATTTTAGATAGAAGTCTTGACAAATGGCCTACTTTTATTGGGGTTGTTGACGGAGAATTTCCTCCTATTGATTTCTTTATTTGTGATGGAAGCTGGAATGAGGTGTTGCTTAAAAACTTCTTTGGCAATCCATTGGTGGAGCTTATTTTACAAATTCAAAATTTTCACAATATGGAAAGTGATTGTGTGGAACTCTTGCAAAGGTTTTCGGGTAAGAGAATTGCAGCGTTGGCAGCCAATCCTCTCAGAGATCATCTACCAAAAATGGATTATGCAAATTTGTTAAGGAATCTACACCTATCTCCCCGGGTGGAATGCTTTTGGTGGTATCTATTCAACAATATAATTCCAACAAATGTATTCCTGATGAGTCGTAGACTACTAGGACAGATTTTATGTCCTAGAGGTTGTAAAAAGGTAGAAGATATGGAGCATGTGATGGTGAAGTGTTCCAAGCTGCTGCAGGTCATTGCTTTGCTCAAAAAATGGGGTTTTTCGGTTTTGATTTTCTCCTATGTTTGTGATTGTAAAACAAATCTGAAGGTACTTTCCTTGGTCAATCCATTTATTGTAAGAATTTATTGTTCTATGGTGTTCTCTTGGAAGAGTAGAAACATATGCAATCATGGGGATCATGAGCTCAGTTTAAGCTATATAGCTTCTAATGCTATAAGTTTTGCATCAATTGCAAGCTCAAATCTGTTTGTGGACCACTATGATGTTAACCAACCCAACCAGCTATCTTTTTATTGGCAAACCCCTCCCCCAGGATGGATTAAAGTAAACCTTGATGCTTCTTTGATTAAATCTAATAACGGTGGTATTGGAGGTGTGTTTAGAGATTGCAAAGGACGGTTCTTATTGGCGTTTGGAGTTAATTGCATTCATTGGGATAATGGTTTATTGGAACTATAGGCATTCCGATCCTTGAAGAAAATCATTCTTGAATGGATGTTGGATGCTAAAGGAATTATTATAGAAGGAGACAACCGAAATGTCATTTCCCATTTGCAAAATTCAGCAAGAAAAATAGGTAAAGATGTTAATAGAGATGATTGGGAGGATTTTGCTTTCTTGGAAGGCTTTGGCAAAGTTGTCTTTCACTTTGTAAATAGGGAATGTAATAAATTAGCCGATTATTGTGCTAATCTTGCTTTACTAGGCAATTTCTTATGGGAAGATTTGGATTGTAATAATGTTTCTCCTTATTTTTTATCATTGTTAAAGGAGGAGCATGATAAAATTCCTATCACTCATTAGGTTGTAATTTGATTTCATTTAATGCAATGAGCATTTCTATCAAAAAAAAAAACATCCAATTCGTGATAAAAATCTTGAGCCAAAAGAATTTTATCAGCAATAGCCCGGCCCTTAACAAAACCCATTTGATAAGGAGATATAATTTTAGGCCAAATAGTGTTTAACCTACTCATAAAAATTTTAGAAATCAACTTACTAAAAAAGGTATAAAGACTAATAGTGTTGCAAATCTAGTTTCAAGGACTATGATTTTGATGATAGCAAACCTTTTCATTTTTATTTGAGTGACTAATCTTTCAGGTTCATAGGATCAATTAGAATTCAAGCCAGCCCAAGATCAAGTCAGTTTATTTGTGGTTCAAGGTCAATGTACTTTTTTATTTTTCTTGAGTCAAGTGTAATGTAACAGATCCCCAAGCCAAGTAACCTTGCATACACACACTCAGGAGGAGAGTTTTAGTGAGTTAGAGTTTCTGTTTCAAATTTTGTTCAAATCATTCTAGATGATATTCATATCATCCTGGATAATCCAGTGAAAATAGGAACCCTAACTAGGGCAGCCATGTTAAGTAGGTTTGACTAAGTAGATCGTCCTGGATTATAGGCCCATCGTATAGGATGATAGGCTCAAATTAGAAATTCTTAGCCACCAGATTAAGTTAGGCAAGTTTTTTTCTTAGAGATTTGGTCTAATCATCCTGAATGATATGTGTATCATCCTAGATAATCCATTACAATCATGCCTAAATTAGTTGAGTGATTAAAGAAATTAATTAAGGTTTGATTGATTCGATCATATCATCCTAGATGATTGTAAGATCATCTTGGATGATCAATTAGAAATCCTGACCATCCAGAGCATTTAACCTAGACAACCCGAACAATCCTCTAGATGATATTTCCAATTTTGAACTAATCATACGGGACAATATACATATTATCCTGGACGTTCAGTTCACTTTGAAATCGTCTAACATGGTTTGGATGTACGACCCGAGGAATCTGCTGGACGATCTTCCTTATTTTAACTAACCGTCCAGGATGATCACAAGATCATCCCGAATGATCTGAACAAATTTTATCTTCTAATCATCCAGAAGAACCAGATGGTCCAGGCCAAAAGGGTCTATTTTACACTAATCGTACAGGACAATCTAAGGATCATCCTGGATGATCTTTGATGAGCAGTTGATATTTAGGGCAATTTTTTAGCCCTCCTATTTAAGATATTTTTCAATCAATCATTGAGATCTTTTTCCACTGTCCTTTCCTGTGAGAAACTTGAGAAGGAGAGAGAGAGAGCTTGGGAGAGGGAGAGAAGATCTTGTGAAGGGGTGTTTATGAGGTGTTCACAAAGGTTTCTCCAAGTAAGGATATGAGTCGTCTTCTTCGGTCATCATCTCTTATCTTGTTGGTGTCTCTGTGGTAGGGTCGTTTGCAAGAAGATCCAGGTTCCCTGTCTGCTTCAGGAGGAAGTAAAAGAAGTCTAGTTCTCTGCCTGCTTCAAGAGGAAGCCAAAGGAGTCCAGGTTCTCTACCTCACCAGGTTGGTGGAAAGGAGTTTTGTACAAGCTTCTCCGCCTTGCTGTAGGAGCAGAAGGAGAGTCACATAGTGTTAGGCAATACCCGGAGGGGAGGCTCCGGGGAGTAGATGTAGGTCAAGTTGATCAAATCACTATAAAATCTGGTGTGTTCATTCTAATTATCTTATGCATTTATTTTTTTGTTAATAATCATGTGATTGTTATTATTATTCTATTATTATTGAATATTTTTACATTATCGCAAAATTGTAATTATTTTAAAACATTCAAAAAGATTTTTCTAAATCATTTTTGCTTACAAATTTTTAAAATAACCAATTCATCCCCCCCCCCCCCCCCTCTTAGTTAGCCTCGGGACATAAGGACTTAACATCCCTATCGAAGTTTCAAGTGGTATCAGAGCAGGATTCATAAAATCTAGTTTTAAAAAACTTTTGAATTTGATCCATCGCTAACTTTGGTAATAGAAATACTGCTGACGGCTAGTCCATTACTCGTCCACCTTTGTTTGATAACATACCTTTAGATTTTTAGAAAACTCGCATATCCATCTTTTTGCAATATATTGATTATCGCATGTGAATGCTTGTAAAAGATTGTTATGAAGCACCGATTAGACTTGTTAATGGTGTTAAAACTAAACTTTCTTTTACTAAATGGATATTTGATGATCGTGATTTAGCACAATCAAATGCAAAATGCTTGAACTATCTCTTCTGTGCATTAAAATTTAAGGATTACATGCGTTTCTCTTCTTGCACTACTAGTAAAGAAATCTGGGATAGACTATGCATTACTTATGAAGGTATATACGAAGTTAAGAAATCTAGATTAAACATCTTACTTCATGACTATGAACTCTTTTGCATGAAACCTAGTGAATCAATTTTTGAAATATATACTAGGTTTACTCAAATTGTCACCTCTCTATATGCTTTAGGAAGAGAACTCATTAACTATGAAAAAGTGAATAAAATTTTAAGATGTTTGCCTTCTTTTTATAATGCCAAGATAACTATAATTACTGAATTCAAAGATTTGAATACTTATTCTATTGATAACTTACTTAGGTCACTCATTGCTTACGAGCAAGGAGAAGAAGAAGGAAAACTGTGGCACTGAAGGCCAACGATACTGACACTGACTCTTCCAAGTCTAATAGCGATAATGTTGCCTTAATCACTAAGCAATTCAAAAGCTTTCTAAGGAAGAAAAATAAGATCTTTCAGAAGTGGAATAAAGGTAAGAGAAGAAAAAATTTTAAAGGTTCTTTTGATACGACTTATTTTGAATGCAGGAAGCCTGGACATATAAAGGCTGATTGTCCTACACTTAAGGCTCACCGAAGCAAGGAGAAGGTTGAGGAGAAACCCAAGTTCAGAAAGGATAATAAGAAGATTCAAAAGGCTTTCTAGGTGGATTCAACATCAGACTCCTCTGAGACTGAAGCTAAAGAGGAGACTACAAACTTGTATTTGATGGCGGATGATCATCCTGGTCAGTCTGACCAAGAAGAGTTATGTGAGCTAACCTACGATCAATTACTTAATGTTTCTAAAAAAATCCATTCATCATATAGGAAACCTAAGAAAACACATGCTAGCCTGAAATTGGAATTCTTAAACTTGGAAAAAGAGCATGAAGTTTTGATTAAAGATTATTCTACGCTTGATAGCAACCGATGTCATTACTTGATGAATTTGATGAGTTGAATAAAAAGCATTCTGATTTGATTATTGAGCATGATTCATTAAAAGCATCGTATGTTGAATTAGAAGATAGATTTAAGAAATTAGAATCACATGCATTGAATTTAGATAGTGATGAGCATTATTTGAAATTATAAATTATATGTCTAAAAAAATTAAATTTCTAAGTGTAAAAATTAATGCTTTTGAGAAAAATGAAACACCTCTTACTTTTGCATAATTTTATTTACCTCCATCACTTGAAGAATCTAATTTAAAATAATCAAAGCATATTTTATTCAAACCTAGGAAGCTGGACTATGACCCACAGAGATTAGTTAACCCTTTTCTTGGTGTTAGATATTTTTCTTGTGGCATGCTAGGACATATCTCTTACACCTGCACTGTTCACCGTAGTACACATTAGGTGTGGAGGCCCAAATTAAATATTTTACAGTACAGCACACATGCATTGCATTCTTCTTATTTGGGTTCCTAAATCTGACGTTTGATGATTTTATAGGGATGCACTCACACAAGATCACGTGAGAGCATGTGGTACCTAGATAGCGGATGCTCAAGACATATGACTGGAGATGCAAATCAATTCATTTCATTGGAGGCCAGGAATAAAGGCAAGGTCACTCTTGAAGATAATACCACCAAGAAAATGGTAGGTGCAGGTATAATCAGAAACTCTAAGAACCATTTGATTAAAAATATTTTGCTTGTAGATGGACTGAAACACAACCTGCTCAGCATCAGTCAACTTTATGACAAAGGGTTCAGCATCAAATTCCTGGCAAGCACTTGTATTATAAGCATAAATAATAATATTATTTTGCAGGGCAAGTGGATCAATAATGTCTATATGCTTGATTTAAATAATATTTAATATGTTGTTTTATTTTGCTTAAAAATTACTACTGATAAGTCTTGGTTGTGGCACAGTAGATTATGTCATGCCAGTATGGAAACCCTTAGAAGAGTCACTAGAAAGGACTTAGTTAGAGGTGTCCCCAAGCTTAAGTTCACTAAGCACCACCTGTGTGATGCCTTTTAGCTAGGGAAATAAGTCCAATCCTCTTTCCACACCATTAAGGACATCAGCACCTTTAGACCTTTAGAAGTCTATCACATTGATCTCTTTGGACCCATTTGTTGCAAATCTGGTTTCAAAAAGTACAATTTTGATGATGACAAATATATTTGTATTCTGTTTTACTTGGCTAACCCATTTCAGGTATAAAAAATCAAAAGTAACTCAAGCCAACTCAAGATCAGGTCTAAGTGTGTCTAAATGTAATGTTCCTTTTCTTGAGTCAAATGTAATGTAACTGATCCCCTAGCTAAATAACCTTGCACACACACACTCAGGGGGAGAGCTTGAGTGAATTAGAGTTTCTGTTCAATTTTTTGTTCAGATCGTCCTGGACGATATTCACATCATTCTAGACAATCAAGTGAAAACAGAAACCCTAATTAGGATGACCAAGTTAAGTCTGTCTAATTAAGCCGATCGTCCTGGATGATCCATCCATCGTACGGGACGATAGGCTCAAATAAAAAATTCTCAACCGCTAGATCAAGTTAGGCAAGTTTTATTTTTAGAGATTTGATCTGATCGTCAATCATGACTAAATTAGTCTAGTGAATAAGGAAAGTAATTAAAATTTAATTGATACGGTCATATCATCCGTGATGATCACAAGATCGTCCAGGATGATCATGACCGTCCAGTGTGTTTTACATAAACGTCTAGAGCGGTGATCAGAACGATTTTGGCACTTTTTGAATTAATCATACAAGAAAATATCATGTCATCCTGGATGATCAAGTCATTTTAAGGTTGTCCATCATAAGTTCCTCTGGATGACCAGAGCGACCTTCTGGATGAAATTCCTGAATTTACGCTAATTATCTCGGACGATCGTAGAATCATACGGGATGATCTGAAAAACTTTTTTTACCAATCATCCAGAAGAGTCAGATCATCCAGGCTGAAACAGGTGATTTTGAACTGATCATACAGGATGATCTATCGATCGTCCTGGATGATATTGGCCGACCAGTTGAGATTTAGGGCAAATTTTGAGCCCTCCTATAAAAGATCTTTTTCTTCCAATAAGAAAAATCTTTTATCACTTTCCTTTACAGAGAAATCCTAGAGAGAGAGAGAGTTTGGGAGAGAGAGAGAGGATCTTTTAAGGGGGAGTTTGTGAGGTATTCACAAAGGTTGCTCCAAGCAAGGATCAGAGTCATATTCTTCTTTCGTTGTCTCTCATCTTGTCAGTGTTTTCTGTGGGAGGATCATTCGCAAGAAGATCTAGGTTCTCTGCCTGCTTCAGGAGGAAGCAAAATGAGTTCAGGTTCTCTACTTCAGGAGGAAGAGGAAGGAGTCTGGGTTCTTTGCCTGCTTCAGGAGAAAGCAAAAGGAGTTCAGGTTCTCTGCCTCACCGGGTTGGTGGAAAGGAGTTTTATATAGGATTCTCCGCCTTGCTATGGGAGCAAAAGGAGAGTCACTTTTGTGTTAGCGTAATACCCGGAGGAGAGGCTCCGGGGAGTGGACATAGGTTAAGTTGACCGAACCATTATAAAATTTGGTGTGTTCTTTCAGATTATTTTCTACGCTTTATTTTTCTGTTATTATCTGCTTGGGTGAAATATGTGGTTGATCTTTTTATTTTTGTGTTTACTTGTTTCCGCTGCAAATCATCGAAAAGATTTTTCATGTTGCTTACGAATTATTTAAATAACCAATTCACCCCCTCTCTTGGTTAGCCTCGGGACTAGTTCATCAGGGCTTAACATCCCTATCGAACATTCAAGTGGTATCAGAGAGGGATTCAAAAATTTAAGTTTAAAAACTTTTGAAGTTGATCCATGGCTAACTTTAGTTATCATAATACTGTTGAAGGTTATTTAATTACACGACCGCCATTATTTGATAACATACCTTTTGATTTTTGGAAAACTCACATGTCCACTTTTCTTCAATCAATTGATTATCACATGTGGATGCTTGTTAAGGATGGCTATGAACCACCTTTTAGATTGATTAATAATGTTAAAACTGAATTGTCTTTCACTGATTGGACGTTTGATGATCGTGACTTAGCCCAACTGAATGCTAAATATTTGAACTATTTTTTTTGTGCCTTAAAATCTGAGGATTACATGTGTGTTTCTACTTGTACAACTGGAAAAAAAATTTGTGATAGATTGTGCATCACTTATGAAGGTACAACTGAAGTCAAACAGTCTAGGTTAAATATATTGCTGCATGACTATAAACTTTTTCGTATGAAACCTAGTGAGTCTATTTCTGAATGTATACGAGATTCACTCAAATTGTCACTTCTTTGCATGCTTTAGAAAGAGAACTTACAAATTATGAAAAAGTGAATAAGATTTTGAGATGTTTACCTTCTTCGTTTGATGCTAAGATAACTGCAATTACTGAATCGAAAGATTTGAACAATTATTCTATTGATAACTTACTTGGATCATTCATTGCTTATGAGCAGGGGGTGAACCAAAGACAGCTTAATGCAGGTGAGAAGAAGAAGGAGAAAACTATGGTGCCGAAGGCCAACGATACTGACTCTGATTCTTCCGGGTCTAATAGCGATGATGTTGCCTTAATCACTGGGCAATTTAAAAGCTTTCTAAGGAAGAAACATAAGAACTTTCAGAAGTGGAACAAGGGTAAGTCTAGTAAAAATTTTAAAGGCTCATCTGATACTGTTTGTTTTGAATGCAGGAAGCCTGGACTCATTAAGGCCGATTGCCCTACACTTAAAGCTCACCCAAGCAAGGAAAAGGGTGAGGAGAAACCCAAATTTAGGAAGGACAAGAAGAGGATTCAAAAGAGGTTCTGGGTAGATTCTGCATTCGACTCCTCTGAGATTGAAGCTGAAGAGGAGGAAACCAACTTGTGTTTGATGGCAGATGATCATCCTGGTCAGTCTGACTAGGAAGAGGTATGTAAGCTTACTTATGATCAATTATTTGAAGTGTCTGAAAGAATTCATGCATCGTATAAGAAGCTCAAGAAAACTCATTCTAGCCTGAAACTAGAACTTCTAAATTTACAAAAAGAGCATTAAATTTTGATTAAATATCATTCTACTATTGATTGCAATCACATGTCTTTACTTGATGAATTTGATGAGCTGAACACAAAGCATTCTAATTTAATTGTTGAACATAATTTACTGAAAATCTCACATGTTGATTTAGAGAAAGCTTTTAAAAAATTAGACAACCTGGCATGTGAAGTGGAGAGTAGTAATGGTGCATTGAAATTTGAAATAGCAAGTCTTAATAAGGAGAATAATTTTTAAGAGTAAAAATTAGTACTTCTGAGAAAAATGAAATACCTCCTACTTTTGCACAGTTTTATACACCTCTACCTTTTGAAGAATCTATTTCAAAATCATCAAAGCATGTTTTGTTCAAACCTAGAAAGAGGCACTATCACCCACGTAGATTAGTTAACCCTTTTTCTGGTGTTAGATGTTTTTCTTGTGGCATGTTAGGACACATCTCCCACACATGCACTATTCACCATAGTACACATTTGGTGTGGAGGCCTAAACTGCCTATTTTACAGCACAACACACATGCATTGCATTCTTATTTTCATAAGAAGAAACCCAAACCTGTTTGGGTTCTTGAATCTGATATTTGATAATTTTATAGGTGTGCTCTCACACAAGACCTCATGAGAGCATGTGGTACCTAGACAGCGGATATTCAAGACACATGACTGGAGATGCAAATCAATTCATATCGCTGGAGGCCAGGGCTGGAGTCAAGGTTATACTTGGAGATAACACTGCCAGGAGGGTGGTAGGCTTAGGTATAATTGGTGATTCAAAGAATTTTATGATTGATAATGTTTTTCTTGTAGATGGATTAAAACACAACCTGCTGAGCATCAGTCAACTCTGTGACAAAGGATACAACCTTAAATTCCTGCCCACTTGATGTATTTTAAGCTTAAATGACAAAATTATTTTGCAGGAACAAAGGATCAATAATGTCTACATGCTGGATGTAAGTTGCTTTAAAGCTGATGTTTTAATTTGCTTAAAAACTGCTATTGATGAGTCTTGTGTCATGCCAGTATGAAAACCCTTAGGAGAGTCACCCAAAAGGACTTCGTTAGAGGTGTCCCCAAGTTTAAGTTCACTAAGGACCACCTGTGTGATGCCTGACCATTAAGGAAGCATGTCCAGTCCTCCTTTCACTCTATTAAGGACATTAGCACCTCTAGACCTTTAGAAGTCCTTTGCATGGATCTCTTTGGACCCATTAGCACTGCTAGCTTAGGGGGGAAAGTCTATGATTTTATGATTATTAATGATTACTCAAGGTTCACTTGGATTAAATTTCTGTCACATAAATTTGAGTCAATTGATAAATTTAAGTCCATCTCCACTTGGATTCAGAGGAAGTTAGGTTGTGAGATCTTGACTATTCATAGTGATAATGGTGGAGTGTTTGAAAATATGAAGTTTGGAAGTTTCTGTGAGGTGCAAGGGATTAGTCATAATTTTTCAGCTCCTAGGCCTGCTCAGCAGAACGGGGTAGCTGAAAGGAAGAACAAGACCTTAGTGGAAGCTGCTAGAGCCATGCTTACTGAGTATTCACTTCAAAAATACTTTTGGGTTGAAGCGATAAACACTGCCTATTATGTGCTGAATAGGGTGAATGTTAGATCCAATCTGAACAAGACACCTTATGCGATCATTAAAGGTAGAACTCCAAACTATTTTTGATTGGAGTGAATTGTTTTGTTCATGAGAATTCTAATTCCAGTTTATGTTTTTGATGATTACAAAAGTTTATTGTTTGTCTAATTTATCTTATAACATATATCTTTGAGTTTTTTATTTGTCTGTGTGTACTAAAGTATTTTTCAGGAAATTCACACTCAAGACTGTTGAAGACTTCAAGTTCACTTGTTCACTGTAAATGAAGTCTGTAATTTTCTTTTCTTCTTTTTCTTTAGTCTGAGAGAGTGTGATTGTAAGTTGGATAACTGTGCATACACACAATGGGGGAGTAAAAAGTTTAAATGTTTTTAAACTGATCGTACAGTACGAATTGATTTCATATCGTACGACATGAATAATATGTCCTCCAGGGAGAACCCATAAGACAAAAAATTTTTCTAAGGCATGTTCATACAGTACGAATAACATTTCGTACATGAGTTTTGCTGTACGAACAGCTTAAAATTGGGTTCGTCCAGAGGTTCGTACGGGACGAATGAATCGGACGATGCTCACTGATCGATTCGTCTAAGCGTTTGTACGGGATGAAGTGTTCGGACGATGCTCACTGATCGATTCATCCAAGCGTTCGTACGGGAAGAAGTGTTCAGACGATGCTCACTGTTTGATTCGTCCAAGCGTTCGTACGGGACGAATCGTTGGGATGATGCTCACTGTTCGATTCGTCCAAGCGTTCGTACGGGACGAACTATGTGTACGAACCGCTCTGTTGTGTTCGTCTGATGAGTCGTACAAGACGGATTGTTCAATCTTTTGAACTATTCGTACAGTACGATGGACGATCGTACTGGACGATCGGCACGGACTTAACTTAAAAATTCAGTTTTTGGACGGTTTTTCCTGTCCTTAGTATAAAAATGACTCAAAACTGTTTTGAATAGAGATCCTTCTGCAAAAATTCTTTTGGGAAGTGAGAGGAGAGTGATTGGGAGAGTGTTTGAGAGTGAGTTTTGAGAGATCTTTCAAGAGAAAATTGTGAGGAGATTCATAAGGTTATCCAATTGAGAGGATTTCTTTTACTTATTCTTCAAGCATCTTCCCAGTTCCTTGGAGACTTTTGCAAGAGTATTGTTCGAAAGGATTCCGGTTCTCTGCCGCACTTGGAGAGTGAAAAGGATGACGGTTCTCTGCCGCACTTGGAGGGTGAAAAGGACGACGGTTCTCTGCCGCACTTGGAGGGTGAAAAGGACGACGGTTCTCTGCTGCACTTGGAGGGTGAAAAGGATGACGGTACTCTGCCGCACCGGGGTTGGTGGAAGAGTGTTTGTAAAGGCTTCTCCGCCTTGCTGTGGGGGAAAAAGGAGAGACACTTGGTTTTAGTGCAATACCTAGAGAAGGGATCTCTAGGGAGTGGATGTAGGTCGAGTTTGACCGAACCACTATAAATTCTGGTATTTTCTGTTCTCTATTTATTTTTCTGTATTTCTATTTTCTACAGTTTATTCTCGTTGTGGTTGAATTTCTGTTTCAAAAGAAAGAGCAAAAATTATCTCTGTTCGTACTGTACGAAGGTATATCGTACTGTACGATTAGCTTTTAAATTTTCCAAATTATCAAGAGTAATTTTAAAAAGGAACCAATTCACCCCCCTCTTGGTTAGCCTAAGGGACATTGAGCAATAGGTCTAACAACCTGTTTGCACTATCACGTGGTATCAGAGACATATTTCAAAATATCTGTTTTAAATACTAATTGAAATTTCGATCATGGCTAATTTTGGAAATAGAAATACTATGGAAGGATACTCGATCACTAGACCACCGTTATTTGATAATATTCCTTTTGATTTTTGGAAAACTCGCATGTCTACTTTTCTGGAATCACTTGACTATCGTATGTGGATGTTAGTTCAGGATGGTTATACTGAACCAACTAGGATTGGAGAAGGAATAAGAGTTCAAACACCTTTTGCAAACTTGACTGTAGAAGAACGTGAACTAGCGCAACTGAATGCTAAGTGTTTGAATAGTTTCTTTTGTGCTTTAAAATCGGAAGATTACATGCGTGTTTCTACCTGTAAATCAGGAAAGGAAATTTGGGATAGACTTTGCATCACATATGAAGGTACAAATGAAATGAAATAAACTAGATTGAACATTCTCTTGCATAACTATGAACTTTTTCGCATGAAACAGAATGAATCAATCTCAGACATGTACACTCGCTTTACACATATAGCCACTTCATTGCATGCTTTAGGCAGGGAGTTAACTAATGCTGAGAAAGTTAACACGATATTACGTTGTTTCCTCCTGTATATGATGCAAAGATAACTGCAATAACAGAATCTAAAGATTTGAATGTTTATTCTGTTGACAATCTTCTTGGATCACTAATTGCTTATGAGCAATCGGTGACTCAAAGACAGATTGATGCAGGTGAGAAGCGAAAGGAGAAGAACATTGCTTTAAAGGTGGATGACTCTGAAAGTGATCAATCGCTACCTGAGGACGAAGAGGATATTGCCCTGATGACGAGGCAATTTAGAAGTTTCCTGAAAAGGAAGGAGAGAAGACGTCAGAATTGGAACAAGGGTAAGTTCCAGAAGAATGTCAAGACTTCAAATGAAGTCATTTTCTATGAGTGCAAAAAGCCAGGTCACATCAAGACAGAATGCCCCAATCTCAAAGGAAATCTTAACAAGGAGAAGACCGAGGAGAAACTAAAGGATAGAAGGGGTAAAAAGAGAGTACAACGAGGTTTCTGGGCGGACTCAGCCTCAGACTCATCAGAAACAGCACCAGAAGAGGAAGTTACCAATTTGTGCTTAATGGCTGATAATCTCGAGCATTCAGATGAGGATGAGGTATGTGATTTAAGCTATGAAGAATTATTTGAAGTTTCTGAACGCATACATTCTGCATAAAGGAAACTTAAGAAATTGCATGCTAAGTTAAATTTGGATTACATAGAGCTGCAAAAAGATTATGAGATCCTTAGAAAAGATCATGCATTAATTGATAGCAACCACATGACTTTGTTGGATGAGTATGATGATTTAAACAAGCAGCACAATCTTTTAATATCATCATAAGCTGAACTTGAAAATGATTTTAAGACTTTTATGGATGAGTCGGATTCTAGAGAGCATAAGTTGAAAATTGATAACTCGATTTTAGAAAGTGCCAATGCATATCTTGAAGTCCAGATTAAAGCACTTAAGGAAAATAAAATACCACCTAAGCTGGAAGATTTTCATGAAATGTACCACAAGAACATTGACTTAAGATCTAAAAAGAAAATTTTTAAGAAGAATAAATTAGTGAATCCCTTTCCAGGGATAAAGTGTTTTACTTGTGGTAGGTTAGGACACATTCCCCATACCTGTACTTTGAAGTATAGAACACATTTAGTATGGAGACCAAAGGTGCAGAAACCACAGCATATCACTCATGCATCTAGTTTAAAGTTGTCAAGAGGTGAACCCAAAATTGTTTGGGTTCCCAAGGCTAATGTTTGATCATTTTGCAGAATCGCTCTCACAGAAGACCTCGTGAGAGTATTTGGTACCTGGACAGTGGATCCTCAAAGCATATAACTGGAGATACAAGTCAATTTATATCGCTAGAAGCCAGGAATGGAGGCAAGGTGACGCTTGGAGATAATACCACCAAGAGAGTGGTAGGTACAGGTATAATTGGAAATTCAAAAAATTTTGTTATTGAGAATGTACTGTTAGTTGAAGGTTTGAAACACAATCTGTTGAGTATTAGTCAATTATGTGACAAGGGCTATCATATTAAGTTTTTACCTACAAGTTGTGTTATTAGTCTAAATGGAACTGTTATTTTGAATGGTGACAGGGTAAATAATGTTTACATGCTAGATTTAAATTCTGTTAAAGCATCTACTGCCTTGTGTTTGAAAACTGTATCTGATGAATCATGGTTGTGGCATAGAAGGCTTTGTCATGCTAGCATGAAAAATCTTAGGAAAATCACTCAAAAACAACTGGTTAGAGGAATACCCAAATTGGATTTTACTAAAGATCATTTGTGTGATGCATGTCAACTAGGAAAATAAGTGAGATCCTCATTCAATTCTATCAAGGAAATTAGAACTAGCAAGCCCCTAGAAATTCTTCACATGGATTTATTTGGACCTGTTAGTACCTTAAGTTTAGGAGGAAAAAGATTTGGGTATGTTATTATGGATGACTATACTAGATTCACATGGATTAGATTTTTGAATCATAAGAGTGAATCATTTAAGGAGTTCAGAGATTTTGCCACTTGGATTCAGAGAAAACTTGGTTTTGAAATAGTTAGTATCCAAAGTGATCATGGGGGAGAATTTGAAAATGAAATGTTTAATGATTTTTGCAAATCTCTTAGAATTGAACACAACTTCTCAGCACCGAGAACACCTCAACAGAATAGAGTTATAGAAAGAAAGAACAGGACATTAGTGGAAACTGCTAGGGCCATGTTGGCAGAATATTCACTTCCTAAATATTTTTGGGCTGAAGCAGTTAGTACCGCATGTTATGTATTGAATAGGGTGTACATAAGGTCTAAATTGGATAAGACACCCTATGAACTTCTTAAAGGTAGAAGTCCCAACCTCTCACATCTACATATTTTTGGATGTAAAGTGTTTATTCATAATAATGATAAAACTCTTCTAGGAAAATTTGATCCGAAAGCAGATGAAGGAATCTTTCTAGGATACTCAAGTGTTGGAAAATCCTATAGAGTTTTTAACAAGAAAACATTGGTAGTTGAAGAGACCACACATGTTATTTTTGATGAATCTTATGATAATAAAGGGTCTAAGATGGATGAAGATGAGGTTGAGGTGATAAATGAAAAGCTTGAAAATCAAAAAGTTGAAGATAATGTTGAAAAAGAAGAGAAAAACCAATTGCCTAGAGAATGAAAATTTGTAAGAAGTCATCCAAAAGAATTGATTTTAGGTGAACCAAGTGAAGGAGTTAGGACTAGGCATGGTTTGAGAAAAGAAGTGAATCATTCAGCATTTATTTCAATGATAGAACCCACAAACATAGAACAAGCACTTTTGGATGAATTTTGGATATTGGCCATGCAAGAGGAGTTAAATCAATTCAAGAGAAATGACATTTGGTAATTAATTGAAAGGCCAAAAGATCAAAGTGTAGTTGGGACTAAGTGGGTATTCAAAAATAAGATGAATGATTCAGGAGTAATTGTTAGAAATAAGGCTAGATTAGTAGCTAAGGGGTATAACCAAGTTGAAGGAATTGATTTTGAGGAGACATTTGCCCCTGTAGCAAGACTTGAAGCAATAAGAGATTTGTTAGCCTTTGCCTATTTTAAAGATTTTAAATTGTACCAGATGGATGTTAAAAGTACCTTTCTAAATGGGGTGATAGAAGAGGATGTGTATGTTGAACAACCTCCAGGTTTTGAAAATTCTAAATACCCTAATCATATTTTCAAATTGAAAAAGGCATTATATGGACTAAAATAGGCACCTAGAGCATGGTACGAGAGGTTAACCACTTTCTTGTTAAATCGATCATTTGTTAAAGGAAGTGTGGACACCACTTTGTTTATGAAAAGATTTGAAAATGAAATACTCATTGTACAAATATATGTGGATGATATCATCTTTGGATCAACTGATAAAACTTTATGTGATGAATTTTCAAAAATAAAGAGTAGTGAATTTGAGATGAGTTTGATGGGTGATTTGACTTATTTTCTTGGCTTTAGCATAAAGCAAATTGAGGAAGGGACTTTTCTTTGTCAATCTAAATATGTTAAGGAAATCCTCAAAAAGTATGAAATGGACAATGCTAAACCAGTCACTACACCCATGAGTTTCTCAGTCCTATTAGATAAGGATACAAAGGGAAAATCTGTTGATCAAAAGAAGTTTAGAGGAATAATTGGATCTTTGCTTTATTTAACTGCTAGCAGACCTGACATTATGTTTAGTGTTTGCTTATGTGCTAGATTTCAAGCAGATCTAAAAGAATCATATTTGACAGCAGTAAAAAGGATCTTAAGATATCTTTTGGGAACTCAAAATTTAGGAATTTGGTATCCTAAGAACAGTTCTTCTTTTGATATAATTGGATACTCAGATTCAGATTTTACAGGCTGTAGGGTGGATAGGAAAAGTACTTCTGGAACATGTCAGTTCATTGGAAATTCACTAGTATCTTGGTCCAGTAGAAAACAAAATTCAGTAGCACTTTCTACAGCAGAAGCATAATACATTACCTTAGGGAGTTGTGTAGCACAGGTGCTTTGGTTGAAACAACAATTGAGTGACTTAGGATTAGTAGTAGGCATTATTCCAATATTTTGTGACAACACTAGTGCCATTTGCATTTCAAAGAATCCTATTCAACATTCTAGAACCAAGCATATTGACGTAAGGCATCATTTCATAAGAGATCATGTAGCAAAAAGTGAAATTGAACTACATCATGTGGCTACTAAAGATCAGCTTGCAGATATTTTCACAAAACCCTTAGCCTTTGACACATTTAGCATATTGAGGACAAGGCTAGGTGTGATAGATCTAAATGCTTGATTAAAATTTTCTGCAAATGTATTTGTATTTGTTTTGTATTTGTTAGTTTATTTGTTGATTTGTTTTCATAATTATGTTTTTGTTTCTTGTTTAAATTTTTATTTTGTTTTTATTTGTTCTGTATTTGAATGGTGAAAGGCTGAAGATTTTGGAGTGTTGGGGGTTTATAGTTCTATTCGTACTGTACGATATTTCATCGTACTGTACGATTACGTCATCGTACCCACATTTCGTTTGTACGACCGGATAGAAAAATGCGATTAGGGGCAGTTATTATTGGCGATCGTACGTACGAATACGTCATTCGTCTGTACGATCCATGTGTCATTTCGCGTGAGGGACAAACCTAACCGTCGCCTGAACGACCTTTAATTTTCTGATCGTCTCGAACGAACACGTAATCGTCTGTACCATCAGGAAGTCAAAAAGCCTGTACGAAAGGATGCCTCGGGACGAGCAGTTTACGAAAAACCATTTCATTTTGTCAGTTTTCGTTTGTCGCGGATGAATTTTAATTCGTCCCGGACGAATCTAAGATCGTCTTGTACGAATGCTATTTGTACAGTACGATATCAAGGTTTTTCTATATAAAGAAGGGTCACTTTCTTTCATTTCACCATCCTTCTAGAAACCTTTAGAACCTTCTGAGAAAATGTCTGGGAGTGGAAAAAGGGCACGAGTGGCTAGGCGTCCAGCATCTAGAAGGGAATGTGATGAAAATTTCCTTAGTGAGGAGAATGAGGAAGCATACCTTAGGTATGCTGCGTCTAAGGTTACTCCTTCCCGAATCCTACTGCAAGAAAACATCCATTTTGCAGTTATGTCTCTCTTTGACTCGACACAGTTTTCTTTCCTATTGACCTTGATTTATGCCTTCAATAAGGACTTGTTTCATATTTTCCTGGCAAACATGACCTTTAACGAGAATCATACTGCCATCTCTTCCTATGTCCTTAAACAAAAGGTTAGAATAACAAAGGAGGATCTAGGAGAATACATTCATCTTAGAACTGAAGGGGTTAGAGCTCATACTTTCTCTACAAGGCCTGAAAAAGGTTGGTCTGAAATTAACCAAGTTCTTAGAGGTGCAAGCATACCTACACATGTTGCTCGGGTAGAAATGTTGAATCAAAATGCTAGGATAATTCAACATGTGCTAAGAACTTCAATAATACCTAAAGCAGGAGATCGAGTTAATATGACTCCGCTTCTTTCTGCAACAACATTTCTTATTATGACTGGTCAGTCAATAGATGTAGCTCAATTGATCTTAGATTACATCTATTATCTGTCTGATATTGGGTTGGCTAGTGTGAAGAGGAAGAAAAATATTGCTTTAGGACATGTTGTGTGTCATATCCTAGAGAGAAAGTACAATCTAGTTCATCCTTCTGGTCCTTCAGAGCTCCCACTATACTTCACTGATGCTTCTTTTAGAGCATTATTTGGGAAAGAGGGTACTGCTGACAGCTCAGATGATGAGCCTCATTTTGCTACTGCTCCTTCAGATGCACCCTCAACTGCACCTGGACCTTCGCAGGATTTCTATCAAAACATGGTCAAACGTTTTGATAGAATGGACCAACGTTTTGATGACATGGAGGCTCATTTAAAGAGGCAGGATGATCAGTTTGAAGCTATTAACACAAACATTGCAACTCTTAACAGCTATTTCTCCTTGTTCGGTGGTATACCACCTCCTCCACCTCCTGATCAGGGTCCCTCTCAGTACTAGCTTGGATGATTTTGTGTCACTCTATGTTTGTTTTTTTAAGTTGACTATGAGTATCTTGTTGTGAGTTGTTATTTTTATGTTGTTAGCAAGTTCTTTATTTGATATGTGCTTTAAAAGTGTAACTTGCTATGATTGTATGGTGTGAAGTTATTAGTAATGGAATGTTTCAGTGTTTCGGTGTTTATACTTTTTGTGTTAGTAAATGACCTTGTTTCACTTGAATATAGTTAATTAATGATTTAAAATGTTAATTAAGTTCATATTACAGTAAAAACAGTATGCATAACTTTAGAAAATCAAATCTTTTAGATTTCGTTATGTTGTGATGTGGATTAGAAGATCTTCTTTAAATCTTATTTAGACATATTATTTAGTCAAAAATTATGTATGATTGTTGTTTTAACATTATTCTCACATTCTATGTCTTTGTGTTTTATTATTATATTTGTGACTAAAGAGATAATCTTATTGGAAAGAATCTTCATAAGCAAAGCTTGAAAAGATGAACAAAATGTGCCATATAAGAAAAGATGTGCAATGTCGCCAAATGTAAAAAGACACACAAAGTGTGTCATCAAATCAAAAGATGCGCAATGTCGCCAACTGTCAACAGACACACAAAGTGTGTCCTCAAATCAAAAGATACGCAAAGTCGCCACATATTCTTTCCTTTAGTTTTTTATTTGTCTCTTTTTCACTAATCAATAATTGTCACTTTAGACCTAGAATTTTTGATAATGTTATCTCTCCTTCTATACAAAAATTGAGACTGCTAAACATGTCTAATACATTACTACTATAGATCGACTTTTTATGTCCTTAACATACTTTGAAATCTAACATTTTTGAGTCTTTAGTTTTTGCATCTCATTTCATCTTGTAATTCAACTTCATTTAACATAATTCCATTTCTCAGCTATATTCTAGTGCTCTTTTTGCTGTTGGCAAAAGGGGGAGAGTTTTATTGTTTGTTTGACTTATGTTCGTATGATTGTATGTGCTTTGTATGTATGTTCGTATGATTGTATGAGCTTTGTATGTATGTTTTTGTATGTGCTTGTATGAGCTTTGTATGTATGTTTTTGTATGTGCTTGTATGTGCTTGCTTTATTTTTGTTGCTCTACACTCTTTTCTTCCCTTCCCTTGTCTATCCTCAAATATCTTGATTTGTCTTTAAGGGGAGCTTAAGGATAGGATAAGTCAGTTTTAGGGATTTAGGTTACTTTGGGGGAGTGTAGATCTTTTATTTAAAGGGGATACATTGAGTGAATGTTAGAAGATTTTTTTTTTTTGTATATCATCAAACAATAGTTGTTTTGCCATCATCAAAAAGGGGGAGATTGTTTTTAATTGGAGTGAATTATTTTGTTCATGAGAATTCTAATTCCAGTTTATGTTTTTAATGATTACAAAAGTTTATTGTTTGTCTAATTTATCTTCTAACATATATCTTTGAGTTTTTTGTTTGTCTGTGTGTACTAAAGTATTTTTCAGGAAATTCACACTCAAGACAGTTGAAGACTTCAAGTTCACTTGTTCACTGTAAATGAAGTCTGTAATTTTCTTTTCTTCTTTTTCTTTAGTCTGAGAGAGTGTGATTGTATGTTGGATAACTGTGCACACACACAATGGGGGAGTAAAAAGTTTAAATGTATTTAAACTGATCGTACGGTACGAATTGATTTCGTACCGTACGACATGAATAATATGTCCTCTAGGGAGAACCCATAAGACAAAAAATTTTTCTAAGGCATGTTCGTACAGTACGAATAACATTTCGTACATGAGTTTTGCTGTACGAACAACTCAAAATTGGGTTCGTCCAGAGGTTCGTACGGGACGAATGAATCGGATGATGCTCACTGATCGATTCGTCCAAGCGTTCGTACGGGACGAAGTGTTCGGACGATGCTCACTGATCGATTCATCCAAGCGTTCGTACGGGACGAAGTGTTCGGACGATGCTCACTGTTCGATTCGTCCAAGCATTCGTACGGGACGAATCGTTGGGACGATGCTCACTGTTCGATTCATCCAAGCGTTCGTACGGGATGAACTATGTGTACGAACGGCTCTATTGTGTTCGTCTGATGAGTCGTACAAGACGGATTGTTCAATCTTTTGAACTATTCGTACAGTACGATGGACGATCGTACTGGACGATCGGCACGGATTTAACTTGAAAATTCAGTTTTTGGACGGTTTTTCCTGTCCTTAGTATAAAAATGACTCAAAACTATTTTGAATAGAGATCCTTCTGTGAAAATTCTTTTGGGAAGTGAGAGGAGAGTGATTGGGAGAGTGTTTGAGAGTGAGTTTTGAGAGATCTTTCAAGAGAAAATTGTGAGGAGATTCACAAGGTTATCCAATTGAGAGGATTTCTTTTACTTGTTCTTCAGGCATCTTCCTAGTTCCTTGGAGACTTTTGCAAGAGTATTGTTCGAAAGGATTCCGGTTCTCTGCCGCACTTGGAGAGTGAAAAGGATGACGGTTCTCTGCCGCACTTGGAGGGTGAAAAGGACGACGGTTCTCTGCCGCACTTGGAGGGTGAAAAGGATGACGGTTCTCTGCAGCACTTGGAGGGTGAAAAGGATGACGGTACTCTGCCGCACCGGGGTTGGTGGAAGATAGTTTGTAAAGGATTCTCCGCCTTGCTGTGGGGGCAAAAGGAGAGACACTTGGTTTTAGTGCAATACCTAGAGAAGGGATCTCTAGGAAGTGGATGTAGGTCGAGTTTGACCGAACCACTATAAATTCTGGTGTTTTCTATTCTCTATTTATTTTTCTGTATTTCTATTTTCTGCAGTTTATTCTCGTTGTGGTTGAATTTCTGTTTTAAAAGAAAGAGCATAAATTATCTCTGTTCGTAATTTACGAAGGTATATCGTACTGTACGATTAGCTTTTAAATTTTCCAAATTATCAAGAGTAATTTTAAAAAGGAACCAATTCACCCCCCTCTTGGTTAGCCTAAGGGACATTGAGCAATAGGTCTAACAACCTGTTTGCACTATCACAAACCTGTCCCACCTCCATATCTTTGGCTATAAGATTTTCATTCCGAACAATGGGAAATCATCCTTAGAAAAGTTTGACCCCAAATCTGATGAAGGAGTGTTCTTAGGCTATTCTAGTGTGGGGAAATCCTTTAGGGTGTTTAATAAGAGGGCTTTGGTGGTGGAAGAGACAACTCATGTGGTGTTTTATGAATCTGATCCTAAGGTGACTAGAGTTGAGGAAGAAGAAGAGGTAAGGGAGATTACCCAAGGGGTTGAAAATGCAAATCTGGAGGAAATGATAGAACCTCAAACCACTTTGCCTAGAGATTGGAGATATTCTTTGAGTCATCCTAAAGAATTGATCTTAGGAGACCCTTCTGAAGGTGTTAGGACTAGGCATGGAATTAGGAAGGAAGTAAACCACTCTGTCTTTATCTCAATGACTGAACCCACCAACATCAATCAAGCCCTTTCTGATGAGTTTTGGATCTTAGCTATGCAAGAGGAATTGAATCAATTTGTAAGGAACAATGTTTGGGAGCTAGTAGAAAGACCTAGGAATCAAAGTATAGTGGGAACCAAGTGGGTCTTTAAGAATAAGATGAATGATTCTGGTGTGGTGGTTAGAAATAAGGCAAGATTGGTGGCTAAGGGGTATAATCAGATTGAAGGGATTGATTTTGAGGATACCTTTATCCCTGTAGCTAGATTGGAAGCCATTAGGGTACTACTTGCTTTTGCCTGTTACAAGGGATTTAAGTTATTTCAAATGAATATTAAGAGTGCCTTTTTAAATGGGGTAATAAAAGAGGATATTTTTATAGAATAACCCTCAGGTTTTGAGAGTTCCCAATATCTAAATCATGTTTACAAATTAAAAGAGGCCTTATATGGATTGAAACAGGCACCCAGAGCTTGGTATGAGGGGCTTAGCACATTCTTATTAGAAAGAGAGTTTGTTAAGGGGAGCGTAGACACCACCCTTTTTCTGAGGAGAGTAGGGGATGATTTACTCATTATCCAGGTCTATATTAATGATATAATTTTTGGATCTTCTAATAAATATTTATGTGAAGAGTTTTCTAAAATAATGAGTAAGGAGTTTGAGATGAGTATGATGGGAGAATTATCCTACTTTTTGTGGTTTAGCATAAGACAAATGGATGATGGAACCTTTCACAATCAATCTAAATATACTAAGGACATTTTGAAGAAATATGAAATGGACAAAGCCAAGAAAATCAACAGTCTCATGAGCTCCTCTATTCAGTTAGATAAGGATTCAAGTGGAAAAACTGTTGATCAGAAGAAGTATAGAGGAATAATTGGATCACTACTTTACCTAACTGCTAGTCGACCTGATATCATGTTTAGTGTTTGTCTTTGTGTTAGGTTTCAAGCTGATCCTAAAGAGTCCCACCTACTGCTGTCAAGAGAATTCTTAGATATCTTTTAGGGACCCCAAACCTAGGAATCTGGTACCCTAGGCACAACACCCCTTTTGAGATTATTGGATATTCTGATTCTGACTTTGCAGGATGTAGGGTGGATAGAAAGAGCACTTCTGGAACTTGTCAATTCATAGGACAGTCTTTTGTCTCCTAGTCCAGTAGAAAATAGAACTCAGTTACACTTTCCAATGCTGAAACTGAGTATATTGCCTTAGGAAGTTGTGTGGCCCAAGTTCTTTGGTTGAAGCAACAAGTTTTGGATTTAGGATTACCTGTGGGTACAATTTCTATTCTGTGTGATAATACTAGTGCCATCTACATTTCTAAGAATCCAATCCAATATTCTAGAACCAACCACATTTATATAAGACATCACTTCATTAGGGACCATGTTACAAAAGGAGATATTGAGCTACATCATGTAGCAACTGAAAATTAGCTGGCTGACATATTTACTAAACCACTGGCCTTTAACTCATTTAGCATTTTGATGACTATGGATTTCTGAATTATCTGTTTTTCATTCTGTTTCTATTAGTTGGTTGTTTGATTAGATTATATATTTTCTGTTGTTTTTATTTTTATGCTGATTTCTATTTTAGCCTTGGTGTTAGTTTGATTCAAGTATTTATTTTGATGTGATTTCCTACTTATTTTTATTTACTATTTCATCTCTTTTGTTTACTTTTTTATCTCTTTCAAAATCTGATCACTGCTCATTACTGCTGATAAATTAGATTTCTGACTAAGAGTTTTGCCTTGTTTTATTTGGAAGCTGGTCAGAAGTGATTGATTCCACTGGATCTGTTAAAGGGAAGAAACATTAATGATTATTTCTCTTCCTCTAACTCTTTTAATGGTGTATTATTTCTTTTGGATAAAAATCTTCTTCAAAATTAAAAAATTAGTTTTTAAAATAGAGATCTATTTTATTTTCTTATAGTAATCTACCTCATATGAATAATGTTTTCAAAGTTTTGAGTCATTGTTATGATTTTCTGAACCAAGTGATTGCACTTATCATACGATGTATGATTTTTATTTTGTGAATTACTCTTTCTTATTATAGAGAGTGAGCTTTGTCGTCTCTTATGTCTGGAAGGTAATTTTACAACTGAGATTCTTTAACAATTTTGAGAGGGAGAAAGCCTACAAAAGATGCGCAAAGAGCGCCAAAATGAAAAGAGACACAAAATTAGCCCAAACTAAAAAGATGTGCAATGTCGCCAAAAATTAAAAGAATACACAAAGTGTATCAAAAATTAAAAGATGCGCAAAGAGCCAAACAAATTGAAAAAGGGGCACAAAATTAGCCCACAAAGAAATAGGCTTTCTTCCCTTTCAGATCTTTAAATGTCTTAGAAAAATCTATGTACCCTTAATATTTTCAAAAGCTTGAGACGAAAAATCATGATTTCTGATTTCTTGCTTTGTAATACTACTATATCAGATATTTCTCTGGAATGAGGCTTGAAAGGATCTCTTTTCAAATCTAATTTCTTTCTTCTGAATTAGATTTTTATTTTGAAAGGAATTTGCATCTATAAGGTGTCCGAGGTGGGAGTTATGAAAGTTGTTTTCCAACTTTTTTTGGATTTCAGCACTGTCGATCGTCTTCTTATTGGTTTTTGGATTCAAAATCAAGGGAAAACTATGATTTACTGGAGTGAATCGATTAAAAAAAACTTTGTTGTTTTGTGTTTATTGTTTCTAGTTTTCTTTTCTCTATTTTTTTTATTTTTATTCTGTTTTATATATTTTTGGGATCCCTGATCTTTCATCTCCATCCTCCATCTTTTTCACTTTTTTTAACATTGTCCTGGACGATCCCCACATCATCCTGGACGATCTTCTTCATCCTGGATGATCCATTCATCATCCTGGATGATCCCTTCAAATCGTCCCCACTCTGATCATACTGTTGAGATGCATTAATTATTGGTGATCGTCCTGGATGATATGATCCACTTTTCCTGATCCTAATCAAACGGCTGAGAATGCACCAATTATAAGTCATCATCCTAGACGATACACCTCATCATCCCAGATGATCCACATGTTAGTAGTTAGGTGATTCAAATTTGGCCCGTCATATACATTTATTGGATATCATCCCGGATGATCCACCTCATCATCCGGAATGATACTTTTAGTCAACGGTCATCCAGCTTGACTCCTCGGGATGATCGCCTGTCTCTAATCATCCTAGATGATCTGACCACCTTTTTGACCAATCGTCCTGGCCATCATAATTACTCATATCGTCCTGGACGATCCTGCGATCGTACGGGACGATCCGGCCGATTTCTATTTAACCAGCCAATTTGCTTCAGCTTTCTTCACACCTTTTCCTTCCACACTTTCTCTTGTGTTTCTAATGGCTGGTGGAAAGCGATCTAGGCATCAAGGTGCGTGCTCCTCATGGGGAAATATCAATCCCCGCTTTCCAAATGACACCGATCAGGCTGCCTACCAATGATATCTTGAAGTTAGAATCACATAATTAAAGATTGTCAACCCCCGCACTCTCACTTACCCTGTCCTGGATCTATTTTCCCATACCTCCCTCACCTTCATCCTCACACTGGCCTTCCCATTTAGCCTTGAACTTCTTCAAGTCTTCTTCGTAAATCTTCGCATCGTCACTGACTACTCTACCCTTCACTCCTATGTTAATCAGTGACCTGTAGAACTCACAGCCCTAGATTTTAAACATATCCTTCAACTCTCTATCACTAGCGATAAACTCCACACCCTTATTTCCGATCCTAATTATGATTGGAGTGTCACCAATCGCTTCCTTAAAAATATCATGCCCCCTACCACGACAACGCTTGCACTTCCCTACTTAAGGATGCCCGTACCATTCAATATGTCCTTCATTTCTCCATCATCCCAAAGGCTTGAGACCACATTCACATCACCCCTTTACTTTCCCTGACCACCTACTACATCACGGCCCACTAGGAATTCAATGCTACCAATCTCCTTTTCAGATATATCGAGCATCTCACTACCATTAAGGATCCGGGCCATAGACGACGTCCAAATCTGGCTCTAGGACACATCATTGTATATGCTTTGGAGACAAAATATGATCTGTAATATCCAGTCCCTACCAATGTCCCTCCTTCCTACTTCACAAACAATTCATTCCATGTACTCCACAGTACCCAACTACATCTGGAGCCCGCCTCGGATGTTGAGGAGGGAGAGGAAGAAGATGTTCCTATTCCTGCTGCACCTAATGCACTTGCTCTCCTTCGTATTGCATCCCCTTTTGATCATCTAGTGCAGCGTTTCGACCAGTGGGAGGCCTGATTTGACTCCTATGTTGCTTCCCAGGAGAAGCAGCATACTGAGGATCTGCAACGCTTCAATGACTACATTGCTCAGCAGCAACAACAGTACGACTAGGATATTACTTGGTTTGGAGCACACTTCACCGCCATTCACAGTTACATTCAGCCACCACCTCCTCCTCCTTCTGATTAGGATCCGTCTCTATTTTAGTTTTGTGTTTTGTGCTATATTCTGTCTGTACTGTTATGTTTGTTCCTCCTCCTTTTTGTGATGTCAAAAGGGAGAGTTAGTTGAGTGACTAGTAGTTTTTATTTCATTTATTGCTCTTATTTTGTAATTTTTTATTTTGTTTGTAGTTGTTTTCCTGTACTATTCTAGTTGTTCAGTAAAATTTAAAAAGATATTTATTTTTCATATGTGCGTTGGTTAACTCTTGGTTGTTTTATTTTAAACTACTGCACTAATGTTTGCCATCATCAAAAAAGGGGAGATTGTTGCAAATCTGGTTTCAAAAAGTATCGTTTTGATGATGACAAACATGTTTGTATTCTATTTTGCTTGGCTAGCCCATTTCAGGTACAAAAGATCAAAAGCACTCAAGCCAACTCAAGATCGGGTCCAAGTGTGTCTAAATGTAATGTTTTCCTTTTCTTGAGTGAAATGTAATGTAACTGATCCCCTAGCTAAGTAACCTTACACACACACACTCAGGGGGAGAGCTTGAGTGAATTAGAGTTTCTGTTCAATTTTTTGTTCAGGTCTTCCTGGATGATATTCACATCATCCTAGACGATCCAGTGAAAACAAAAACCCTAATTCGGGTGACCAAATTAAGTCTGTCTGATTAAGCCAATCATCCTGGATAATCTATCCATCGTACGGGATGATAGGTTTAAATCAAAAATTTTTAGCCGCCAGATCAAGTTAGGCAAGTTTTATTTTTACAGATTTGATCTGATCGTCCCGGACGATACACGTATCGTCCTGGATAATCCAGTACAGTCATGCCTAAATTAGTCTGGTGATAAAGGAAAGTAATTAATATTTAATTGATGTAATCATATCATCCAGGACGATGGTAAGATCGTCTGGGATGATCATGACCGTCCAGTGTGTTTCACCTGTATGTCCAGAGCGGTGATTAAGATGATTTTGGCACTTTTTGAACTAATCATATAGGACGACATCAACATCATCCTGGATGATCAAATCATTTTGAGGTCATCCAACACAAGTTCCTCTAGATGACCAGAGCGGTCTTCTGGATAAAATTCTTGAATTTACACTAATCATCCCGGACGATCGCAGAATCGTACAGGACGATCTGAATAACTTTTTCTACTAATCATCCAGAAGAGCCAAATCGTCTATTCTCAAACAGGTGAATTTGAACTGATCATACAGGATGATCTATCGATCGTCCTGGACGATATTGGCCGACCAGTTGAGATTTAGGGCAAATTTTGAGGCCTCCTATAAAAGATATTTTTCTTCTAACAAGAAAAATCTTTTGCCACTTTCCTTTACAGAGAAACCCTAGAGAGAGAGTTTAGGAGAGAGAGAGAGAGGATCTTGTGAGAGGAAGTTTGTGAGGGATTCACAAAGGTTGCTCCAAGTAAGGATCAGAGTCATCTTCTCCATTCGTCATCTCTCATCTTGTCAATATTTTCTGTGGGAGGATCGTTCGTAAGAAGATTCGGGTTCTCTGCACGCTTCAGGAGGAAGCGAACGGAGTTCAGGTTCTCTACCTGCTTCAGGAGGAAGTGAAAGGAGTCCAGGTTCACGGCCTGTTTCAGGAGGAAGTAAAAGGAGTTCAGTTTCTCTGCCTCACCGGGTTGGTAGAAAGGAGTTTTATACAGGCTTCTCTGCCTTACTGTGGGAGCATAAGGAGAGTCACTTTTTTGTTAGTGCAATACCCAAAGGAGAGGCTCCAGGTAGTGGACGTAGGTCAAGTTGACCGAACCACTATAAAATCTGGTGTGTTCTTTCTGATTATTTTCTGCACTTTATTTTTTTGTTATTATTTGCTTAGGTGAAATCTGTGGTTGATCTTTTCATTTATGTGTTTACTTGTTTCCGCTACAAATCATCAAAAAGATTTTTCCAGTTGCATATGAATTTTTTAAATAACCAATTCACCCCCCCCCCCCTCTTGGTTAGCCTCGGGACTAGTTCATCAGGGCTTAACATTTCTATCGAACTTTCACCATTAGCACTACCAGCTTAGGGGGAAAAGTCTATGGATTTGTGATTGTTGATGATTACTCGAGGTTCACTTAGATTAGATTTCTGTCACATAAATCTGAGTCATTTGATGAATTTAAATCTTTCTCCACTTAGATTTAGAAGAAGCTAGGCTGTGAGATTTTGACCATCCATAGTGATCATGGGGGGAGTTTGAAAATGAGAAATTTGGAACCTTCTGTGAGGATCAAGGGATTAGCCATAACTTTTCAGCTCCTAGGACCCCTCAGCAGAATAGGGTAGCTAAATGGAAGAGCAAGACCTCAGTGGAAGCCGCTAAAGCCATACTTTCTGAGTATTCACTTCCAAAATACTTTTGGGTAGAAGTGGTGAACATAGCCTGTTATGTGTTGAATAGGGTGAATGTTAGATCCAAACTAAATAAAACACCCTATGAGATCATTAAGGGTAGAACTCCAAACCTATCCCGCCTCCATATCTTTGGCTGTAAGGTTTTCATTCTAAATAATGGGAAATCATCCTTAGGAAAATTTGACCCCAAATTTGATGGAGTGTTCTTAAGCTATTCTAGTGTGGGGAAATCCTTTAGGGTGTTTAATAAGAGGACCTTGATGGTGGAGGAGACTACTCATGTGGTGTTTGATGAATCTAATCTTAAGGATACTAGAGTTGGGGAAGAAGAAGATGTAGGAGAGATTACCCAAGGAGTTGAAAATGCAAATCTGGAGGAAAGGGTAGAACCTAAAAACACTTTGCCTAGAGATTGGAGATATTCTTTGAGTCATCCTAAAGAACTAATCTTAGGAGACCCTTTTGAAGGTGTTAGAACTAGGCATGGACTTAGGAAAGAAGTAAACCATTCTATCTTTATCTCAATGATTGAACCCACCAACATCAATCAAGCCCTTTCTGATGAATTTTTTATCTTAGTTATGCAAGAGGAATTGAATCAATTTGTAAGGACAATATTTGGGAGTTAGTAGAAAGACCTAAGAATCAAAATGTAATGGGAACCAAATGGGTCTATAAGAATAAGATGAATAATTCTGGTGTGGTGGTTAGGAATAAGACAAGATTGGTGGCTAAGGAGTACAATCAAATAGAGAGGATTTATTTTAAGGAGACCTTTTCCCCGAGAGCTAGATTAGAAGCCATTAGAGTACTACTAGCCTTTGCCTGTTATAAGGGATTCAAGCTTTTTCAGATGGATATCAAGAGTACCTTTTTAAATGGGGTAATAAAGAAAGATGTCTTTGTAGAGCAACCCCCAGGTTTTGAGAGTTCACAATATTCTAATCAGGTTTGTAAATTAAAAAAGGCCTTATATGGATTGAAATAGGCACCTAGAGCTTGGTATGAGAGGCTTAGCACATTCCTATTAGAAAGAGAGTTTGTTAAGGGGAGCGTAGACACCACCCTTTTTCTGAGGAAAGTAGGAGATGATCTACTCATTGTCCAGATCTATGTTAATGATATACTTTTGGATCTTTTGATAAAAACTTATATGATGATTTTTCTAAAATAAAGAGTAAGGAGTTTGAGATGAGTGTGATGGGAGAATTATCCTATTTTTTGGAGTTTAGCATAAGGCAAATGGATGATGGAACCTTTCTGAATCAATCAAAATACACTAAGGATATCTTGAAGAAATATGAAATGGACAGAACTAAGCCAATCAACACTCCCATGAGTTCCACTGTTTAGTTAGATAAGGATTCAAATGAAAAATCTGTTGATCAGAAGAAGTTTAGAGGAATAATTGGATCACTACTTTATCTGATTGCTAGCCGACCTAATATTATGTTTAGTGTTTGTCTTTGCGTTAGATTTCAAGTTGATGCTAAGGAATCCCACCTGATTGCAGTTAAGAGAATCCTTAGATATCACTTAGGGACCCTAAACCAAGGAATCTGGTATCCTAGAAACAACACTTTTTTTGAGATTATTTGATATTCTAATTCTGATTTTATAGGATGAAGGGTGGATAGAAAGAGCCCTTCTAGAACTTGCTAATTCATAAGGCAGTCTTTAGTCTCTTGGTCTAGTAAAAAATAGCTCAGTTGTACTTTTCAGTGCTGAAACTGAGTATATTGCCTTAGGAAGTTGTGTGGCCCAAGTCCTTTGGTTAAAAAAATAAATTTTGGATTTAGGATTACTTGTTGGCACAATTTTAATTCTATATGATAACCCTAATACCATCTGCATCTCTAAGAATCCTATCCAACATTCAAGAACCAACATATTGACATAAGGCGTCACTTCATTAGGGACCATGTAACGAAAGGAGACATTAAGCTACACCATGTAGCAACTCAAAATCAACTAGCTGACATCTTTACTAAACCACTGGCCTTTGACTCATTCAGCATTTTGAGGACCAGATTGGGTGTGATTGACATAAATGCATGAACTTGATGACTGATGATTTCTGAATTTTCTATATTTCATTTTGTTTATATTAGTTTTTTTTTATTTGATTATCTATTTCTTGTTAGTTTTTATTCTCTGCTGATTTTCTTTTTATTGTTATTTTCCTGATTTGAGTATTTATTTTAATGTAATCTCCGACTTATTCTTGATTTACTGCTTTTCTTCTAAATCAAATCACTGCTCACTACTGCTGATAAACTAGATTTATGACTTAGAGTTTTACCTTATTTTTGTTTGGAGGCTTGTAAGCAGTGATTGACTCCTCTAAATCTGCTAAAGGGAAGAAACATTGATGATTGTTTCTCTTCCTCTAACTCCTTTAATGGTGTATTGTTTCTTTTGGATAAAATCATCTTCAAAATTAAAAAGTTGATTTTTGAAATAGAGATCTATTTTATCTTCTTACAGTAATCTACCTCATATGAATAGTATTTTCAAAGCTTTGGATTATTGTTATGGTTTTTCTTAATCAGGTGATTGCACTTATCATATAATGCGTGGTTTTTATTTTGTGAATTACTCCTCCTTATTGTAGAGAGTGAGTTTTGTCTTCTCTTATGTCTAGAAGGTAATTTCACAATTAAGATTCTTTAACGATTATGAAAGGAAGCAAGTTTGTAAAAGATGCATAAAGAGCACCAAATTGAAGAAAAAAAGGGCACAAAATAAGCCCAAAGCTGAAAAGATGCATAATATTGCCAAATTGGAAAGATATACTAAGTGTATCAAAAATCGAAAGATGTGCAATGTGCGCTAAACAAATTGAAAAAGAGGTACAAAATGAGCCCACAAAAAAATAAGCTTTCTTCCCTTTCAGATCTTCAAATGTCTTAGAAAAATCCATGCGCCACATAATATTTTCAAAAGCTTGAGATAAAAAATTATGAATTCTAATTCCTTACTTTGTAATACTATTCTATCAGATATTTTTCTGGAACGAGGCTTGAAAAAATCTCTTTTCTAATCTATTTTCTTTTCTTTCTAATTAAAATTTTATTTGAAAGGAATTTGCACTTGTAAGGTGTCCGAGGTAGGAATTATGAAAGTTGATTTTTCAGCTTTTTCTGGATTTCAGCGTGGTTGATTTTCTTCTTATCGACTTTTGAATTGAAAATTAAGGAAAACTCTGATTTATTGGAGTAGATCGATTAAAAAAAAGGTTTTTAAATATTATTTTCCAATTTCTATTTTTCCTTAATTTACTTTGATTTTATTTTTTTTCTTTTTTAAGTGTTTTTGGGACTCCCTGATCTTTCCTCTCCATTCTTCATCTTGGTCAATTTTTTTCACATCATCCTAGATGATCCATACATCATCCTAGACGATCCATTCAAATCATTCCCACCATGATCCAATGGCTGGTATGCACCAATTATTGGTGATCATCTTAGATGATCCACCTCATCGTCCTGGATGATCCACGTGGCAGCAGTTGGACGATTTAAATTCAGCCCATCTGATTCATTTATTGCATATCATCCTGGACGATTTACCTAATTATCCTTGATGATACCTTTAGTCAAAAATCATCTAGCCTGTCTCCTCGGGATGATCATTTGTGTCTAATCATTATGGATGATATCTGATCATCTTAGATGATCTAATTGCCTTTTAACCAATCATCATGTATGCTATTATTGCCCAAATCATCTTGGACGATCTTGCGATCGTCCTGGATGATCTGGATGAATTCTATTTAAACAACCATTTTTTCACCATTTTTCACCATTCTCCTTTTTATCCTTCATCCACTCATATTCTAATGGCTGGTGGCAAATGATCTCGGCATCCGGGTGCTAGTTCCTCCAGGGAAAATGTTGATCCCCGCTTTCCTGAAGCAACCCATAAGGCGACTTCCAGCGATACCTTGAGGTGGGGATCACCCAATCCAAAATCGTCAATCCCTGCATTCTGACTTATCCTATCTTAGATCTTTTCGCCCACACTTCTCTCACATTCATCCTGACTTTAGCTTTTCCATTCAGTACTGAGCTTTTATATGTTTTCTTTACGAAACTTCGCATCGATTCCTCTTACTCTGCCCTTCGACCTTTTGTCAATCATCGCCCTGCTGAGCTAACCACCCAAGACTTCCATGATATTCTTCAACTCTTAATTACTGGCGACAAACTCTATCTCTTCTCCTCTGAACCTGATTTTGACTAGAGTGAAGCAAAGCGATTTCTTAGGGGCACCAATGTCCACTATCGTGATAATGCTTGCCCTTCCTTACTTAAGGATTCTTGGACAATCCAGCATGTCTTCCCTCCTCTATCATTCCAAAAGCTGGGGACCAAATCCACATCTCCCCCTTACTCTCCCTGACTACCTTCTACATCCTATCCCGCCATGATTTCAATGCTACCGATCTCCTCTTTTGTTACATCGAACACCTCACTAGCATTAGGGATTCGGGCCATAGGAGATGCCTAAATCTAGCCTTAGGACACATCATTTCCTATGCTCTCGAGACCAAATACAATCTGTAATATTCGGATCCACCCGATGTCCCTCCTTCCTTCTTCTCTAACAATTTCTTCCATGTTCTACACAGTATACACCTTCATCTAGAGCCCAGCCCGGATCTTGAGGGAGATGAGGATGAAATTTCCCTGGTACCCGCACCTGCTCCTCTCTGAATAGAGTCACCTCTAGATCACCTAGTGCACTAGTTTGACCAGTGAGAGGCACATTTTGACTCCTACGTCGTTGCCCAGGAGCAGCAGCATGTTGAGGATTTCAATCACTTCAACACCTATGTAGCCCAGCAGCAGTAGCAGCACGACTAGGACATGGTCTAGTTTGGAGAGCAGTTTGCCGCTCTTCACAACCTCTTTCAGCCACCACCTTCTCCTCCATCTGATCAGGATCCCCCTTTCTTATACTTTGTTTATTTTTGCTGTTATTTGTGTAGTTTCTTTTTGTTCTATTTCCTTTGTCAGTATTTCTATTATATTTTTCCCTTTTTTGAGATGTCAAAAGGGGGAGTAGTTTATATTATTTATGGTTCATTGTAAAGTTTTTTGAATTATCAATTGGAAATGCTAATGTTCACTGTGTTATTTACTGAATTTTGAATTAATAATAAATATTTTCCATCATCAAAAAGGGGGAGATTATTGTGAATCTGGTCTCAAGGACAATGATTTTGATGATAGAAAACCTTTTTGTTTCTGTTTGAGTGACTAATCTTTCAGGTTCACAGGATCAATTGCATTTCAAACCAGCCCAAGATCGAGTCAGTCTATTTGTGGTTCAAGGTCAATATACTTTTTCTTTTTTTTTGAGCCAAATGTAATGTAATAGATCCCCAAGCTAAGTAATCTTGCATACACACTCAGGGGATAGTTTTAGTGAGGTAGAGTTTCTATTTCAAATTTTGTTCAAATCATCCTAGTCGATATTCATATCGTCCTAGATGATCCAATGAAAATAGAAACCCTAACTAGGGCAGCCATGTTAAGTCAGTTTGATTAAGTAGATCATCCTAGATGATAGACCCATCGTACAAGATGATAGGCTCAAATCAGAAATTCTCAGTTGCCAGATTAAGTTAGGCAAGTTTTTATTTTTAGAGATTTGGTCTAATCGTCCTTGATGATACATGTATCATCCTTGATGATCCATTACAATCATGCCTAAATTAGTCTGGTGATTAAGGAAATTAATTAAGGTTTGATTGATTCGATCATATCATCCTGGATGATCACAAGATTATCCTGGATGATCAATTAAAATTTCTAATCTTCCAGAGCATTTCACCTGGATGACCCGAACAATCCTCTGGATGATATTCCCGATTTTGAAATAATTGTATGGGATGATATAAATATCATCCTGGACGATCAGTTTATTTTGAAACCGTCCTGTACGGTTTGGCTGTACGACCTGAGGAATCTGCTAGATATTCTTCCTAGTTTGAACTAATCGTCCTGGATGATCTCAAGATTATCCCAGATGATCTGAATAGATTTTGTCTTCTAATCATCCAGAAGAACCAAATTGTCCAGGCCAAAAGGGTTTGTTTTACACTGATCATACAGGATGATCTTTGATGACCAGTTGAGATTTAGGGCAATTTTTGAGCCCTCCTATTTAAGATCTTTTTCATTCAATCATTGAGATCTTTTTCCACTGTCCTTTCCTGTGAGAAACTTGAGAAGGAGAGAGAGAGAGAGAGCTTGGGGGAGAGAGAAGATCTTATGAAAGGGAGTTTGTGAGGTGTTCACAAAGGTTGCTCTAAGTAAGGATCTGAGTCATCATCTTCGATCATCATCTCTTGTCTTGTTGGTGTCTCTATGGTAGGATCGTTTGCAAGAAGATCCAGGTTCTCTGCCTGCTTTAGGAGGAAGCAAAAGAAGTCCAGGTTCTCTGCCTGCTTCAAGAGGAAGAGAAAGGAGTCCAGGTTCTCTGCATCACCAGGTTGGTGGAAAGGAGTTTTGTACAGGCTTCTCCGCCTTGCTGTGAAGGAGAGTCATTTAGTGTTAGTGCAATACCCAGAGGGGAGGCTCCAGGGAGTGGACGTAGGTCAAGTTGACCAAACCACTATCAAATCTGGTGTGTTCTTTCTGATTATCTTTTGCATTTTTTTTTCTGTTGATGATCGTGTGATTGTTATTATTATTCTGTTATTGTTGAACAACTACACATCATCACGAAACTGTAATTATTTTAAAATATTCAAAAAGATTTTTCTAAATCATTTTTGCTCATGAATTTTTAAAATAACCAATTCAACCCTCCTATTGATTAGCCTTGGGACTAGTTCACAAGGGCTTAACATACCTATCGAACTTTCAAATAGGTCTAAAATCATTCCAACTACCAATCGAGTTGTTCTTGGGAATAAGCACGATAGAAGCGGAGGTAAATAATTTAAGGATAGAGTTCCCATCAAAAAAATCCAAAATGGCCAAAAAATGATCAGAGTTAATAATATTCCAAGCTTTCTGAAAGAACTTAGTAGTAAAACCATCGGGACAAACCATAGAATTTTCATTGATGTCACAAACAATCTCTTTTAATTCCTCCAAAGAGGGGGGTATAGAAAGTAAGTCATTATTCTTCAGAGAAATAAAATTAGGGATAATATCAGGGTTATCAATATTAAGAGTAAAAAATTTAGTATGACTATTTTGAAAATGCTGAACAACTAAATTAGCAATTTCCTCCCCATCTTCAGTAGTAGAACCATCATCACGAATTACTTAATTAATGGAATTTTTAGCTCTTTTTCTCTGAACCAAATCATGAAAATATTTGATGTTATTATCTCGATCAACTAGGTTTTAAGCAGTATCTTTTATTTCTAAAAAGCTTCCTCCTGAGCTTGTAATTTAAATGAACAAACTTTAGCCTCCTTAAGAAAATTAAAATTCGCATTAGAAGGAAATACTTGATAATTAGCCTCAATTGAATTAACTTTGTCTTCAATAATCAGAATATTAGTAAAGATATTTTTAAAAACATTGTGATTCCACTCATTAAGGATTTGATTCAATCTTTTCAAATTGAACCAAAACCTCTTCATCACATGAACCAAATTATCAGGGTGCAAAGGGGCATGCCAATTTTCTTGAACCACCTCCAGGAAAGACTCATGAAGCAACCACATATTTTGGAATCTAAATTGAGGCGAAGAGTTCAACTGTCTAGCTTGAAGCATAATCAGCAAAGGAGAATGATAAAAAGAGTTCTACTAAGATTCTCAATAGAAATAACATTAAAAGAATTAAGCTAATTGTCATTAAACAAAACACGATCCAAACGTTTCCATAAATGACCACGATTCCAAGTGAATTTGTTACCAGAAAAACCAATGTCAATCAAATTACAACCATAATCATATTATTAAAATACTCCATCGAATGATAGTTAGGTGTAGAACCCCCAGATGCTCAGAGGGATTAAAAATCGTATTAAAATCACCACCAACAAGCCAAGGTATGTTGCAAATACTATGAAAGTTATTAAGTTGCTCCCATAAAAATTTTCTAGTATTACAAGCCGAAGCAGCATAAATAAAGGAAGCAAAACAATTCAAATTTAAAAAATTAATACTACAATGTAAAACTTGAGTAAAGTCACGAATAACATCTATCCTAACAGGATCCTTCCAAAAAACCCAAATTTTATTAGCAGAGTTAGAAACACAATGCTTAAAACCCAAGAATCTAGTAGTAGAAGGTAATTTAGAGACATTAATAAGCGGCTCAAGCAAAATAAGAATAGAAACATTATAAATATGACATAAATTCTTGATTCTTAACCTAGAAGAGGGGCAACCAATACCCCTAACATTCCAAATAATAGTTTTAAACATAAGAAACAGGTTAATGACTAGCATGCAAGCGACGAGTGGTTCTAAGAGATTGTAAAATGATGTTTTTACTTTTCCTGCCTCTCCTATTCTATAATTTAGTAAATCTAATGTCATTATTATCTTGAACAAAGCATTTATCAACAATTTCCATCTCCCTTGTATCAGTAAAAGCATCACTATTAAAATGAGAGGTTGAAGGAAGCTTAATATCATTTTGTTGGGCCACCTGATTCACTTGTTGATGACATTCATCCTCCATAAACATATCCTTATTCTCCATATTTCCTTTTCTCCTCAAGGCAAGCTCATCTTTTCCATTCCCAAGAGAAAAGCTATCCTCCACTGTAGCTAATTCACCCTCCTCCAAATGTCACCATTCCCAATAATGTCTTTACTAAGTAAATCACTACCCGCATTAACTACGACCACTTGCTCTTGCTCATTCAAAACCAATGGATTAGTAGGTGTATTCGATAGGAGTATAATATTCATCTCAAGCAAATTTTTGTTAATAATATAAGGATTAATAGAGTCAGCACTTGTAATATTTTGGTTAGAAGTATTAGCCAAAATTTGCTTATCCATATTTTTACAACCAGAATATAAGATAAAGGTAGATTTAACATTTACTCCTTGATCATAATTCAAACAGTCAACATTAGTAATAAGTTGGTTTAAGATCAACACCAGCTAATTATAAAGGATCCTCAGTATTTTCAGTCATTTCAGGGGTATTGCCCTCCAATTTTCCAAGATCACGAATCATATTTTCATGAGACTCCAAATTCACAACATTTCCTTGCAGTTGTTTGGAAGAGTCTTTCTCCTTACAAAGATGAGGATACTTCCTAAAACATTCATTCATACCATGACCATGCATTTTGCAATGAGAAAAAAAAAGGGCAAGTTTTCAAATTCCACTTTCTGGAAATAACCCTTCAACTCCGACCCAATCCAAATTTCATTTGGATGTTTCTTAGAAACATCCAAACATCCAACTCAACCAAAACCCAAGCCATGGATGATCGGGAAATAGAAGCATTGGCTTGGTCTGTTTGTAAAGGCCTTCCAAAAATTGTAGCCAAACCAAATAAAATTTGAGCATTAAAGAAGTGAAGTCACAGATTCAAAAAAGAAATCCACACAAGAGCAATAGGGGATTCCTCCCTAACATCAAAAATTGGAGTCCATTTGAGCAAACGTATTTGATATGCTTGGATATAAAAAGATCTCCTAGCAAATATATGGCTATAGTTAAGATCATTAGAAAGTTGGATCTCAATATGCCTTTGATTAAGTAAACTGATATAAAAAGTGCCCGATAGTTTTAGGTTAACAAAAACTTTTGTATTACATCAAGGTTCGAACGTCTCAAGAGAAACTTGCCCACCAGCGTTAAAGCATACAAAGCAGCTAACTGAGCAACCATAGAGTCCTCCAACATCAAAGCCGGACAACCCTTAAATGAAGTATGAATAAACTATAGCTTAGATGAAGAAGAAGAGGAACCACCCAAAATATCTTTGAACGATCGAGAATTACCCTCAGCAAGAGAGGGAGACGGAGGGAAGGATGACGATGGAGCCGTCATCTCCCAAAGCCCAAAAAATGCATAGAAACTTCAAAACGAACACAGAAGAAAAATAAGAAAACAAAGGAAATAAAATAAGCGAAAAATCACAAGAAATCCATGCCAGGAGGGCAAAACCAGCGAGCTTAGCTGGATATAACATACGAGATTTAAATAAGATTAGATTTTCTTTTATATGTCAATAGTTAAGTCCAACTTCAATATATGCAAGTATACATGCCTAATTAAGTAATAAATTGATGAAGTAGAGTGTAGAACCCATGAGGAAGAGTTATGCTTACTGTATTAAAATTATTACTATTTACTCTAATTACATAAGTTATCTTATTGAAGTAAAAAAATATTTTTGAGTTTTTACCACTGAATAAAAATTATCTTCCTACACTCCTTAAACTTATAGAGTTGCTTATACAAAGTAGGCTAAATTCTCCCAAAGATTTGTATCTTTCACTTCCCTAACCTCTCTTAGATTTTACTCTAAGAGGGTTTTAGAAAAGTACACTAAAAATTTTCTAAATTTTACAAAAGTGACTGAACTCCTTTACAAACAAAATTGAACATCTATTTATAGGAAAAAACATTAATGGCCTCAAGTGCCACATCGATTGATAAAGTGGCACCATTGCACTTAAATCTGAACTAGCATCTCGACGCTGATAGGTTTACTCCACTACGATGCTTCATGATGTGAATGGTTATTGATTGTATAGATGCGTACTTATGCTATATTGGTCATCGCTCTAAGAAGTTGTAATTACTATGTCATAGTGCTCTAAAAATCTAAGTACTATGACACCAATATAGATTTTTTGATACTAAGGCATTTGAATTATAGCATTACAGCATTCATTTTCCTTAAAACCCAACACTTCCAAGCAAAATGTTCAATATAGTTGTCCTATTAATATAGTTGCATTGCTATGATGCCACTGTAATGCTCACTATCACAGATGATGGCACTATAATGTCCTGAAATAGTGCTTCAATGGAGTTGGTTTCATCTCAGTGGCATTATTTAATTTGACACCATGGCGCTATGTGATACTTTATATTTTTCAACATTTTTGAGTATTTCTTGTACATGAATAACTAAAACGAAAAAGTTTCATTGAAATTTAAATGTAATTAAAAGTACATAATTTACACATTACACTTGTAACCAAAGGATTTGGTCTTCGTTGAATTCTAATCTAGGGGCTAAGCGGTGACCAAGCCTATTTTGGGTTTGGGTCAAACCACATAAATTTTTTTTGTGTTCTATTTAATTTGATTTGCTTTATTTTTCATATTACGCTCAGATCACTAATTTTCTTCAAAGAAAAATTTAATATTTTTTTATAAATTATCATTCTAATTAATCCACAACCTAATTCACCCCCCTCTGGGGTTTCCATAGTGCTTTGCATAAGCATTATCAATCACATTGAACTGTAAAAACCAACAACCATTCGCATGTAAATCATTTCACATCACAAAAAACACATGAAAGAATAGCAGCCCGACCTAAAATTAGAGTTGGTTATCATAATAAATAATTTATAGTTGGTGTAACAGGTTGTGTGGTTTGAATATGTCCTGAGCTTATTGTTGTTTGAAGTTTTCTATGTATTGAGTTTTGCTGAAAGTTAAGAAAACTTTAATTTGAGTTTAAGCTTAAGTATTTTTGATGTTTTGAGATTTATTTTTGGATAGATTTTGATTGCCAAAGTTGATTAATGTTTGGTTATTTATAGTCCTTTGGTTAGTCACTGAAATCTTTAATCCAATACACATTTATCTTCTTAAGAGGATTCAAGTGAGGTGTATGGAAGCATCAAGTGCATGAGTATTTTATTACTTAATTTTCAATGGTTATTTAAGTTAAATAGGAATTACCTTTATTAAACCAATGTTATGAGATTTATTTAACCCTCCTTTGGGCTAAGGTAATAATAGCCTTGTAAACTCGAGTTACCCAATAATTAATTTTCTTTTTAAGTTTTATTGTTGGTTGCTAATTTTTAGTTAGTTCATTTCATTAATTACTGATTTGTAAGATTTACAATTTAACACTTACGTCCCATCAATTCATTCATGGCATTGTCATAATGAGCATAAGGATCAAAGCCTCCTTAGGACACATAGCCCCCTAACTCGAGGTATTATAGGCTAAAAGTTTTATTGATAGAGTGTGTAGTGTAATTATTATTCATCTAATTTAATTCCTTGAGTTAGTCATTTACTAAATTTTTTGTGATTTATTCGATTTTCATATTTATTTAGTTATTTAATTAATTAATATTTAACCAAATTTTGATTTTTTGATTCACTTTGAGTTTTAGAAATTTTATATTTTTTATAAATATTGGACTCAATTATGACTTCAATATCTTTTAGTTTCTGTCATTTAAAGTTTTCTATAATTAGTTATGATTTTTGCAAGCTCAACCATCTTAATTAATTAGAAAGTTTAGACATTTTTATTTAGCTTCAATTATGGAAATTTTATATTTTTCATAAATACGAGACCCAATGATGTGTCCAATGCCTATGAGTTTATGTTATTTGGATTTTGTTTGTAATTAGCTATGAATTTTTTCAAAATTAGTCTAATTAAATTAATTAATTAATTCAAGTTATTAGGGAGATTTTGGTTTATGCTCATAATTAACTCCAAACACCTTCAAATCTCCCCCAAATATTAGTAATGACTCATAGGGATGACTACTAGTGTTCTAAAAAATTAAAAAAATTACAATTATTTAATTTAATTAATTAATAATTTTTTTAATTTTTAAATTACTTTTTATTTTGAGGTTTTGTGGTGATGCTTTTAAATTTCTCTTATTAACTTTTAATTCTAAGCAGTATAACAAAGACTTTGTATTTTTTAATTTAAATGAATTATGATTTAATTAAAATTTGAGGCTAATTATGTCTTTGCATTTTGGGTTCATTAATTAACAAGGCAAATAAACTGAATTTCAATGAAATTTGAAATATAAGTCACCAGAACATGTACTCAAACCCACAAAAATTTAAGTTGTGAAAGCCCACTTAGGTCTCATAATTGATCCCCAAAGGTAAATACATCTATATCATTGGAGATTTGTTTTGGAAAATCTGCTATTTAGATTTGGGGAAAATTAGTGGCATTCTAATCCTTGCATAAATAAAACAAACCATGACAAAAAGAGGACCTAAATATAAGTGCATTTAAAGTTATGAATTTTTAAAGTTTTAATTCAAAATTTGACCCAAAACTTTTGAAATCTACTCACCAAACTTGGATTGCTCCCCAAGGCCAAAGAAAATTATGGTATGTAACACACATGCACTAAGATCTATGTCAAAAATTGACCTCAATTGGACTGCGAGATAGGAAGTAGTTAAGGAAAATCATAAAAACTTCAACCTTAATTGCACAATATACAATGGTCAAAATATTTTTTATCATTTTTAATCTAAAATTAAGCTTAATATGGTTAAAAATGTGCCTAAGAACTCCTTTTTCAAGTAAGGAATGAAATTTTGGTGAATTTTCAAAATTTTAGGGCATTTTTAGATTTATTATAATGCAAAAAATCAGATTTAACCACCAATGGAAATCATTACTAATGTGGATGAATATCTTCTTGCACTGTGATCCAAATGCCATGAAATTTAAACATAGCTTCCCCACACTCAGATGAAGAGTGGGGAAGTGTTTGGAAGCTCTTAAAAACACTTTTTAAATTATTTTAAAATGAAGGATCAAGCTAGGGTTGGATATTTATCTCAATCCAATGAGTTTCAAGGGCTATGCAAGGGCATGCTTTCTTCCTTTGAGGAGTAATCCCTATGAAGGCTTAGAAGGTTGAGGCGCTCTAGATTTTGAGTTGTGGGTGAATGAAGCTAGAATGACATTTTTCTTTCTTTTTGACTGATTCTAAGCCCTAATTTTCAAACCAAGGGTTGGGATTCACTAGGGAAACTCCTTGGATGATTACCATGTATAGGTAGTGGTTGGAGGATACTCCTTATGGCAAGAGAGTGGATAGGCAAAGGATATAATGATGTGAAAAAGATTTTTGGCCTTATATGCACATGTGGCCCCATGGGGCTGATTTGGTTTAAAATAAAGGTTAAAATTTTATTAAGAGTTGATTAGGAAGCTTCTAAAATCCATTTATGTATACCATATTGGTTGGTGTGGAGGGATATTTGAAATTTGACAAATTTGACCATTTTTTACCCCTTAAATAATTTTTGTGGAATTGACCATGTTGATTGGTCAAACTTGGTCAAGCCACCAAAGATGGGTACTAGGGAACTTAAAGAGGCTATTTGCATGAATTGTGGAGGATTTGATTGCATGGATGTGAAATTTACATTTTTAAAGTGTATATGTGAGGAATTTGACAAATTTATGTGAGTTAACCAGGTCAACTCACTCTGTAGCGACTCTCACATAGCTTGGGCTCATTTGAGAAATGCAATCGAGTAAATTTTGGTATTAGAAGGGTTGATTTGATCACATTAATTAAAATTTATTTTTTTTAAGCTTAAAGGTTAGTTTGGTCAATCATGATTGACTTAGTCAACCAAGTTTGATCATGGATCAAAGTGGGGTCGAAATCATTCCAAATAGCATTTAGAACTTCTTGGGACTAGTTTTAAGGTTTAATTTGGTTCAAAACCATAAAATACATGTTTAAAGGAGTAAGGGGCCTTTTGGCCAACCATGACTGACTTGGTTAACCCCACTTGACCAAAGCGTAGGTCTAGGTTCAATGTAATCCAAATCATATTTGGGATATATTTGAATTAGTTTGAGGGTTTGGTTTAATTGAGCCTATTGAAGTTCTTTAAAAAGTTTTATTTAAGAGGTTTTGGAATTTATGGGTTTCATGATTAACTATGGTAAACCATGGTCCACCAAGGGTCCATGGATGTTCAAACCAATATGACATTTCTTGTGGACATGTTTAAAGGTTTTGGGAGGGCTTCCGAGGTAAATTTCCACTAGATGCATGGTCCCATCGCATATGATGTAAATATTTAAAGGTTTTATAACCAGTAGAAATTTATAATTTGGGAGGTTAGACAGCTTGGAATGCTTTCAAATTGGTATAGTGACACTAGGGAATGCCTAATCAATATGAAACTGACTAATCGTGACTCAAAATTCATTTGATAGGATTTAGAATCATTTTAAAACTCCCCTAAAATATTTAAAAATCTAAGTGATTTAGGGTTTAATTTGAACATTTAGATTTATGGATTTGGGATTTTGAATTATATTTTGATTTTAAATTTTATCCTCACACCAAAAGAAAGGTCAACACTTCCCTGAGACAATGTTGCACCCTTATAGTTTGGGTGGTCAGCTTCTACCCACAGGCGGGGAGGCTCTTATCAAGGAAAGTAGGATTTACTTTGATGCGACCAAGATGAGCTGTAGTTTACTTTCAAGTTATGTTATCTTACTATATTATCTTCAAATTTTTATTTGAATATGAGTTGAAAAAGTTTTTTTTCTCCTAAGAAACTAGCAAAATATTCAGGCACATGCAAGAAAGAAATTTATAAAAATTAGGTATTTCTAGTGCACAATAAATGCAAAAAAATGAATCAACTAAAATAATAAAATAAAGTATAATGTTCAAATTTTATGTGGCAAGTTCCACTAAATATAACCCAGCATCTTCTAAAAATTAAAGGCGGTCAGACTCCACCGATAATAACTTGGATTCTATTACTATGGAAGGACACAAATGTTTTAAAATAAATCATTTTTTAAACTTCTTTTCTTCTCTTCAGGCTTCGTATTTGTTTATTTCTTCTCTCCAGGTCTTGTATTGTCCCTCTAATAAAGATACAAAATGAAAAGAACTTCCCTTTAAAGGAAGTTCTTTCCCCTTTGGAATTAATTCTTTAATGGAGAAAATGCCTTATTTTATGCTTTTCACAAATCTTTTACAAATTACATGTAAAAATAAAAATGAATCTATACTCTCTAGAGGTTAGAAAAAAATTTTATATATGAATTCCAAAACTTATCATATCATAATCATTTTCCCATTTTGAGCAAACTGTAAGCTTGGCCATGCTTTTTAATTAAGGGGGATAAACAGTGAAAGCACATGTAGAATTTTAATTAGATAAAAATTAAATAATTTTAATCCCCTTTTTAATCAATAGCTCTCCGAAAACATGGCCACCTATAGAAAATTATGATTAGCATTAAACATCTAGATCATTCCTAACCTAACGAAATCTATATTCCCATCACAAATTTTATCATAAGCATCACAAAACATAACAAACCATAACAACTAGCATTCATTCACACACTAATAATTTTTCAGATAACAGAGAAAACACATAAAACAACAACATCCCAGAGTAAAGCTAGAGTTGGTTGCCCTTTTAAAGAATTTTAAGTGTGTGCAACAGGTTATGGGGATTGGATATTTTTTAAGCTCTTTATTATTTCAAATTTGCTTTTTTTTTGAATTTTTTCTAGCCTAAAAGAAGTTTAAAATTAATTCAAGTTTTAATATTTTAATATTTTAAAATTTATTTTAAAGTGGATTTTAAATGTTAAAGTTGATTAATAATTGATTTTCTGAAGTCCATACTTAATTGTTGATTTAATTTGACCAAACTTTTACTTTATATTCAAGCAAGTTTATTAAAGTTTCCATTTATTTTTATAAAAAATAGATTTAATTTAGAGTTTAATGGCATTTATTTTGTATTTTTCTAATGTTTATTTATTTAAATAGGATTTTTACAAATTTCTCCAATAAATTGTATTTATTTAATTACCTTAATTAGAGTATTCTTAATTTATGTACTAAATCTACTCCAATTGTATTTATTTATTTAATTACCTTAATTCATTAATGACACTTAAGGATGATTAAGTGTTTAAAATTATTTAGGGATTACCATTATTATTTTTTAATTTATATATTTAATTATTTTTTTGTAATATTAGTGATACGTCATCAAAAAATTATCTTGATCGGACACGAATCTCGAGGCAAAATCAAGTTGGAAACTTCCGAAATTAATTTTGGGACCATCCGAACTCTGATTCCAGCAAACTTACAGTCGAACTGAGCGTCTCGAAAAAATGAACCCAACGACACCAAATTCGACCCAATCCGAGCCCAAATGGGTCCAAATCAAGGGTCAGAAGCAATATTGGAAGGTTCAAACCATAATTTGGATTACCAAACGGTCTCCAAATGTGACATGCTTATAGTCAAATTGAGCGTCTCGACGAGATGAATCCAACGAGCGCAAGATTGCCAAATTCCGACAACAGTAAGACCTTCAAATGTCCAGCGAACGGTCTATGGTTAAGGGATTCAAGATCAGCCATCCATTCAACCACTCTCTAACTACCCCTGATCTTCCACCTATTTATGGGCCATGCCACTCACGAAAATCTATAAATAGAGCCCCCTCTCCTCTTGAAAAAGACACCTATTCCTAAGGAGAAAAAGAGAGAGCTCTTGCCCCCTCGCTCCTCCTCGACCATCGTCGGAGTTTCGTCGGACCACCGCCTAACGCCGGAGTTCCGCCGAACCACCACCTGAGGCCCTGCTCTTCGCCGAACCACCACCTGAGGCCCTACTCTTCGCTGGACCACCACCTAAGGCCCTGCACTATGCCGGACCACCACCTGAGGCCCTGCACTTCGCCGGACCACCACCTAAGTCCCTGCTCTTCGCCGGACCACCACCTGAGGCCCTGCTCTTCTCTGAACCACCACCTTACGTCCTGAGTTCTACCGGACTTCCACCTGAGGTCCGAACATCCGCCGAAGCATCACCTGATGTTCAAAGTTATATCGGAACACCAACAAAGGTCCTCCTGACCTCTGACATCATATTAAGGTCATTCTGACCTCCAATGCTAGCCGACTACGGTCCTTCTGACCTCCGTCGCCCCACCAAATAAGGTCCTTCCGACCTCTATCATCTGATTACGGTCTTTAAGACCAGCAACATCAGTCAACTATGGTCTTTCCGACCTCCGCCGCTTGACCAACAAAGGTCCTCCCGACCTCTATCCTCAGACTACGGTCTCCCTGACCTACAACGTCTGTCAAGTACGATCTTTCCAACTTCTATCACCAAACAACAGTCTTTCTGACCCCTGTCTCCCGCCAAGCACGGTCTTTCTGACCTCTATCGTCTGCCAACTATGGTCAGCAGACCTAGCAAAAATGTATATATTAATTCTCACCATGTAATGCACTCTATATGATGTATATTGGCTATATCAAGCCAAGTCCTTCCCCAAAACGGAGGACCTCGTTTGTAAACAACTACAAATACTAGTGGATTCATTCAAACTGGGCCACGACCCATGGTTTTTCCCTCTTTCAGGGGTTTCCATGTAAAAACTCTGGTGTCTCATATGAATATTACACCCTCTCTCTTTCATCTGATTGTGTGCTGGATTTTCGTATAATGCTAAGAAGCTAAGCTTTATATTTCTCTACCGCCGCGAATACTCTAGGACGCAACAATTAGTTAATTTTTTTTAATAATCTAATGGGAATTTTTTTTCCATGAAAGATCATTGGATTTGTAATTAACAGAAATTTCCTTTGCATTTTTAGAATTTAATTTGAAATTATTATGATTTAAAGAAAACCCTAAGCCAATTATGCAAGGTGGTTTTGAGTGTTCTAATTGACAAAGTAAGTGAACTTTAAAATCCTTGAAATTTAAACCATAGGTTCACCAGAACAATATTAAATCTTAAGAAATTTGTGGTTCATTGGAGCCATCCTAAGGTTTAAATTGAATTTCTAAAGTAGATGCAACTATACGATTAGAAATTTCCCAAAGGCAATCTAAACATGCGATAGGGTGAAATCAATGGCCATCTAACCCTTAATACATGAACTTTAAATCCATAAAAAACAAACCCTTAATTTTCATTGGATTTGCATGCATATAAATTAAAATTTCTATGTTATTTCATGATCCATGAACTTTGGTTACTCAATTGAAGGCCTTAGATTTCCAATTGGTATGAAAATTCTTTGAGATGTGTAAAACATATTTTAGAATCATACATGTTAATTTCAAACAATGGTGACATTTATTTAATGAGTAATTAAAATAATACCCTAGAGGGAACTCTTGAAATTGCATTTAATCTCTTAGGAATTAAGATGTCAAACCATAAGGCTTTTATAGAACTCCTCAAGAAAAATCTAATGATCCCAAGAACACCTAATTTGGCCAATTGGGTAATTATTTACAAAATTTTGAAGTTAAATAAATTTCTCTAATTTTATTAAATCTATTTAAATAGTTATTAGCCCCTTTACATGTGGTGTCTTTTGGTAGGTAGGGTAATGAGTTGAGCAAAATCAGTTTAACACAATATTAATTATGGCAGTCTGATTAAAAATAGAATAGTCATGATTTATATGAGAACCATAAGATCCTAAAGGATGTAATGAAAGCCGTTAATCTAAATCAGCGGCCCTGATTTCATCTTCAACTTCCCATACTAATCCTTAACTGTGAGGGATTTTGGGAAATATCTAGGAGATTTTTCGGATGGATCTTGTTCAAATTTTTTTAGAGCTTCATCTAGTCAAGAAGATTCACTTCAACACTTAGAACCCATTGGATTGATATTCTTTTAGAGATGATATTATGTTAGGATGGCTTAGGAGAGATAGATGGAGATTTTATTCATTGATTAACGAAGCCCTAAGAATCCTTGGTGAGAGAAATAAAATGTTGGATAAATTTGGTGGCTTTGCTTTGTCCCTATTTACTGTCTGCTTTATAGGGGCTACTGGTTATACAAGTTTTTTGTGGGTTATCTTGGCTTCCTTGGTTATCATTCATAGGTCTTTGTGTTATCATGCTGGTTGTTGAGTCATGGGATTATCATGTTGGTTCAATCTAGTATTTTGGTTGGTGGGACTAGAATTATAGTGGTGGATTAATTATCATTGTTATGCCCTATTGCCTATCTATTTCTTCTAATACTGACATCTTATGCATGGTCTACTTGACGTGCCTAAGTGCACTTTTGTGTAGATTTAAGTGGCAATTGGGTTTTCATCATTATCTCATCTTTGATACTAAGTTCCTAAGCTTAACTAGCCCATCTCATCTCAGTGATCTTGGTTCTCTATACTGGCTTTTTTCTTTTACGGGATTTGTGTCTTTTATTGGTTGGGTTTGCTCCAGTGTTGGCCTTGAGAGTAATATTTGGTGTGCTGTTTAGTTTTATAAATGTAGTTGTTTTAGGAGAACTTCTGTTAGGTTTGGGGCTTTGTGTGGCTTTTATTGTGAGTGCTATTTTATGCTTGTTGGTATAGCTATTTGATTGTGGGTTTATACTATTTTTTTAGGGGGTATGATGTCCTCTTTGCTTATTTCTATAGGCTTTTAGTGAGTCTGTTGGCTTGTTGTCATTGCATTTTGGTGTTGTTGTAGTGGATTTTGGATAGTATCATTCTTTGCTTACTCTTTAGATTATGGTTTGTTTTGTTGTATCATCTCTGTAGCTGTTGGATTTCTATTTTCCTTTACTGTTGGGGGCTCTGTTGGTGTGTTATCTTGAACTTGGTGGTTAATTTGGGCTTCAACATTGATCTTGTTCTTTTCCTCACTGTTGACTGTTTGATTTTCTACTGTTTGGGGTCGTGTGATCTTATGCATTTTGGGGACACCAATTATTAATTCCTCTGGTATGGGGTCTATTGGTTGTTTTATTTTGTCACTATGGTCTCTAGGTGTCATTTGGCTATTTTTTGCCTTTAGTGGTCTGTCCTTTTAAAGTTTAATTATTTTATGACCTTGCTGGGGGGTGGGGGTTATTACCGCCATTTTGGGGATTTGAATCTCATTGTTGCAATTATTGATGCTCTAATTTCTTATTGTCTTGTGGTTCTGCCTTGGTGTTGTTTCCTTATAAAAAGATCTTGGTGGGTGACCCCTGTTAGTATTTCCTTCATTATTACTACCACTGTTGTTGGCTACTTCTTACTAATGTTTAAGCTAAGCTTTGGTGCCAATTCTTTTACCTTTCTGTTAAGAGGTGGTTAGTCCTTTGGGCAGGCACAAGTGAGCCTGTATCGGTAAAGACATGATTGTAGGATCTTACTCTTAGCCAGTACAGATACGTATCCCACTTTGGTTTTATCTATTATCACTTTTGGCTAAAGTTTCTCTTCATGGAACTTATCTGTTGCAATTTTTGGTCTTCACACCGAGTTATTATTGCTTCAATATAATTTGATTATTTATAACAAGCAATTATCTTCATGTGTTTGCTATTTTGTTTAATAAGTATTACAAATTTACTTTTACTTCTAACAAGTCATTAATTCCTTATGTTATTCCCTATTCTGCAATATCTCTTTTGTTCCTAACATTTTTTTACAGGACCAATTCTAGTTTTAAAATTTAGGCTCCTAATTTTTTGGGTTGAAGGATGGTTCTTAAATTTTATCAGTTGACCCTTCCTATTTTTTGGGTGTCGGATTCTTACCACCCTAGAATGTACTTAGGATTCCATGTACTCTTTATTAGCAAGGACCTTGAGATCAAATGTTTTGTTTTATCTTTTTTTGTAGCTCTTTCGAGTAGTACTGAGCTCTAGGTGCCTTTAAGGACCTTGTAATTTTTATTTTAATCAACATGTATGCCCCTCTGTGGGTTTCCCCTAAAAAAAGTGTTGGATACAACATCTCTAGGGAATCCCTTGAGATAACTTATTGTAGAGGCATATATTCTTAAATTAAAAGCGATGCTTTCCCACTTAAAGTATGCCTTTTTAGGAGAGGAATCATCATAGCATATAATTATTTCTACTTCGTTTGGAGAATATCAAGAAGCAATGTTAATTAGAGTTCTTAGAATTTATAAGAGAGCTTTGGGTTGATCTATTGCTGACATTCAAGGGATTAGTTGTCAATATGCATGTGTAAGATTTTGTTAGAGGAATCTTTTCAACCTAATGGTGATCCAAAAAAGAGTTTAAATCCTATTATAAATGAAGTAGTGATGAAAGAGATCCTTTTAGGGTTCGATGTAGGTATTATTTATCTTCTTTCTAATTGTCATTAGATTAGGCCAATTCACTGTGTGCTAAAAAATGGAGGGTTAATTATAGTTACTATTAAAAAGAATGAACTTATTTCAACTAATACTGTGATAGGGTGGAGATTTTGTATAGATTATAAGAAACTCAATAAATTCACTAGTGAGGCATATTGACCTCATTTTTGTATAAGGTTAATTCTTGAAGCATCATTTTTATTCATGGTACTTAATCATTAAGTTCCATTCATTCAATCAATAAATTCAAACTTCAATCATTTAAATCCAATCAATTCACCATGATCAGCTATAATGATTCAATCCTTAAAACTTTGGTTCAGTCATTCAATATTCACTAAGAAATCAATTAATCAATCAAATATATTTAATCATTTGAAACCATGCTTCAATCATTATTCAATTTTTTAGTTATTGTTGAATAGTCAATTAAGCCTATATAAATAATCAAGCTCCCATCGATCATCAAGTTCAACATTCCATTCAATCAATTTCAACAAATTCAATTCTATCATTAAACATAAATTCAATAAACTCAAAATCAATCATCATGCTCAATCCTTTGTGATTCAAAACTTAAACCTTGTTCAACTCAATAGAATTTACTTACTCAGTGACCTTAAATAAGTCTAAATCAGTTAATAATCTTTAATGTTTAAATATTCAAATAAAGTTCAAATCTAAACTCTTAAAGCCATGGATTTTACCTTTTCTTGGTAGTCCATAACTTGATCAAAACCATAGGTCAAACCTTTGGAATTTTAATTTTTCAATCACATATTTATTATACATATCCCTAGAGTCTACCTAGTCATTTTGGAAGCTTTAATTTCCTTTCAAACCCTTAAACTTAAAGCTCAATGGATCCAAAACCTTTAAATATTTACAACCCTTGCCACTCATATGGAATCTTGATGCAAACAAACTTTTAAACCTTTACAAATGGACTAAAGATGTTCATAATCACCATTGTAATGATTTGAACACATTTAGGTCCATAGTTGACCATGGTTAACCTTGCTTGACCCATAAGACCCTTAAAACTTAAATCTCTTCCATATGCATAAAGCATATTACAAACTCTAATCCAAGCTCTAAGTTTGACTCCTAGGAATCATAGATTCATTATTGATCATTCCTAGGCCGAAGGTGACCCATGGTAAGCTTAATAAATCATAACTAGACACTTTGATCATTAAAGGACCCTTTGAAGATAAGCTTTCAATCATGCATATAAAGTCAGTTAAACCATACGAAGACCTTCAAACTCCTCCAAACATTAACACTTGATTATTAAATTGATTGAACCCTTCATAGACCTTATTGAAAAAAGATCACCATTGAACCTAAACTTGACCTAAAAACCCCATATGTTTAATTCACCTGATGTAGATCATGGCATGGACTAAAACCATTGCCAATAAGTTCCAAATGTCATTTTGAATTTATTGGACCCAATCATATACAAGTCAAGCTTAGTTCACCAAGTCAACCTATGTTTACCAAACTAATAATTAGGTTGAGTTTTAATATAAAAATAAATTTTGTTATTATTGTCGAATCAATAATGAAGTAGTAGTTTGTCTTTTGACATAATATGTTATTATCTATGCATATTTGACTAGAGAAACATAAAGTGAAAATAAGTTCATATAATTTATTTATCCATAAGAATTTTCTTTGGACTCCACCAGGGATGGGTGCCACACATTATCTTTAGTGGTTACTAGACTTTTAATTTGTAGTAGACTTGCTCTTGTAGTGGGTTCAAAATACCCATCATGTTGTTGGTCGTTTCATTAATTTCACCCTTAAGTGGAAGTGATCAGCATTTAAAATCTTCAACCTACCCTAAATTGAATTTAGCCTAAGTTAAACCATCATCCTTAAAATCCAGATTAATATCATTTTAAAATCCAAAATCAAAACTCTGGTTTTAATTCATTCCCTAGTTTGGAATAATTTATCTTAGTTACATTTCCTTATGTATTTTGGTGTGGTTATTTGGCTAGGTCCAGATCAATCATTTTAAAATCCTAAATCTAAGCCCTAGTTTCAATTCATTCCCTAGTTCTAAATAATGCAGCCTTGATAGATTTCCTTACATAGATTAGTGTGGTTATAAAGAATAGGTCAAGGTCAATCCTTTTAAATCTTAAAGTTGAAATCTATATTCAATAAATTTTAAATCCTAAATATAAAATTCAATTTCAATAATTTCACTATCATTGAATATTACATAGTAGTTACATTTCCTCGTGTAACTTGGCATTGTTATACGGACTAAGTCTAATTTAATTATCTCAATCTTAAATAAAAATCCAGTTTTATTCTATTAAACTAATTTTGCAGTTTTAATAAATTCAGTTTAGTATTTGCTCCAAACCAAACTATATGGTCAAAAGCCAACGAATTCATAAACTGATATAAAAAAAATAAAAAAATAAAAATAATAAAAAGTAAAAAAGAAAAAAATTCTTAAAATGATACAAAAATCTGGTTCAATTTAAAATGACAGGAAAACTAAACTTTAGTTTCTCTAATAACCTGAACATCTCATTTAGCTAGGCCTAGTTTTGTGAGAGCATTACAATCAAGTTTGATTTCGATTCATGGAATTTGTAGATGACTTTCAATGGATCATAATCTGAAGTGATTATATCTTCTAATGCATCTACCAAGAAACCTGTTATAGCCTTCAACTTAGAGGGAGGGTCTATATCTACTTTTGTAGTTGCTAACCCTTTGTGTTCTTCTACTTGACTTTCCCTAAATATGTAGTCAACCAGCAATTAAAATTACTAGTTTAGTTTATTGTCCCTATATTTAATAAATCTAAGAATTGGTCATCTTCTGCTAAAAATGAGATGACCATATCTTATTGCCATAATAAGAACCACAACATGTGGTGAAGAGCAAAGAAAGCTAAATTAATAGAAGAGATTTTGTTAAATGTTATAATGGAAATAATAGTTGATGAGATTCTTGTTACCGCACAACTGCTAGATGGAAGTCATTTTCATCCCTAGGTAGTCACAGGTGGGGAAGAAAGCATCATTAGAATTACTAATTCTCCACCCACAAAGTTCTATAATGAACCAATTGTCCCTTCCTTATTTGTGAGAAAGAGAAAGTTTAAATAATTATTCAAAGGATTGTTCTAGAACTATGCAACAAGCTTTGGGCTATTTAAAGAAATTTTTTTGAAGAACATGGAAGATGTGATCATCAATGTTAAAAAATAAGAGTTGCTAAAAAGTAATTGTTATTCCTTTTCGGAGAAGAGTAAATTTTAAGGAGGTAAAGTTAACTAAGCCAGTGGTTGTTGCAGATTGTTTTAGAGAACCAAAGAAGTTCTTAAAAAATAATGTTTGAGCAATGTCAGCCAGTTTTTTTAACCAAAAATAGTTTCCAAAAGGTCCATTAATTTTGGGTGTCTGTCACATCAAGGTTACATACCATCACCTCCACTTGCATCTTATCATCCATATAATAATCCAGTTAAAGCCGCCCATTCCTCTCTAGTTCATTAATCGATAAGACATGACTGACACCCCTTAGAGGGTTATCAATTATCATCTTATCCTAATGAAAAAATGCTAAAAATATGTAAATCAACCAAGCCATATATCTACCAAGAAGAAGGTCTAAAAGTCCAAGATAGTAGCCACTTCAACTCTATTCGTCACAGCTGAAGAGCATGAAACTAAGGAGTTGAGGAGAATAAAAGGAGAAGCTTTGATGAAGTCAACACCTATTAAAGTGTATAACCTAACAACCCATACTGTGTGTCAGGAAGATCAATAAAAGATATGATGAATGAATTAATGGAAAGTATTAGAAAAATAGATAAAGAGGAGGAAATTGAAATTGCAAGATGAGATATCTTGATGAAGAAATGTCTAGGAATATTTACTTGCTAGATACCAGGGCATCTACTCACAAAGACAATGGTAAAAGTAAATCAAAATTCTTAGATGTTGTGGCCAAGGAAGGTGATGCATTGGACTTAGCTAAACATTTATTAAACAAATTAATTTATAAATATTAATAAATCTTTAGCATGGAGAAGAAGATTGAAGTAATCATACCTTCGATGGTTACATTGCAAAATAAAGAATTTCCTTCACCCAAAATATAGATAAAATCACATCTAAATGAATATGCATAAGTAAATATTACAATGAAAGAGGTCGGTGAAGAAGTATTAAATTGGAAATAAAATTAGACAAGGAGTCATTTAATTTTATCGACATAAAGTAAATGCAAGAGCAACAAGTAAAAGAGGCATTAGCACAATCTTAGGGCACTTTATTAGTTTTGAGGAGTAGACCATACTTGAAAAAATTCATCATCTCATTGTCGAGGATCTAGTGATTAAAAAATAAAAACATGGCCGGAATTTGAATGATTACATTTTAAGATGGAGGAACATTTTAATCTCTAAGAGGAAGTGGGTGAAGTGTGTGATTTTTATATTGAATGTGCGAATTATGTTTATGCTATGGGTTGTAATATACTTAGGTTTTCTTTGATATGCAATACCCACCAAATACGTAAGTGCATGTTTTGATCACGTAATAAAGTGATTGAGTAAGTGTCGATCCCACAAGGAAGTGCTCTACTAAAATTCAAATTAACTAGTACTGTCTATTATAGCTACAATATTTATCCTACTGAATAAAAATAAGGGTTGAGATTTTATCTTTGGGAAATGCAAAAGTAAAGAAAATATATTAAAAGATTAAATGCTTTTGACTAATGATTAGGAATTACCTAAGTCCTCCTAAGCAGACTCTTCTATGTTTTAAGTGGATTAGAGCATTTGCATCCCCAGATCTTTGTTGGTCTTATAGGGATGTAAAGGGTGGTTTATGGTGTTCCTACAAGTATTGTATCTCCATAGAACCTAGATCTCTAAACATTTTATGTACAGGCATGCTCTTCCATTCCAAAACACATAATTATTCCAATATTCCTCCATAAAGGTAATATATCATACTAAATTTTAACTATATATATGGTCATTATATACATTCAATTAAGAATGGGAGTTATTAAAAATATCAAATTTTTATTCAAATTACAAGAGTCTACATTAGTACTAGTAAAGGATTCACATTATTAGACAAGAGAATAAAAAAAGAAAATTAGTCTGCCATGGAAATAAAAGAAAACAAACTAGATTTCTTTACTTAGATATAAGAGAAAGTATAAGATTAAAAGTAAAATCAAATTTCACCTGGAAATCACAATGCACTCTCCACATTCCCTTCGCCTATTGATTACTTATATATGATGGGCTGACTATCTCATAAATGATGTATAGTTTTCTCTTCTGGCCTCGCTTAGATTTGGCTCTAAGGGGACACCACACTTAAGCACTAAATACTCACTAAAAATGATTGAATCTAAAAGAACTCTGATAGAAATCCTACTTAAATAGACTTAAAACTATTTATACTTGTACAAAAATACACTCAAGCATCATGGTGCTTTACATGGTAGCACCATGGCGTTCTAGAATGAACTAACACATCGGCGATAATAGGCTAGCTATATCATGACTTTGGGATTATACAATACATCTAATGGCTGAACCAAAATGTTGGTTGGGTTATTCAGTGTGGCACCATCTTTTTGCCAATTGCTCCTTTATGGTGCTCCAGCTTTATGAGATACAATTTTTTTAGGTACTCAACCTTCTTTTTCATTTTCTTACTTTCTTTTGATTTCATGTGTTTACATATTTTCATTTTTGAGTACATAAAAAACTTTTAATATCTAATTACTTTCTTCCTTTAAGTAACCCATAAATTACATTAATGTAAGGAATTTAGTAAGCGAACTAATTCCATATTCAAGATTATAGTGATTTTCATAATCCATTGTACACATTCATTTTATCTAAACTCAATTATTCAATATTTAAATCATTAGTCTATGTTTAAGTGTATAACATTTAAGTTCAAAGAATGCCAATAAATTAGATGATTTTCTTTAGTTAATTATTATGACTTATAAATTAAAAATTGTGATTCTTTATTCATCCAAATTATCACCTAGAGTTTAGAATAATTTTTAATTTTAAATAATTTTCATTGCTATTTTTATTTTGGTAAAAAAAATAATTAAATTGCAAGCCCTATGTAGGGACATTTACAACAATTAAGCAATACAAAAAACATTACTGAAATGTAAATTGAACTACAACACAATAATATAAACTATCATAATAAATAATATAACATACATAATATATTGCAAGATACTAAGCATGCCTTTCTAATTAGAAATGAAACAGATTCTATAAGGTATAAAGATGCACATACCTCCACTAGTATAATGCATTATGTACGTATGCACAATAAAATCACATGAACTCCAACAATCATAAATGACAACTATTTTAAGTAATCAACAGGGACCTCCCCAAACAATGACATAAAATATAAAGAAAAGTAAAAAAGTAAATCTAGCAATAAAAAGCATTAGTCACTCTCTCTCTCTCTCTCTCTCTCTCTCTCTCTCTCTCTCTCTCTCTCCCCTACAAGCAAGATTATTAACAAGGAATAAAATAAATAACCATCACTCAGAATATTTGCTCTCCTCCTCCTCATTATCATCTTCTCCATCACCAAACTGGCACCAAAAAAAAAAGATTGCATAAAAAAGAAGCATGAAAATGAAGATGATCTAGATTTTTTATAAGGGGGCTCCTCCTAAACATCTCCACTATTGCATCAATAAACTAAGATGTGATGTGGTAATGCCTCTAATTTATTTCTACATAATGAGTTTTCCAGCTCCTAATCTCATCATAAAAATTAGTAACTCTATCCATATGCTCTTACAAATCCACCACCTACTCATTACTGAGCTTTTATGGTTAACTAAGTTACAGGAGAGGTAAATCTCCTAAGAATACTCTCGATTAAAGTAGTGGCAAATATTTTATTAGATTTCAAAATTAAAGTAAAGGATAAAAGGTTTTGGAACTTTTAAAGGGTATTGGGTCAATGTTGTGTAATTCTCTTTGGAGGCCGAAGGATCAAGAGTAGGAAGCATTAGGATTCTTAAATAACACATAAGTGCTCAAGTCTATCCTATATTGGGCTTTAATATTTTTGGAAGAAATTTTATGTTTGAGTTAGCATTTTATTACATACTTGGGGTTATATTTCTTTAGGATGAGCACTTATGATTTGAGGTATGTCTTAAAACCTAAAACTAAGTTGGGCACAATAGAGTAGTAACCCAAACATATTTTAACAAAGTGCAAAAGTGTATGAATTTTTTTGGGATTTATATCTTTCCTAGAGTGTAATACCAGCTAAACCACTTAATTAATTTCAAAACCATGTTTATAGTTAAATGCAAGATGTATAGGTTATTATTATTTAAGTTTTCAGAGTATAGGGATGACATCTAGAAAAAATTCTAAGTGCTCTTGAACTTATGAGGTGTAATTATGCATCTAAAGAAAAATACAAATAATTTAATTTTTTAAATTTGTTTATAATGTGATGTCATGATTATTCGACAAGTTTTACGCTAGCTGTCGACTACTTAATGCAACTCTCCACTTTTTTCATCCAGGACTTGGGACCTGGCAACAACAGTGTTAAGAAAGGTAGAGGTAGGCCCAAAAAGTCTTGGTTAGAAAATATTAGAAATGATCTTTCTTTATTAGATTTAAATGTGAATTTGACTTTTAACATGACACATTAGAGAAAAAGGATTCATGTAGCAGACCCCATGTAGTGGGACAAAGGATTGATATTGTTATTATTATTGTTATTGTTGTTGTTGTTGTTTGTAATGTGATGCATGCTAGTTTACTCTTACGTAATAATCAGCATGTGAACTTTTAAAAAAAACATAAACAAATAGATTTTTATCATAAAAGAGCATAAGCCCCATGAGATAGAACTCCACCCTCAAAGGTCATTTGGTCTGCTTCTACACGTTGGCAGGGATGTGCCTAATAAAGAAAGAAGGAAGAGTATGATTTATGAAACCCTAGATGAGATCTTTCTTACTTTCTAAATTTATTATCATGTAATGTTATATTAAAATATTTATTGGATATGAGTACAAAACTTCTATTTCTTATGAGCCTAGCAAAATATTTAGGCAAAAACACGTACAAGAAAGAAATCTATAAAAAGTAGGCACAACCAATTATAGATAAGCATTTAATCAATCATAAAGCTAAATAAAGAATGTCCAATGTCGATGTGGTAAGTGCCACTTAATACAAATAAGTGTTTACAAATTGTAAATGTAGCAAGGCTCCACTAACAATAACCTTGATTCTACTCCGATGTACTGACACAAGTCGTTCATAAAAATGGGGCATTTTCTAGTCTTAAATTCTTCTTACCAAGCTTGATTATTTTTTTTTCAATAGGGCTTCCAAATGAAAAAAAAAAGTCCAATAAATAAATTTATTTTTTGTTAATTCCCTAATCCTTTTCTTTGGAGAAAATGCCTCATTTTTAGACATTCCCAACTCATTTCTTAAATTTACACTTAAAAATTAAAATGAATATACTCCCTACTGGTTAGAAATGTAGTTTATATATAAATCTCATATTACATCACAAAAGCATTTTCCATTTCTTTGAGCAACCTATAATCTTGACCATTTTTTTATAACCTAAGGGGGCTAAGCGGTGAAATCACTTGCTAAATATTTGACTAAATTAAACTTAATTATTTTATCCCCCTTTTTATAATAGTTGTCCATAAGCATAGCCACTTGTAGAAAATTCTTATTAGCAATAGACATCCATATTGCTCCTAAGATAGGGAAATCTAGATGCCCCTCTTAGATCATAAAATAGAGAAACAAAGCATCACAAGTATATCATAACCAACCATAACAAAAAGCATCACATAAACTAACTTATAATTTTCACATCTTATAAAAATATTTGAATGAACAATGGTCTAACCTAAAACTATAGTTGGTTTTCCTAACAAATAATATATAGTTTGTGTAGTATGCTATGTAGTTTGGATATATACTAAGCTTAAAGTTATCTATTATTTTATTTTATTTGTTTAAATTCAAGAGAGATTTACTTTGAATTCAAGTTTTAATGTTTTAATATTTTAGGATTTATTTTAAGATAAATTTTGAATGTTAAAGTTCAATATTGATTTGTTATCTAAAGTCCTTCATTTTGATTAGCCAATTTCCATTATTCCGAATGAACACCTTACTACCAAAGACCTGAAGCTCAGAGAGGTTGGGTGTCCTACCCTTAAGAATTTCATAAGGTATTTTGTTTAGCTTAGATCTAATATTTACCCTATTCAAACATAACAGGTTATATTCACCGCTTCTACCTAAAAGTATTTAGGAAGTAAGTACTCAGCTAACATGGCTCTAGTGATTTCTACCAGGGTCATATTCTTCCTTTAAGCTACCCCGTTCTACTGAGGGGTCCTAGGAGCTGAAAAATTATGATCTATCCCTTACTCCTCACAGTAGGTTTCAAACTTCTCATTTTCAAACACTCCACCATGATCACTATGAATAGTCAGAATTTCACAACCTAGTTTCCTTTGAATCTAAATGGAGAAAGATCTAAATTCCTCGAATGAATCACTTTTATGAGATAGGAATCTAACCCAATGAACCTCGAATAATCATCAACAATCACATATCCAAAAACTTTCCCTCCTAAGCTTGAAGTGTTGACAAGTCCAAAGAGATCCATGTGAAGGATTTCTAAGGGTTTGCTAGTGTTTATGTCTTTGATTGAGTGGAAGGAGGATTTGACTTGATTTCCTAACTAATAGGCATCACACAAGTGGTCTTCAGTGAACTCTAGTTTTAGGACACCTCTAGATATGTCTTTTTGGGTGATCTTCCTAAGGCCTTTTATACTTGCATGGCACAATCTCCTATGCCACAGTCATGATTTATCAATAATTAATTTTAAGCAAAAAGCAATATTAGCTTTAAAGCAATTTAGATCCATCATGTAGACGTTGTTGATCCTTTTTTCCTGCAAAACAATTTTGTCATTTAAGCTTATAAGATAGTAAGTTGGAAGAAATTTTATGCTAAAGCCTTTATCACAGAGTTGGCTGATGCTGAGCAGATTGTGTTTTAGTCTATATATAAGTAGAATATTATCAATAATGAAATTTTTTGAATCACCAATTATACCTGATCCTACTACTATCCTGGTAGTGTTGTCTCCAAGTGTTATCTTGCCTCCTACCCTGGTCTCTAGTGAAATGAATTGATTTGCATCTCCACTCATATGCCTTAACATCCACAGTCCAGGTACAACATGCTCTCATGAGATCTTTTGTGAGAGCATCCAACAAAATCATCAAATATCAGATTTAGGAACTCAAATATGTTTGGGTCCCTTGTGATGAAAAGAGGTATGCGATGCATGGATGTTATGCTATGAATTTTGTAATTTTGGTGTCCATACCAAATATGTTCTACTGTAAATGGTAAAAGTGTGGGAGATATATCCTAGCATGCCGCAAGAATAACATCTAACTCCAGGAAAAGGGTTAACTAATCTACATGGGTGATAGTACCACTTCCTAGGTTTGGATGATACATGCTTTGATGATGTTTTATAAAACCCTACAAGTGAAGGTGGTGTTTCATTTTGCTCCAATGCAATGATATTTTCTCTTAGAAATTTATTTTCTTTTTTAAAGCTTGCCACTTGTTGTTTCAATACATGCTTATTACTATCTAATTCACATGCCATGGTGTCTAGTTCTTTAAAGGCCTTTTCTAAATCAACATGTGCTATTTTTATGAAATCATGGTTAGCAATTAAATGAAGATGATTTTTGTTTAGAGAGTCAAATTCATCTAATAAGGCCATGTGATTGCTATCCAGAGTTGAATAACTTTTCATTAAAATTTTATGCTCTTTTTGCATATTTAAAATTTAATTTTTAGGCTTATATGAGCTTTCTCTAGCTTCCTATATGAAGAATAAATTCTTTCAGATACTTTTTAAATAATTGATCATTCGTAAGCTCACATACCTCTTCTTGATCAGAGTGATCAAGATGATCTTCCATCAAACACAAGTTGGTTACCTCCTCTTCTGCTTCAGTTTCAGAGGAGTCAGATGCTGAGTTAGCCCAGAAAGCATTTTGGATCTTCTTCTTATCCTTCTTGAACTTAGGCTTTTTCTCACCCTTCTCCTTACTTGGGTGAGCCTTCAATATTGGGCATTCAGACTCCACATACCCTGGCTTCATGCATTCAAAACAGATAATAACAGAAGAAACTTTAGAATGCTTATTATTCTTACTTTTATTCCACTTTAGATGATGTTATTATTTCTTCCTCAAGAAACTCTTAAATTACCGTGTGATTAAGGACATGTCATCAATATCAAAACATGAAGAGCAAGAGTTGGAATCATCAGCCTTCAAGGCTATGGCTTTCTCCTTCTTTTTCTCACCTACATCAAGCTACCTTTGGTTCACTCCTTACTTGTAAGAAATTAGTGATCCAAGTAAGTTATCAATTGAATAATTATTCAAATCTTTAGATTCAGTAATGGCAGTAATTTTAGTATCATAAGAAGAAGATAATATTATAAAATCTTGTTCACTTTTTCATAATTAGTAAGTTCTCCTCCTAAGGCATATAACGAGGTAATAATCTATATAAATCTGGTGTACATCTCAGAAATTAATTCATTTGGTTTCATGAAAAAGAGTTCATAATCATGTAAAAGAATGTTCTGTCTAGATTGTTTAACCTTGTTCGTTCATTTATAAGTAATACATAATCAATAACAAATTTTTTTTCCAGTTGCACAAGTTGAAACACGCATATAATCTTTAGATTTTAGTGCAGAGAAAAAATAATTTAGACATTTAGCATTCAGTTGTGCAAGATCCTATCATCAGTTATCTAATCAGCAAAGGGAATTTAAGTTTTAACACCATTAACAAGTCTGTACGATGCAGTGTAACCTTCTTTCATAAGCATCCACATGCGATAATCGATCAATTGTAAAAAGGTAGACATGCAAGTTTTCTAAAAATCAAAAGGAAAATTTTCTAAATAACAATGGTCGTGTGATTGAATAACCTTTCGCAGTATTACGATTACCAAAGTTAGCCATGGATCAAATTTTAAAAGTTTTTCAAAACTTGATTTTATGAATCCCGTTCTGATACCACTTAAAAGTTTGTTAGGTTTCATAAGCCCTTATAAACTAGTCCCAAAACTAACCAAGAAGGGGGGTGAATTGATACTTTAAAATTCTTACACAAATAGAAAAATATTCTTATTTATTTAAATGTTTTAAAACAAAAACAATGTAAGTGAAAGCAAATAACCGAAATTAGATATTTTCAATCACAGATCAGATCATAAAAATATGAGAAAATTAAAGTGCAGAAAATAAATAAAAAGAGCACACCAGATTTATAATGGTACGATAAACTTGACCTACGTCCACTCCTCGGAGCCTCCCCTCCAGGTATTGCACTAAAGCTATAGTGACTCTCTTTTTGCTCCTGCAGCAAGGCAGAGAAGCCCTTACAAAATCATTCCACCGACACCAATGAGGCAGAGAACCTTGACTCCTTTTGCTTCCTCATGAAGCAGGTAGAGAACCCCAACTCCTTTTTCTCCATCCTGAAGCAAGCAGAGAACCCCAACTCCTTTTGCTTTCTCCTAAAACAGGTAGAGAACCCAGAATCCTTTTACTTCCTCCTCAAGCAGGTAGAGAATCCCAACTCTTTTTGCTTCCTCCTGAAGCAAGCAGAGAACCCAGATCTGATGCTGATAATCGTCTCCCTAGAGCCACCACAGAACCAAGGATGAAGAAGGAAGACGACGATCAAATCCTTTCTTGGAGGAACCTTTATGAATCCCCTCAGAAACTCCCCTACATAAGATCCTCTCTCTCCCAAACTCTCCTTTTCCTCAAAGCTTTCTTGGAGTGGAAAACAGCGAAAGATCCTTTAAAAGTAAAAATAATTTTCTTAAATAACAGGCTTCAGAAACCCTAGTTTTCTAATTTTACATAACTGATCGTCCTGTATTATTAGTACAAAATTAACTAAATTGTCCAGAACATAGTTCTGGTCATCTAGAAGATAAAGCGGGATGATACTAAATATAACTGATCATCCAGGGTGATGTCTTGATTGTCCTGTACGATTTGTTCAAAATAAGACATTATCATCTAGCAAATAGTTTGGGATGTCCAGTAGATAAATCAGGATGACTTGAAATATTATTGATAATCTTGGATGATGTTGATATCATCCTATATGATTGGTACAAAAAAGAACATATCATCCAGCAGATAGTTCAGGACATCCAGCAGATTGAGGAGAAAGTTAAAGTTTTTTTTACTAATCATCCTGGACAATCCTATGATCATCCCAGATGATATGATCAATCAATCTAACCTTAATTACTCTTCTTAATCACCTTACTAATTTTGACATGATTGGTATGAATAATTGAGGATGATGTGGGATTGTCCTATACGATTAAACACATAAATTCAATTTCAAAAACATACCTAAATAAGTTTGGCATGTAAGTATTTTGATTTAGGAGTATCATCCAGGAGTATGGGAGGATTATCCAGGATGATTTACTTAATTAGGTTAATTTATCCCAGATACCCTAATTAGGGTTTCTATTTTTAACTGATCATCCAAGATGATATTTGGATAGTCCTGTACAATATGATCAGAAATAGAAAAAAACTCTAACTCACTAAATTTCTCCCCCTAAGTGTGTGTATGCAAGGTTACTTAGTATCAGGATCCACTTTATTATATTTGACTCAGTAAAGGTAAAAACCATTAGAATTTGAAATTATAAACTGACTCAGTCTTAATCTACCCAATCTTGAGTTGGCTTGAATAGCACTTGATCTTATGGACTAGAAAAGTTAGTAGGCAATGCAACTACTTAATAGATGTGCAGTAGTAACATTTATAGAGAAATAGAAATATTTATTATCATCAAAATTATGATCTTTGAATCCAAATTTGCAACTTTTATTACTGGTGCTAATTTTTTACTTTTATCATCTACTAAGTCACTTTCATCCATGTCTTCAGCATTTAGCACTATTATTTTACCTGCGTCCATAAGTCTTTGACTCACAGTTTACTCATAGGTAATAAGTAAGCCAATCAGATTATCAATAGAATATTCATTCAGATTTTTTAAATCATAAATAACAATAACTTTGGTATCAAACTTATTAAGTAGACAACGTAAAATTTTATTGATCTTTTCAAAGTTTGAAAATTCTTTACCTAAAGTATGTAATGATGTCACAATTTGAGTAAACCTACTATACATGTCTAAAATCATCTTATAAGGTTTCATGCAGAATAGTTCATAATCATGCATTAAAATATTCAACTTAGATAACTTAACTTCACTAGTACCTTTGTACGTAGTACACAGTTTATCCTAAATTTCCTTGCAAGTAGTACATATTGAGATACTCATGCAATCATCAAAATTTATGGCACAAAAAAATAGTTCAAATATTTACCATTTAATTGAGTATTGATTTGTTCTACTCTACTCCAGTTTATCCTAAATTTCCTTGAAAGTTCATGAGGGGTGTTAAACACTATAGAACTAATCCTGAGACTAACCAAGAGGGGGGTGAATTGGATATTTAAAAATATCTTTAACAAAAAGAAAAATCTTTTTCAATCTTATAGTAAAAATGAATTAAATTAATAATAAAAAGATAAATCAGAGATTTTACCAAAGCAATTAATTACAGTAAAAATAAAATATAGAAAATAATTAAAAAGAATACACTAGATTTATAGTGGTTTGGTCGAACCTGCCCTATGTCCACTCGCTAGAACCTCTCGTTCTAGGTATTGCACCTACCCCCATAGCTAGGCAGAGAAGCCCTTATAAAATCTCTTCCACCACCCCCGATGCAGCAGAGAACCTGAAGTCCTTTTCACCCTCCTGGTGAGGAAGAGAACCTGGAACCTTTTTTACCCTCCAGTGCGGCAGAGAACCTAAAATCCTTTTCACCCTTTTGTTGAAGCAGAGAACCTAGAATGCTTTTTCACCCTCCTAGTGAAGGCAAAGAACCTAGTCTTTTGACACCAAAGAGATCTTCTTCTTCTCAAAACTTCCCTCAAGATAAACCTTAAATCCAATGGTACTAAAAAGCAAGCTTGTCGGAGCAACCGTGTGAAACCCCCTCCACACTCCCTTGAAATCTCTTCCAAGGATCTTCTCCCTTTCTCAAACTCCACCCTTTCCTCTCTCCCTTTCAAAGCTCTCTCTTTAAGTTTTCTCCAGAAAAATGAAGCCTCAATGTCTGCCAAAGACACTTACCAAGTGCCTTAACAAAGCTTAAATAGAGGGCTCCAAAAATCCTAAAAACTCAATTCTGGTGGCAAAGATCATCCAGGATGATCATAGGATCATCCAGTAGATATGCTTAAATAGAGGGCTTCAGAAAACCCTAAAAACTCAATTCAACAGCCAAGAATCATCCTGTATGATCTTAGGATCATCCAGGATGATGTGCAAAATTTGAGCTGATAGTCTTGGATGATCCATGGATAGTCCAGGACGATCTGTTCAAATTTGAATAGATCATTAAACACTATATTAGGGATCATCCTGGATGATTAGAAGAAAAATTATGGTATTTCATCTGGATAATCAAGTATCATCCCATGAAACCTCTCAGGTCATCCAGTACAATCTTCACGAATCATCTTAGATGATCGGATTGAATAAATTAATCATAATTTTTCCCCTAATCATAGGATCAATTTAAGCATTATTGTCATTGATCATTCAATATGATGGATATCATCCCTGACGATTAGAAAAAAAAATTGAATCTTACAACCTTACCTAACTTATCATTGGCAGCTATTTTTAATGATCATATAGGATCATCCTATATGATAGAAATCGTCCAATACAATTAGTTTAAAAAATTGAACTTCTGGTTTTAACTAGATCTCACTCTCTTAAGTGTGTGTGTATGATCACCAAGATAGAAAACACCTTTATATGACTCAACTCAAGAGATTAAAAATTATATCAATGAATATTACAAACTCTTTATAGCATAACCTATTATATCCAATCTTGAGCTCTAATTCTTCATTGGATGGTGCATGGTGTTAATGAAATATTAGTATACACACAAATAAGTATAGAATGAAAATACTATGAGACATAAAGATATGAGCCATAATATTTATTATCATCAAAAGTATAAACTCGTGAGCTCGAGTTGCAATAATCTCCCCCTTTTTAATGATAGCAAATATTACAGGTGAATTTGCAAACTAAAAGTATTTTCTCCTAATCTCCCACTCAATAAGATATTTATTAAAAATAGGAAAAACTAAAACAATATTCTTTCTTTTTAATTTTTATTTATTTTTTAACAAGAAAGAAAATAAAATGATAAGCTAAATAAAAATAATAGTACGTAAACAAATACAACAGTACGTTCTTCCCCTTTGACATTATCAGAGGAATATTAAAAAATAAAATAAAATAAATAGATTAAAAGATCAAACAGTCCTTGATCTGGTGAAGGTGATGTTTTAGAAGAATCAATTTGAAATATCAAAAATTTTCTTAGAAGGAGAAAGTTACCTCTTGATTTTATTCAAAAGATTAGTAAGGCATGTATTGACCACACATAACCCAGAAAGGTTAGAGATTCAGAAATTGTATATTTAAGCTTAAATTCCTTAAGGGCTAAGAAACTTTTTTAAGCAAGCATCTAAATCAAGGAATAAATTAGTGAAGGAAATAATAATCTTTTTTGAAGTTCTTGTATGAAATATATCTAATAAAAGATTAACATAAAGAGGTAAAAAAAAAGTCATGATTTTCAAACTTAAGTATCGAAAATATCAATAGATATGAGGGTTTTCTTAAGATTTAGGAGATACAAGAAAGTTAAGCTAACTCATTGTAGGCTCATTTTGTGCCTATTTATTAATTTTTGGCATACTTGCATATTTTTTAAATTTTAATACACTTTGTATATCTTTTCATTTTGGCGACATTACGCACATTTTCAACTTTGTGCTCATTTTATGTATCTTTCTTTTTGTAAATATGCATCCTTTCGGATATTTCAAAGATTAAATCAAACTCAATCTAGTAACAAAAATGAACTTGATTACAAAAATAATAAAGTGGATTCAACAACTTACAAAATATCCCTATGAGATAGAGAAAATGAAGTGAGATGAAAAAAGTTTAATTTCAAAATCTAATATATAATTTGATAAAGATTTTGATTCAAAAGTGAAATAACCTCATAAAAGAAATGAGATAAAGAGACAAAATAATGAGTTTCCTTTCTTTGGCTAATTTTAGAGAAATCAACCACAACTTACATAGAAGTTTAAGAAAATTGGAGGTAATATTTTTCATATTTAGAAAAAATGATCTTTAAAAATTGATTTAATTTTCTAAAGCATATACAAAATAAAATGTAATGTGTGGGTGTTGATCAGAAAAACTACACAAATAACATAGAGACTAGTTAAAGATTTAAAAGAACAAACACAAAATAAAAAGAAAATAAAACACAAAGAAAATAGAAAAAATAAATAAAAATAAAATGAATAAAAATATACACACACACAAAAATAAATAAACACATAAACAAAGCTTTAATCATCATCTTGCGCCTAATCTGATGATTCAGAAACTAGGTCTGTCTAAGAGATTTTTTGCTTTTCATTATTTGGCCTTTTTACAATTTTCTTAGCTTTACCCTTTTCCTTTGCAGAAAGAGTTTTCAAATTATGGCACTAATTTTTCATATATCTAGGTTTCTTATATCCAAAGTAAATAACATCAAAAGAAATCTTGACATTCTTATCATTTTTACCTTTATTCCACTTTAGTTGATGCTTTTGCTTGTGCTTTAGTAGACTTTCCAATTTGTTCGTTACTGATGCTAATTTTTCACTTTTATCATCTACTAAGCCACTTTCATCCATGTCTTCAGTGTTTAGCACTATCATTTTACCTGCATCCATAAGTCTTTGACTCACATTTATCATAGGTAATGAGTGAGCCAATCAGATTATCAATACAATATTCATTCAAATTTTTTGATTCATAAATAGAAACAACTTTGGCTTCAAATTTATTAAGTAGACAATGTAGTATTTTTTTAACCTTTCAAAGTTTGAAAATTCTTTACCTAAAGCATGTAATGATGTCACAATTTGAGTAAACCTAGTATACTTGTCTAAAATCATCTCATAAGGTTTCATATAGAAAAGTTCATAATTATGCATTAGAATATTCAACTTAGATTGCTTAGCTTCACTAGTACCTTCGTATGTAGTGCATAGTTTATCCCAAATTTCCTTACCAGCAGTACATGTTGAGATACTTATGTAATCATCAAAATTCAAGGCACAAAAAAAATAGTTCAAATATTTAGCATTTAATTGAGCATTAATTTGTTCTACTCTACTCCATTCAGAAAAAAAAGATCAGTTTTAATTCCATCTACAACACGTGACGGTATAAAATAACCAGTTAGAATTATATGCCACATTAGATAATCTATTGATTTCATGAAAGTAGACATGAAAATATTCTAAAAATCAAAAGTAATATTTTCAAATAATGGTGGTCAGGTGATTGAATATCCTTTCGTAATATTATGATTTCCAAAATTATTCATTGATCGAAATATAAAAGTTTTCAAAAATTTAATTTTTGAATCTCGCTCTAATACCACTTAAAAATTTATGAGGGGTGTTAAACCCTATAGAACTAGTCTCAAGGCTAACCAAGAGGGGGGTGAATTACATATTTAAAAACTTCTTTAACTAAAAGAAAAATCTTTTTCTATCTTGCAGTAAAAATGAATTAAATCAATAACAAAAAGATAAATCAGGAATTTCACCCAAGTAGTTAATCACAGTAAAAATAAAGTACAAAAAATAATCAGGAAGAACACACCAGATTTATAGTGGTTCAGTCCAACCAGACCTACATCCACTCCACAGAACCTCTCATTCCAGGTATTCCACTAAACCTGTAGTGACTCTCCTTTAGCTCCCACAGCTATGCGGAGAAGTCCTTACAAAATCTCTTCCACCTCCCCTGGTACGACAAAGAACCTGAAATCCTTCTCACCCTCCTGGTGAGGAAGAGAACCTGAAATCTGTTTTACCCTCCTAGTGAAGGCAGAAAACCCGATCCTTTGACACCAATGAGATCTTCTTCTTCCCAAAACATCCCTCAAGAGAAACCTTCAATTTGATGGTACTAAGGTGCAAGCTTATCGGAGTAACCATGTGAAACCCCCTTCACACTCCCTTGAAATCCCCTCCAGGGATCTTCTCCCTCTCTCAAACTCCACCCTTTCCTCTCTCCCTTTAAGGCTCTCTCTTTCAGTTTTCTCTAGAAAAATGAAGCCTCAATGGCTCCCAAAGACACTTACCAAGTGCCTTGACAAAGCTTAAATAGGGGGCTCCAAAAACCCTAGAAACTCAATTCTGGAGCAAAGATCATCTAGGATAATCGCAAGATCATCCAGTATGATGTGCTTAAGAAAAGGGCTTCTGAAAATCCTTAAAACTCAATTTAGCCACCAAGAATCGTCCTATACGATCTCAAGATTATCTAGGACGACATGCCAAATTTGACCTGATAGTCTTAGATGATCCATGGATAATCCAGGGCGATCAGTTCAAATTTGAATAGATCATTCAGCATGATATTGGGGTGAAAGTTCGATAGGGATGTTAAGCCCTGATGAACTAGCCTCGAGGCTAACCAAGAGGGGGGGTGAATTGGTTATTTAAAAATTCGAGAGCAACAGAAAAAATCTTTTCGATGATTTACAGCGGAAATAATTAAACACATAAATGAAAAGATCAACCACTGATTTCACCCAAGCAGATAATAACAGAAAAATAAAGTGTAAAAAATAATCAGAAGAACACACCAGATTTTATAGTGGTTCTGTCAACTTGACCTACGTCCACTCCCCGGAGACTCTCCTCCGGGTATTGCACTAACACAAAAGTGACTCTCCTTTTGCTCCCACAGCAAGGCGGAGAAGCCTGTACAAAACTCCCTTCAACTAACCCGGTGAGGCAAAGAACCTGAACTCCTTTCGCTTCCTCCTGAAGCAGGCAGAGAACTCGAACTCCTTTCGCTTCCTCCTTAAGTAGGCAGAGAACCTGAACTCATTTCGCTTCCTCCTGAAGTGGCCAGAGAACTCAGATCTTCTTGCGAACGATCCTCCCACAGAAAATACTGATAAGACGAGAGACGACGAACGAAGAAGACGACTCTAATCCTTGCTTGGAGCAACCTTTGTGAATCCCTCACAAACTCCCCCTCATAAGATCCTCTCTCTCTCTCCCAAACTCTCTCTCTCTAAGGTTTCTTTATAAAGGAAAGTGACAAAAGATTTTTCTTGCTGGAAGAAAAAGATCTTTTATAGGAGGGCTCAAAATTTGCCCTAAATCTCAACTGGTAGACCAATATCGATCGTCCTGTACGATCAGTTCAAAATCACCTGTTTCATCCTAGATGATCTGGCTCTTCTGGACGATTAGTAGAAAAAATTATTCAGATCGTCCCATATAATTCTGAGATCGTTCGGGACGATTAGTGTAAATTCAAGAATTTCGTCCAGAAGACCGCTCTGGTTGTCCAGAGGAACTTGTGCTAGACGACCTAAAAATGACTTGATCATTCAGGATGAAATTGAAATCGTCCTGTACGATTAGTTCAAAAAGTGCCAAAATCATCCTGATCACCGCTCTGAACGTACAGGTGAAACACATTGGACGGTCATGATCGTCCCGGATGATCTTGCGATCTTCCCGAATGATATGATTGTATCAATTAAATATTAATTGCTTTCCCTAATCACTAGACTAATTTAGGCATAATTGTATTGGATCATCCCGGATGATACACGTATCGTCCAGGACGATCAGATTAAATTTCTAAAAATAAAACTTGCCTAACTTGATCTAACGGCTGAGAATTCTTAATTTGAGCCTATCATCCAGTATGATGGATGGATCATCTAGGAAGATCAGCTTAATCAGACAGATTTAACTTAGTCGCCTTAATTAGGGTTTCTGTTTTCACTTGATCATCCAAGACGAAGTGAATATCGTCTAGGATGATCTGAATAAAAAATGAACATAAACTCTAATTCACTCAAGCTCTCCCCCTGAGTGTGTGTGTTCAAGGTTACTTAGCTAGGGGATCAGTTATATTACATTTGACTCAAGAAAAGGAAAATATTACATTTAGACACACTTTGACCTGATCTTGAGTTGGCTTGAGTTGCTTTTGATCTTTTGTACCTGAAATGGGTTAGCCAAGCATAATAGAATACAAATATATTTGTCATCATCAAAACTATACTTCTTGAAACCAGATTTACAATAATCTCCCCCTTTTTGATGATGGAAAATATTAGTGTAGTAGTTCAAAATAAAATAATCTGGAGTTAACCAACGCACATACAAAAAATAAATATATTTCCAAATTTTACTGAATAACTAGAATAATACATGAAAACAACTACAAACAAAATAAATAACTACAAAACAAGAGCAATATATGAAATAAAAACTACTAGTCACTCAACTAACTCCCCCTTTTGACATCACAAAAAGGAGGAGGAACAAATACAACAGTACAGATAAAAAAATAGCACAAAACAAAAAACTAAAATAGAGGCGAATCCTGATTAGAAGGAGGAGGAGGTGGTGGATTAAAGTAATAGTGAACAGCAGTGAAGTATGCTCCAAACAAGGTAATATCCTGGTCGTGCTGCTGTTGCTGCTGAGCAACGTAGTCATTGAAGCGCTACAGATCCTCAGTGTGCTGCTATTTTTGGGCAGCAACATACGAATCAAATTGGGCCTCCCACTGGTCGAACCGCTGCACTAGATGATCAAAAGGGGATGCAATACGAAGGGGAACAGGTACATCAGGTGCAGTAGGAACAGGAACAGCTTCTTCCTCTTCCTCCTCAACATTCGGGGCGGGCTCCGGATGTAGTCGGGTACTGTGAAGTATATGGAATGAATTATTTGTGAAGAAGGAAGGAGGGACATTAGCAGGGACTGGATATTGTAGATCATATTTTTTCTCCAAAGCATATGCAATGATGTGTCCTAAAGCTAGATTTAGATGTCGTCTATGGCCCGGATCCCTAATGGTAGTGAGATGCTCGATATATCTGAAAAGGAGATCGGTAGCATTGAATTTTCGGTGGGCCATGATGTAATAGGTGGTCAGAGAAAGTAAAGGGATGATGTGAATGTGGTCCCCAGCCTTTGGGATGATGGAGGAATGAAGGACATGTTGAATGGTACGGGCATCTTTAAGTAGGGAAGTGCAAGTATTGTCGTGGTAGGGGGTATTGGTATTTCTAAGGGAGCAATTGGAGACACTCCAATCATAATCATGATCAGAAATAAGGGTGTGGAGTTTATCGCCAGTAACAGAGGGGTGAAGGATATTGTGAAAATCCTGGGCTGTGAGTTCTACAGGTCGCTGATTAACATAGGAGTGAAGGGTGGAGTAGTCAGCGGTGATGCGAAGATTTGCAAAGAAGACTTGGAGAAGTTCAAGGCTAAATGGGAAGGCCAGGGTGAGGATGAAGGTGAGGGAGGTATGCACAAGCAGATCTAGGACAGGGTAGGTAAGAGTGCGGGGGTTGACGATCTTAGACTGTGTGATTCCCACTTTAAGATATTATTGGAAGGCAGCCTGATCGGCTGCATTTGGAAAGTGGGGATCGACATTTCCCCATGAGGAGATCGCACCCTGATGCCCAGATCACTTCCCACCAGCCATAATAAACATAAGAGAGGGAGTATGGAAGGAGAGGTGTGACGAAAGCTGAAGAAAATGGCTGTTTAAATAGAAATCAACCGAATCGTCCCATCCGATTGCAGGATCATCCAGGATGATAGGATTAATTATGACGTCCAGGACGATTGGTCAAAAAGGCGATCGAATGGTCCAAAATGATCAAAGATCATCCAGGATGATTAGAGACAAGCGATCGTCCCAAGGAGTCAAGCCAGATGACCGTTGATGAAAAGTATCGTCCAGGACGATTAGGTGGATCATCCAGGATGATATGCAATAAATATATAGGACGGGCCGAATTTGAATCATTCAACTACTGACATGTGGATCGTCCGGGACGATGAGGTGTATTTTCCAGGAAGATGACCAATAATTGGTGCATTCTCAGCCGAAAGATCAGGATCAGGAAGTATGGATCATATCATCCAGGATGATGAAATGATCGTCAACGACGATCACCAATAATGGATGCAGCTCAGCAGTATGATCAGAGTGGGGACGATTTGAAGGGATCTTCCAAGACGATGTATTGATCGTCTAGGACGAAGAAGATCGTTCATGATAATGTGGAGATCATCCAGGATGATGTGGAGAAAAAGTGAAAAAGATGGAGGATAGAGATGAGAGATAAGGGATCCCAAAAACATATAAAATAAAATAAAATAATAGAGAAAAGAAAACTAGAAATAATAAACACAAAAACACAAAACAACGAAAGTTTTTTTTAATCGATCCGCTCCAGTGAATCAGAATTTTCCCTTAATTTTGAATCCAAAAACCAATAAGAAGACGATCCACATCACTGAAATTCAAAAAAAGTTAGAAAATTGACTTTCGTAACTCCCACCTCATACACCTTATAGATGCAAATTCCTTTCAAAATAAAAATCTAATTCAGAAGAAAGAAATTAGATTCGAAAAGAGATCCTTTCAAGCCTCGTTCTAGAAAGATATCTAATATAATAGTATTACAAAGTAAAAAATCAGAAATCATGATTTTTTATCTCAAGCTTTTGAAAATATTTAGGGTACATGGATTTTTCTAAGACATTTAAAGATCTAAAAGGAAAGAAAGCCTATTTCTTTGTGGGCTAATTTTGTGCCCCTTTTTCAATTTGTTTGGCGCTTTGGCAATCTTTTGATTTTTGATACACTTTGTGTATTCTTTCAATTTTTGGCGACATTACGCATCTTTTCAGTTTGGGCTAATTTTGTGCCTCTTTTCATTTTGGCGCTCTTAGCGCATCTTTTGTAGGCTTTCTCCCTCTCAAAATCGTTAAAGAATCTCAGTTATAAAATTACCTTCCAGACATAAGAGATGATAAAGCTCACTCTCTACAATAAGGAAGAGTAATTCACAAAATAAAAACCATACATCGTATGATAAGTGCAATCACTTGGTTTAGAAAATCATAAAAATGACTCAAAACTTTAAAAATACTATTCATATGAGGTAAATTACTGTAGGAAGATAAAATAGATCTCTATTTTAAAAATTAATTTTTTAATTTTGAAGAAGATTTTTATCCAAAAGAAATAATATACCATTAAAGGAGTTAGAGGAAGAGAAACAATCATCAATGCTTCTTCCCTTTAATAGATCCAGTGGAATCAATCACTGCTTACCAGCTTTCAAATAAAAATAAGGTAAAACTCTCAGTCAGAAATCCAGTTTATTAGCAGTAGTGAGCAGTGATCTGATTTTGAAAGAGATAAAATAGTAAACAAAAGAGATGAAGCAGTAAATAAAAATAAGTAGGAAATCATATCAAAATAAATACTCAAATCAAACTAACACCAAGGCTAAATACAAATCAGCAGAAAAATAAAAACAACAGAAAATAGATAATCAAATCAAACAACTAACTAATAAAAATAGAATGAAAAATAAAAAAATCAGAAATCAGTAGTCATCAGAATCAAGCATTTATGCCAATCACACCTAATCTGATCCTCAAAATGCTGAATGAGTCAAAGTCCAGTGGTTTAATAAATATTTTAGCCAGTTGATTTTCAGTTGCTACATGATGTAGCTCAATGTCCCCTTTTGTAATATGGTCCCTAATAAGGTGATGTCTTATATTAATATGTTTGGTTCTAGAATGTTGGATTGGATTCTTAGAAATGCTGATGGCACTAGTATTATCACACAGAACAGAAATTATGCCCACAAGTAATCCTAAATCCAAGACTTGTTGCTTTAACTAAAGAACTTAGGCCACACAACTTTCTAAGGCAATGTACTCAGCTTCAGTAGTGAAAAGTGCAACTGAGTTCTATTTTTTACTAGACCAAGAGACTAAAGACTGTCCTATAAATTGACAAGTTCCAGAAGTGCTCTTTCTATCCACCATACATCCTGCAAAGTCAGAATTAGAATATCAAATAATCTCAAAAGAGGTGTTGTGCCTAGGGTACCAGATTCCTAAGTTTGGGGTTCCTAAAAAATATCTAAGAATTCTCTTAACAGTAATCAAGTGAGACTCTTTAGGATCAGCTTGAAACCTAGCACAAAGACAAACACTAAACATGATATCAGGTCGACTAGCAGTCAAGTAAAGCAGTGATCCAATTATTCCTCTATACTTCTTCTGATCAATAGATTTTTCACTTAAATCCTTATCTAACTGAACAGAGGAGCTCATGGGAGTGTTGATTGGCTTGTCTTTATCCATTTCATATTTCTTCAAAATATTTTTAGTGTATTTAGATTGATTGAGAAAGGTTCTATCATCCATTTGCCTTATGCTAAACCCTAAAAGGTAGGACAATTCTCCCATCATACTCATCTCAAACTCCTTACTCATTATTTTAGAAAACTCATCACATAAATATTTATCAGAATATCCAAAATTATATCATCAACATAGATCTGAACAATGAGTAAATCATCCCCTACTCTCCTTAGAAAAAGGGTGGTCTCTACGCTCCTCTTAACAAGCTCTCTTTCTAACAGGAATGTGCTAAGCCTCTCATACTAAGCTCTAGGTGCCTGTTTCAATCCATATAAGGCCTTTTTTAATTTTTAAACATGATTTGGATATTAGGAACTCTCAAAATCTGAGGGTTATTCTACAAAAATATCCTCTTTTATTATCACATTTAAAAATGCACTCATGACATCCACTTGAAAAAGCTTAAATCTCTTATAACAGGCAAAGGCTACTAGCACCCTAATGGCTTCCAATCTAGCTACAGGGGCAAAGGTCTCCTCAAAATCAATCCCTTCAATCTGATTATACCACTTAACCACGAATCTTGCCTTATTCCTAACCACCATACCAGAATCATTCATCTTGTTCTTAAAGACCCACTTGGTTCCCACTATACTTTAATTTCTAGGTCTTTCTACTAGCTCCCAAATATCGTTCCTTACAAATTGATTCAATTCCTCTTGCATAGTCAAGATCCAAAACTCATCAAACAGGGCTTGTTTGATATTGGTGGGTTCAGTTATTGAGATAAAGGCAGTGTGGTTTACTTCCTTCCTAAGTCCATGCCTAGTCCTAACACCTTCAGAAGAGTCTCCTAAGATCAGTTCTTTAGGATGACTCAAAGAATATCTCCAATCTCTAGGCAAAGTGGTTTGAGGTTCTACCCTTTTCTCCAGATTTATATTTTCAACCCCTTGGGTATCTCCCCTACCTCTTCTTCTTCCTCAACTCTAGTCACCTTAGGATCAAATTCATCAAACACCACATGAGTTGTCTCTTCCACCACCAAAGTCCTCTTATTAAACTCCCTAAAAGATTTCCCCACACTAAAATAACCTAAGAACACTCCATCAGATTTGGGGTCAAACTTTCCTAAGGATGATTTCCCATCATTCATAATGAAAACCTTACAGCCAAAAATATGGAGGTGGGACAAGTTTGGAGTTCTACCCTTAATGTTCTCATACGGTGTCTTATTCATATTTGATCTAACATTCACCCTATTCAGTACATAACAGGAAGTGTTCACCGCTTCAGCCCAAAAGTATTTGGGAAGTGAATACTCAGCAAGCATGGCTCTAGCGGCTTCCACTAAGGTCCTGTTCTTCCTTTCAGCTACCCCGTTCTGCTGAGGGGTCCTAGGAGCTAAAAATTGTGACTAATCCCTTGCTCCTCACAGAAACTTCCAAACTTCTTATTTTTAAACTCTCCACCATGATCACTATGAATAATCAAGATCTCACAACCTAACTTCCTCTAAATCCAAGTGGAGAAAGACTTAAATTTATCAAATGACTCAAATTTATATAACAGAAATTTAATCCAAGTGAGCCTCGAGTAATCATCAACAATCACAAAACCATAGACTTTCCCCCCTAAGTTAGCAGTGCTAATGGGTCCAAAGAGATCCATGTGAAGGACTTCGAAAAGTCTAGCAGTGCTAATGTCCTTAACAGAGTGAAAAGAGGATTGGACTTGTTTCCCTAATTGACAGGCATCACACAGGTGGTCCTTAGTGAACTTAAGCTTGGGGACACCTCTAACTAAGTCCTTTTGCGTGACTCTCCTAAGGGTTTTTATACTGGTATGACATAATCTCCTGTGCCACAACCAAGACTCATCAGCAGCAATTTTTAAGCAAATTGAAACATCAGCTTTAAAGCAACTTACATCCAGCATGTAGACATTATTGATCCTTTGTCCCTGCAAAACAATTTTATCATTTAAGCTTAAAATACAGCAAGTGGGCAGGAATTTAATGTCGTATCCTTTGTCACAGAGTTAACTGATGCTCAGCAGGTTGTGTTTCAATCCATCTACAAGCAAAATATTATCAATCATAAAATTCTTTGAATCACCAATTATTCTTGAGCCTATCACCCTTTTGGTGGTGTTATCTCTAAGTGTAACCTTGCCTCCATCCCTGGCCTCCAGTGATATGAACAGATTTCCATCTCCAGTCATGTGTCTTAAACATCCGCTGTCCAGGTACCACATGCTCTCACGAGTTCTTGTGTGAGAGCACACCTATAAAATCATCAAATATCAAATTTAGGAACCCAAACAGGTTTGGGTTCCTTCTTATGAAAAGAAGAATGCAATGCATGTGTGCTGGGCTGTGAAACAGGTAGTTTGGGCCTCCACACCCAGTATGTACTACGGTGAATAGTGCAGGTGTGGGAGATGTGTCCTAATATGCCACCAGAAAAATATCTAACACCAAGAAAAGGGTTAACTAATCTATGTGGGTGATAGTGCCTCTTCCTAGGTTTGAATAAAATATGCTTTGATGATTTTGAAGTAGATTCTTCAAAAGGTGGAGGTGCACAAAACTATACAAAAGTAGGAGGCGTTTCATTTTCTCAAAAGCACTGATTTTTACTCTTAAAAATTCTTTCTCCTTGTTAAGACTTGCTATTTCAAATTTCAATGCACCATTACTACTCTCCACTTTATATGCCAGGTTGTCTAATTCTTTAAAAGCTTTCTCTAAATCAACATGTGAGGTTTTTAGTAAATCATGTTCAACAATTAAATCAGAATGCTTTTTATTCAGCTCATCAAATTCATCAAGTAAAGACATGTGATTGCAATCAACAGTAGAATGATCTTTAATCAAAATTTCATGCTCTTTTTATTAATTTAGAAGTTCTAGTTTCAAGCTAGCATGAGTTTTCTTGAGCTTCCTATACGATGCATAAATTCTTTTAGACACTTCAAATAATTGATCGTAAGTAAGCTCACATACCTCTTCCTGGTCAGACTGACCAGGATGATCATCTGCAATCAAACACAAGTTGGTTTCCTCCTCTTCAGCTTCAGTCTTAGAGGAGTTGGATACAGAATCTTCCCAGAACGCCTATTGAATCCTCTTCTTGTCCTTCCTGAATTTGGATTTCTCCTCACCCTTTTCCTTGCTTGGGTGAGCTTTAAGTGTAGGACAATCAGCCTTAATCTGTCCAGGCTTCCTAATTCAAAACAGACATTATTAGATGAGCCTTTAAAATTTTTACTGGACTTACCCTTGTTCCACTTCTGAAAGTTCTTATGTTTCTTCCTTAGAAAGCTTTTGAATTGCTTAGTGATTAAGGCAACATCATCGCTATCAGACACGAAAAAATCAATGTCATTATCGTTGGCCTTTAGCGCCACAGTTTTCTCCTTCTTCTTCTCACCTGGATCAAGCTATCTTTGGTTCACCCCTTGCTCGTAAGTAATGAGTGACCCAAGTAAGTTGTCAATAGAATAATTGTTCAGATCTTTCGATTCAGTAATTGCAGTTATCTTAGCATCAAACAAAGAAAGCAAACATCTCAAAATCTTATTTACTTTTTTATAATTTGTAAGTTCTCTTCCTAAAGCATGCAAAGAAGTGACAATTTGAGTGAACCTCGTATACATTTCAGAAATAGACTCAGTAGGTTTCATGCAAAAAGTTCGTAGTCATGTAGCAATATGTTTAACCTAGACTGTTTGACTTCAGTTGTACCTTCATAAGTGATGCATAATCTATCCTAAATTTCTTTGCCAGTTATACAAGTAGAAACACGCATGTAATCCTCAAATTTTATGGCACAGAAAAAATAGTTCAAACATTTGGCATTCAGTTGGGCTAAGTCACTATCATCAAACGTCCAATCAGCGAAAGGCAGTTCAGTTTTAACATTGTTAATCATTCTAAACGGTGGTTCATAGCAATTCTTAACAAGCATCCACATCCGATAATTAATTGATTGAAGAAAAGTGGACATGCGAGTTTTCTAAAAATTAAAAGGTATGTTATCAAAAATGGCGGTCGTATAATTGAATAACCTTCAGCAGCATTACGATTACCAAAGTTAGCCATGGATCAAATTTAAAAATTTTTAAACTTAATTTTTTTAATCCCTCTCTAATACTACTTGAAAGTTCGATAGGGATGTTAAGCCCTGATGAACTAGTCCCAAGGCTAACCAAGATGGGGGGTGAATTGGTTATTTAAAAATTTGAGCACAACAGGAAAAATCTTTTCGATGATTTACAGCAGAAATAAGTAAACACATAAATGAAAAGATCAACCACAGATTTCACCCAAGCAGATAATAAAAGAAAAATAAAGCAGAAAATAATCAGAAAGAACACACCAGATTTTATAGTGGTTCAGTCAACTTGACCTACGTCCACTCTCTGGAGCCTCTTCTCTGGGTATTGCACTAACACAAAAGTGACTCTCCTTTTGCTCCCACAGCAAGGCGGAGAAGCCTGTACAAAACTCCTTTCCACCAACCTAATGAGACAGAGAATCTAAACTCCTTTCACTTCCTCTTGAAGTGGGCAGAGAACCCGAACTCATTTTGCTTCCTCCTGAAGCAGGCAGAGAACCTGAACTTGTTTCGCTTCCTCCTGAAGCGAGCAGAGCACCTGGATCTTCATGCGAATGATCCTCCCACAGAAAATACTAACAAGATGAGAGACGACGAACGTAGAAGACGACTCTGATCCTTACTTGGAGTAACCTTTATGAATCCCTCACAAACTTCCCCTCACAACATCCTCTCTCTCTCCCAAACTCTCTCTCTCTCTATGGTTTCTCTATAAAGGAAAGTGGCAAAAAAATTTTCTTGTTGGAAGAAAAAGAACTTTTATAAGAGGGCTCAAAATTTGTCCTAAATCTCAACTGATCGGCCAATATTATCCAGGACGATCGATAGATCATCCTGTACGATCAGTTCAAAATCACCTGTTTTAGCCTGGACGATCTGGCTCTTCTGGACGATTAGTAGAAAAAATTATTCAGATCATCCCGTACGATTCTGTGATCGTCCGGGATGATTAGTATAAATTCAGAAATTTCATCTAGAAGATCGCTCTAGCCGTCCAGAGGAACTTGTGCTGGACGACCTAAAAATGACTTAATCATCTAGGACGATATTGAAATCGTCCTATACGATTAGTTCAAAAAGTGCCAAAATCATCCTAATCACCGCTCTGGACGTACAGGTAAAACACACTAGACGGTCATGATTGTCTCAGACGATCTTACGATCATCCCAGACGATATGGTTATATAAATTAAATATTAATTGCTTTTCTTAATCACCAGACTAATTTAAGCATGATTATACTGGATCATCCAGGACGATACACGTATCATCCAGGATGATCAGATCAAGTTTCTAAAAATAAAACTTGCCTAACTTAATCTGGCAGCTGAGAATTTCTGATTTGAGCATATCATCCTGTAGATGGATGGATCATCCAGGATGATCGGTTTAATCAGATAGACTTAACTTGGTCGCCCTAATTAGGGTTTCTGTTTTCACTTGATCATCCAAGACCATGTGAATATCGTCTAGGATGATCTAAACAAAAAATGAACAGAAACTCTAATTCACTCAAGCTCTCTCCCTGAGTGTATGTATTCAAGGTTACTTAGCTAGGGGATCAGTTACATTACATTTGACTCAAGAAAAGGAAAATATTACATTTAGATATACTTGGACCTGATTTTGAGTTGGCTTGAGTTGCTTTTGATCTTTTGTACCTGAAATGGGCTAGCCAAGCAGAACAGAATACAAATATGTTTGTCATCATCAAAACTATACTTTTTAAAACTAGATTTGCAACATGGGGATCATCCTATACGATTAGAAGAAAAATTATGGTATTTCATCTGAACAATCAAGTATCTTCCCATGAACCTCTCGGGTTGTCTAGTACGATCTTTACGGATCATCCTGGATGATCAAATTAAACAAATTAACCATAATTAGTACCCTAATCATAGGATCAATTTAGGCGTGATTGTCATTGATCATCCAGTATGATGGATATCATCCTTAATGATTAGAATAAAATTTGAATCTTACAACCTTACCTAACTTATCATTGGCGGCTATTTTTCATGATTATGACGATCATCCAGTACGATTAGTTCAAAAAATTGAACTGTTGGTTTTGACTAGATCTCACTCCCTTGAGTGTGTGTGTGCATGATCATCAAGCTAGCAAACACCTTTATAGGACTCAACTCAATAAATTAAAAATTACATCAATGAATATTACACTCTTTACAATATAACCTATTCTAACTAATCTTAAGCTCTGATTCCTTGTTCGATGATGTTCCTAAAATGTCAGTATACACACAAATAAGTATATAATGAAAATACTAAGAGATATAAAGATACGATCCATATTGTTTGTTATCATCAAAAGCATATACTCGTGAGCTCGAGTCACAACAGTTATAGATGGTGGTGGTGGAGGTGCTACTCTCCCTTCCTGTTCAAAATTATGCTCCTTTGCTGACTTATCTCCCTAGTGTCGACAAAAAGAATGTGAGATGAGCTATCGATGTCAAAGGTAGGAAAGTGATCGATAATGCCAGGATATATATGTTTATATTTTTTTATTAAGGATATAAGGTACCAGATGTCTTAAAGCAATTTTTTCTTTTATCGGCTGAAAGGTTGATGAATAGTGGTGAGATTCTTGAAATAATCGATAATCATATAAGCCTCTTCAAAAGGTTTGTCTGACATAATAAAATATATAACCAAAGATAGGAGTTGAGTTATATTGACCCTATCCCCAACCATAGAAAGGATTGACATTCTATGGTCATGTTGGATGACTCGGGCATTTTGGTTTAAGGATTGAAATAAGGGTTGGTGTTGATTTAAGGGTTAACCCCTAATGGTGAGGCTAATAGTAGTCCTATCATAGTCACCCTTAAATCATACAAAGTGATGTTTAGGCCCTTTATTAGATTGTACATGTATTGGGTTAGGTCCTCTTTAGTGATTTCTATAAGTTTCTAACAGACATATGAGGACATGACAAAGTATTTTGCATTCACCCTAGGATTAGCAAATAACTCAAAGAGGAGTTCATAAAGGAAAGGAATAACTAGGGTAAGGAGAAAGTGTAGGGTATGGAAGCAAAGAGATTCATGACCAAATAATTTAGTGCAGGCTGCTCTATGAGGTGAATGGGTATAATGTTAGCTTCCTAGAATCTATGGTATACTGATTCATCCTCAATCATTTGGAACCAGTCATCAATAGGATGACGGAAGGAACTACCATAGAGTTGCTAATGGGCTTGCTTTCCACCAGCCATAGGAATCTTAAGAACGATCATTTAGAAGCTAGAATATGTGGATGAGATTATGTGAATGAAACCTTAGAATTCCTTTTCTTGTATAAAAGTTTTAGCCGATCGTATAGTACAATCGAGGTTCATACTGGATGACCAAATGAATTCAATTCATCTGTATGACATTTCAAAAAAAGATGGTCAAATCATACAGTATAATCAAGATCGTACTGGATGATCTTCTAAAATGTTCATCCTAAGGAGTCATCGATACAATCTTTGACCAAACATTTCATACAGTATGAATAGGTTTTCATATAATATGATGTTATTTTGAATATCAAACAAGCTAATTTTTAATGGTTATTGACACGTGTATTGTATAGTATAAAGGGTGAATTATAAAGTACGATGATCAATTATTAGTGAGATCAGAGCCATTGATTTCATGAATGCTGCAGATGTTTAATATTGTGTAGATCGTATAGTACGAATAATGTTCGTATAGTATGATGCTAACAATTTTTTAATTTTTAATTTTTTTTTTAATTTTTAAATAATGGGTGGTGTGTGATGATCAGAGAATAACTACATATTGAAAATAAACAAAAATGAATAACACAAAAACAAACAACACATGAACACGAGTCACAAAATATAACATATATTTGAGTTCAAATAAAATACAAATGATTACAAATGATAATGATTTAGCTTTCACCCAACATTAAGCATGAATATAAGTGATACCTAATCTAGTCCTTAGTGTACTAAAGGTGTCATAGTTTAGGGCTTTTATGAAAATGTCTTCCAATTTATTTTGGCAATAATATGATGCAGTTCTATGTCTTTCTTGGCTACATGATCTCTAATGAAATGATGCCTAACGTCTATATTCTTAGTGCAAGAGTGCTGAATTAAGTTCTTAGAAATACATATGGCACTAGTGGTGTCACACATTATAGGAATGGTGCCCATAGATACTTCAAGGTCTAGGATATGATATTTCACCCATAAGATTTGGGTAATACAACTTTCTACACCTATATATTCTACCTCAATGGTGGATAGGGCTACAAAATTTTGCTTCCTACTAAACCAAGAAAATAATGATTTCCCTATGAATTAATAGGTTCCTGAGATACTTTTTCTATCTGCCATACATCCTACAATGTCAAAGTCTTAATGTCCTACGACTTCTAAAAAAGAGCTATGTTTAGGGTAGCAAATTCCTAAGTTTTGGGTGCCTAAAAAGTTTCTAAGAACTTAACTGTAGCCATATGTGATTTATTGGGACCAACTTAAAATCTAGCATAGATACATATACTTAACATTATATCAGGTCTGCTAAATGTCAAATATAGAAGTGATTCTATTATGCCCCTATACTTCTTCTAATCTAAAAAATTTTCATTTGGATTCCTGTCTAATTAAATGGTACAGCTCATGGGTGTGTTTATTGCCTTAGCACCTTCCATCTCATATTTCTTTAAAATTTCTTTCATGTATTTACTTTAACTAAGAAGGGTTCCATCATCTCTTTGATTCACACTCAATTCAAGAAAATATGCAATCTCCACCCTCATACTCATCTTAAATTTCTAACTCATTATTTTATAAAATTAATCACAAAGATTTTTATTTGTAGATCCAAATAATATATTATCCACATAAAATTGAACAATTAGTAAATCATCTCCTATTTTTTTAGGAGTATGGTGGTATCTACACAACTCTTAAAAAAGAATCTATCTAAGACAAATGTGATAAGCCTCTTATACATAGCTTTAGGAGCTTTCTTCAATCCATATAATGCCTTTTTAAATTTATAAAGATGATTGAGAATAGTTAAAGTTTTAAATCTAGGGGGTTACTTTTCATAAACCTCTTCCTTAATAACCATGTTCAGAAAGACACACGTTTCATACATTTGATACAACTTGATACCTCTAAAGCAAGCAAAGGCTAATAGCACTCTGATGGCTTTTAACCTAGCTACAGGAGCAAATATTTTTTCAAAATCAATATCATTTATTTGATTATACCCCTTAGCTACTAATCTAGCCTTATTCCTAATCACAATTATAGAGTCATTAATTTTCTTGAACACCCACTTGGTTCCTACAACGCTCTGGTCCTGTAGTCTACAAATCAATTTTAAAACATCATTCCTAACAAATTGATTCAATTCTTCTTGCATAGTAAGGATCCAAATATCATCTGATAGGGCTTGATCTATATTAGTGGATTCTACCATGGAAATGAATGCAGAATAACTAACCTCCTTCTTAAGTCCATTCATTATCCTAACTCTTACAGATGGTATTGTGACTCGGGCTCACGAGTTTTTATTTTGATGATAACAAATATTATGACTGACATCTCCTATATTTGTAATGTATATTTGTTTGTGTGTATACTAACATTTCAGGAACAGCACGAACCTTCCAATAAAGATTCAAGGCTTAAGAATGGATAGAATAGGTTATGATGTGATGATATTTGTAATTTTCATTAATCTACTTTTTGATTTCTTGAGTCAAGTCCTGTAAGGGTGTATGCTTGCTTGTAACCATGTATACACACACTCACAAGGAGTGAGATCTAGTCAAAACCAGAAGTTCAACTTTTGAACAAATCATACTGGATGATCCAAGATGATTTGCTCATTAAACTAATCATTCTAATCGATATTTATATCGTCCAGGACGATACATTACGATCTCAAAACCCTAGCCGCCATGATAATTTAGGCAAGGATTTAAGATTCAAATTTTGTTCAAATCATACTGGACGATCTAGATCATCTTAGATAATTTATGATAATGTTACCTAAATTAATCATGTGATTATTCAATCAAATATGCATAATTTGATAATCTAATCATCCTGGATGATCTGTATATTGTACTGGATGATTTGTATAAAATTTATACTGATCATCCTGGACTATCCTGAGATCATCCGGGACTATCAGGTCAAATTTCGCACATCATCCTGAACGATCTTGTGATCATCTTGGACGATTTTCGGTGGCAAAATTATATTTTTAGGATTTTTTGAAACCGTCTTTTTGAGCACATAATCCTGGATGATCCTGTAATTATCCTGGATAATCTTTGTCGCTAGAACTGATTTAAAAGGGTTTTTGGAGCTCTCTATTTAAGCATTCTCAAGGCACTTGATAGGTGTCTTCGGCATCCATTAAGGCTTCATTTCTTCTGGAGAAAACTTGAAGAGAGAGCTTGAAAGGGAGAGAGGAAATAATGAAGTTTGAGAGGGAGAAGAGCCTTAGAAGGGGGATTTTCTAGGGAGTGTGAGGCAGTTCACACAGTTGCTCTGACAAGCTTTCACTTAAGTACCATCAGATTCAAGGGTCGTCTCGAGGGAAGTTTTGGGAAGAAGAAGATCTCTTTGGTGTCAAAAGACCCAGCCACTCCGCCACACCGGAGAAGGTGAAAGTGATTTTGTAAGGGCTTCTCCGCCTAGCCATGGGGGCTAAAGGAAAGTCACTAAAGGTGTAGTGCAATACTCAGAGGGTGCCTCCGGGGAGTGGACGTAGGTCAAGTTGGATCGAACTACTATAAATCTGGTGTCTTTTTTCTAATTATTTTCCGTACTTTATTTTATTACGAGTAACTGCTTGGGTGAAATCTTTAATTGATCTTTTTATTATTGATTTAATTCATTTTTGTTGCAAGATATAAAAACATTTTTCTTTTTGTTTAAAAAAGTTTTTAAATATACCATTCACCACCTCTCTTGGTTAGCTTTAGAACTAGTTCATAAGGGTTTAACACCCCTCACAAACTTTTAAGTGATATCAGAGCGGGATTCATAAAATTAAGTTTTTGAAAACTTTTGAAAAAAGATCCATGGCTAATTTTGGAAATTGTAATATTGCGAAAGGATATTCAATCACCCGACCACCTTTATTTGAAAATATTACTTTTAATTTTTGGAAAATCTGTATGTATACTTTCTTGAAATTAATAGATTATCGTATGTGGCATATAATTCAAACTGGTTATTCTGCACCATCACATATTGTAGATGGAATCAAAATTGATATTTTTTTTTTGAATGGAGTAGTGTAGATCAGATCAATGCTCAATTGAATGCTAAATATTTGAATTTTTTTCTGTGCTTTAAATTCTGATGATTGCATGATAATATCTACATGTACTACTGGCAAAGAAATTTGAGATTAATTATGCATTACATACAAAGGAACTACTGAAGTTAAGCAATCTAAGTTGAATATTCTAATGCACGATAATGAACTTTTTAGCATAAGACCTTATGAGATAATTTTAGACATGTATACTAGGTTTACTAAAATTGTGATATCATTACATGCTTTAGATAAAAAATTTTTAAACTTTGAAAAGGTCAATAAAATTCTATATTGCCTACTTGATAAGTTTGATGTCAAAGTTGTTGCTATTTGTGAATCAAAAAAATTAAATGAATATTCTTTTGATAATCTGATTGGCTCACTCATTGCCTACGAGCAAGGTTTGGATCAAAAGCTTTTGGATGCAGGTGAAACTATAGTACTGAAAGTTAAAGACATGGATGAAAGCGAGTCAAAAGATGATGAAAGTAAGGAATTAGCAACAATAATAAATAAATTAAAAAGTCTACTAAAGCATAAGCATCAACATCAATAAAAGTGGAACAAAGATAAAGAAGGTAAGAATGTTAAAATTTCTTCTGATGTTATTTGCTTTGGATGTAGGAAATCTGGACATGAAAAATCAATGCCCGAACTTAAAAACTCTTCCAGAAAAAGGAAAGGGTAAAGCCAAGTAAATTGTAATATGGGCAAATAATGCAAAGTAAAAAATCTCCTAGGCAGACCTAGCTTCTGAATCATCAAACAAGGAGCGAGATGATATGAATTAATGTTTTGCGTGTGTGTTTGTGTTTATATTTTTTACTTTTTTATTATTTTTTATTTGTTATGTTTCTATTTTTATTTTAGATTTTTTTTATATTTTATTTCTCTTTTTCTTATTTTTTTTATTTTTTTAATTTTAAAATTAGTTTCTATGTTGTTTGTGTAGTTTCTCTAATAAGCACACACATATCACCTTTTGTTTTATTTACATTTTAGAAAATCAAAATTATTTTTCAAAGATCATATTTTCTAAAAATAGAAAATTTACCTTTTATTTTTCTGAAAATTCTATGTAAGTTGTGGTTGATTTCTCTAAAATCAAGCAAAGGAAGAAAACTCATAATTTTGTCTCTCTATCTCATTTCTTTATATAAGACTATTTCACATTTGATTCAAAATCTATTTCCTATTATAAATTAATTTTTTGAATTTTAATCTTTTTCATCTCCCTATATTTTGTCTATCTCATAGGGATCTTTTGCAAGTTAATGAACCTACTTCAAAGACTGTCTTAATCAGGTTGTTCATCTTTATCATAAGAATAGGATTTGATGATTTTAAAGATTTAGAAAGGAGGTAAATTAAAAAAATTAAAAGAGGTACAAAATGAGCCCTAGGGGGAAAAGATGCGTAATGTTTCCAAAATGAAAAGAGGCACAACATGAGCCCACAAAAAGTTAGCTTCCCTACTTGTAAATCTCTAAAGTTTAAAAAACCCATATGTCTTATTGATAAGTTTGTTACTTGAGTTTGAAAATCATGATTTATGATTCATTACTTTGCATTAATCTTCTATTAGATATATTTCATGAAAGGAGTTTTGAAAAGATTTTTATTTCCTTATCTAATCTCTTCCTTGATTTAGATAATGGCTTAAAAAGTTTTTTAGCCTTTTTAAAATGTGAGCTTGGATTAATAATTTCTGAATCTCTAACCTTTCTGGGTTATGAGCAGTCAATACATGCCTTACTAAGCTTTTGAATAAAATCAAGAGGTAACTTTCACATTACAAGAAAATTTTTGATATTTCAAAATATTTTTCAAAAAAAAATTTCACCAAATCAGGGACCATTTTCGATCTTTTAGTCTATTTTTTTTGTTTTGCGTTTCTATGCTCCTCTTCTTTTTGATAATGTCAAAGGGGGAGAATGTACTGTTGTATTTGTGAAGTTTATTTATATTGTATTTTTCTTAAATATAAAAAATATTATGTTTCTCCCTATTTTTAAAAGTCTTTTCTTAGTGAGGGAAAGATTAGAAGAAAATATTTTTTATTTACAAATTCAACTAGTAATATTTGTCATCATAAAAAAGGGGGAGATTATTATGACTCAGGCTCATGAGTTTTTGTTTTGAAGATAACAAACATTATGACTCACATCACATAGCATTTGCAATATATATTTATTTGTGTATACTAAGATTTCAGGAACAGCATGCACCTTCCATAAAGATTCAAGGCTTAAGAATGGGTAGAATAGGCTATGATGTAATGATATTTATAATTTTTATTGATGTACTTTTTGATTTCTTAAGTCAAGTCCTGTAAGGGTGTATGCTTACTTGTAACCATGCACACACACACTTAGGGGGAGTGAGATCTAGTCAAAACTAGAAGTTTAACTTTTGAAAAAATCATACTAGATGATTTAAATCGTCTAGGATGATCTATTCATTAAACTAATCATCCTAATTGATATTTATATCGTCCTGAATGATCCATTACGATCTCAAAACCCTAACCGCCATGATAATTTAAGCAAGGATTTAAGATTCAAATTTTGTTCTAATCGTCCTAGACGATGTAGATCATCCTGGATGATTTATGATAATGTTGCCTAAATTAATCCTGTGATTATTCAATCAAATATGCATAATTTGATATTCTGATCGTCCTGGACGATCTGTATATCGTACTGGATGATTTGTGCAAAATTTGTATTGATCATCCTGGACTATCCTGAGATCGTTCAGGACTATCAGGTCAAATTTTGCACATCATCCTAGACGATCTTGCGATCATCCTGGATGATCTTTGGTGGCAGAATTGAGTTTTTAGGGTTTTCTGAAGTCGTCTTTTTAAGCATATCGTCCTGGATGATCTTGCGATCGTCCTGGACGATCTTTAACGCCAGAACTAATTTGGAAGGGTTTTTGGAGCTCTCCATTTAAGCTTTCTCAAGGAACTTGATAGGTGTCTTTGGCAGCCCTTGTGGCTTCATTTCTTCTAGAGAAAACTTGAAGAGAGAGCTTGAAAGGGAGAGAGAAAAGGGTGGAGTTTGAGAGGGAGAAGAGCCTTGGAAGGGGAATTTTTGAGAGAGTGTGAGGGGGTTCACACGGTTGCTCCGGCAAGCTTGCACCCAAGTACCAAAGGAATCAAGGGTCATCTCAAGGGAAATTTTAGAAAGAAGAAGATCTCTTTGGTGTCAAAAGACCCTGCTACTCCGTCGCACCGGAAAAGGTCGAAGTGATTTTGTAAGGGCTTCTTCGCCTAGCTGTGGGGGATAAAGGAGAGTAGCTCGAAAGTTCGATAGGGATATTAAGCCCTAGTGAACTAGTCCCGAGGCTAACCAAGAGGGGGGTGAATTGGTTATTTAAAAATTTCATGAGGAACGTAAAAATCTTTTCGATACATTACAGCGAAAATAAGTAAACAAGAACGAAAAGATCAATCACAGATATTCACCCAAGCAGTTAATATCATAAAAGTAAAGTGCAAAACAGAATCAGAAAGACAAACCAGATTTTATAGTGGTTCGGTCAACTTGACCTACGTCCACTCCCCGGAGCCTCCCCTCCGGGTATTGCACTAAACAAAAAGTGACTCTCCTTTTTCTCCCACAGCAAGGCGGAGAAGCCTGTACAAAAACCTCCTTTTCACCACCAGGTGAGGCAGAGAACATAACCTCCTTTTGCTTCCTCTTGAAGCAGGCAGAGAACCTTCGGACTCCTTTTGCTTCAACCTGAAGCGGGCAGAGAACACCGGATCTTCTTGCGAATGATCCTCCCACAACGAACACCAACGAGATGAAAGACGATGAGCGGAGAAGATGACTCTGATCCGTGCTTGGAGCAACCTTAGTGAATCCCTCACTAACTCCCCCTCACAAGATCCTTTCTCTCTCTCCCAAACTCTTTCTAGGTTTCTCTGAGAAGGAAAGTGGCAAAAGATTTTTTTTGTTCAAAGAAAAAGTTCTTTTATAGGAGGGCTTAAAATTTGCCCTAAATCTCAACTGGTTGGCCAAGATCGTCTAGGACGATCGATAGATCGTCCTGTACGATCAGTTCAAAATCAGCTGATTCAGCCTGGACGATCTGGCTCTTCTGGACGATCAGTTCAAAAATTTATTCATATTGTCCCGTACGATCCTGCGATCGTCCGGGATGATTAGTGTAAATCAAGGCATATCGTCTAGAAGACAGTTCAGGCAGTCCAGAGAAAGTTGTGTTGGACGACCAAAAAATGACCTGATCGTCCAGGACGATAAGGATATCGTCCCGTACGATTGGTTCAAAAAGTGCACAAATCATCATGTACACAGTTCGGGTCGTACAGCAGAAATGCACTAGACGATCATGATCATCCGGGACGATCCTGCGATTGTCCAGGATGATATGATCGTATCAATCAATTATAAATAGCTTTCCTTAATTACCAGGTTAATTTAGGCATGATTGTACTAAATCGTCCAGGACGATACACGTATCGTCCTAAATGATCATACAAAATAATTTAAAATAAAAACTTGCCTAACTTGATCTGACGGCTGAGAATTTCTGATTTGAGCATATCATCCCATACGATCCAAAGATCGTCCAGGATGATCTGCTTAATCAAACCCACTTAACTTGGTCGCCCTAATTAGGGTTTCTATTTTTACTTGATTGTCCAGGACGATGTGACTATCATCCAGGATGATCTGAACAAAAATTTAAACAGAAACTCTAATTCACTCAAGCTCTCCCCCTGAGTGTGTGTTTGCAAGGTTACTTAGCTAGGGGATCAGTTACATTACAATTGACTCAAGAAAAAGAAAATAATACACTTAGACACACTTGGACCCGATCTTGAGTTGGCTTGAGTTGCTCGTGATCTTTTGTGCCTGAAACGGGTTAACCAAGAAAAACACAATAGAGACATGTTTGTCACCATCAAAACTAGGTTTGCAACATTCTCTCCCTTTTTTATGATGGCAAACATTTATATAGTAGCTTGAAAAATAACTAGAATATCGAAAAATAATTTTTTTTTCAAATTTTTATTTAACAACCAAATTAATACAGGAAACATAACACATAATAAAAATAGAAATGACTATAACTGACTCCCCCTTTTGACATCACAAAAAGGAGGAGGGTAAAACAGAACACTGAAATATAAGTACAAAATAGAAAAGAAAACAAGTACAAAACATAAAACTAGAACTAAGGCGGATCCTGATCGGAAGGAGGAGGTGGCGGTGGTGGGTTGAAGTAACCATGAATGGCCTGAAAGTGAGCTCCAATCCAGGAAATGTCCTGGTCATGCTGCTGTTGCTACTGCGCAGCATAGTCAGTGAAGTGCTGGAGGTCCTCAACGTGCCACTGCTCCTGGGCCGCCACATAGGAGTCAAATCTAGCCTCCCACTGATCGAAGCACTACACCAGGTGGTCAAAAGGAGAGACAATGCGAAGGGGAGCAGGAGCATCTGGTGCAGCAGGAACTGGAATAGCCTCTTCCTCTTCCTCCTCAACATCCGGACCGGGCTCCGGATGTTGTCGGGTGTTGTGTAGGACATGGAAGGAATTATTGGTGAAGAAAGAAGGAGGGACATTTGGAGCTGCGGGATACTGCAGGTCATATTTGGTTTCTAGGGCATAAGCAATGATATTTCCTAAGGCTAGATTGGGATGACGGTAATGACCTGGATCCCTAATAGTTTTGAGGTGCTCGATGTACCGGATAATAAGGTCAGTGGCATTAAATTCCCTATGGGCCAAGATGTAGTATGTGGTCAAGGACAGTAGTGGGGTGATGTGAATTCGATCCCTCGCTTTTGGAATGACGGACGAATGAAGGACATGCTGAATGGTCCGGGCGTCCTTAAGAAGTGTAGTGCAAGTATTATCATGATAGGGGGCATTTGTATTGCGAAGGAAATGATTGGCGACACTCCAATCATAGTCAGGGTCGGTGATAAGCGTGTGGAGTTTATCGCCAGTGACAGAAAGTTGGAGAATGTTATGAAAGTCCTGGTAAGTGAGTTTGACGGGGCGCTGATTTACATATGAGCGGAGGGTGGAATAATCAGCCGAAATATGCTAATTTGCAAAGAAAATGCGAAGAAGTTCCGTGCTAAAAGGAAAGGCGAGAGTCATGATGAAAGTGAGGGAGGTGTGTGCGAAGAGGTCAAAAATAGGATAAGTCAGAGTGCGGGAATTTACTATTTTGGACGGTGTGATCCCTACCTCACAATAGCGCTCGTAAGCAGCCTGATCGGCGGCATTTGGGAAGCGAGGATCAACAGGCCCCCGGGAGGAACTTGCACCCTTTTTCCGTAAATGTTTGCCACCAGCCATTAGAAATCAAAAGTGATGGGAAGTAGAGGGAGTTTGGAAGAAAGAGTGTGAAAAATTCTTAAGAAAATGGCTGTTTAAATAGAATTTGGCCTGATCGTCCCGTACGATCGCGACATCGTCTAGGCCGATAGCTGCAATTATTACAGCCTGGACGATTGGTCAAAAAGGCAGTCCAATCGTCCGGGATGATCAGATATCGTCCAAGACAATTAGACATAGGCGATCGTCCCGAGGAGTCAAGCTGGATGACCCTTGACGAAAAGTATCTTCCAGGATAATTAGGTGGATCATCCCGGATGATGTGCAATAAGTGTGACGGACTGGCCAAATTCCAATCGTCCAGCGGCTGACATGTGGATCATCCAGGATGATAGTCAATAATTGGTGCAATCTCAGTCGTTTGATCAGATCAGGAAGATATGGATCATATCATCTAGGATGATGTAGGTATCGTCCAGGACGATCACCAATAATTGGAGTTTTTCAGCAGTAGGATAAGACTGGTGACAGTTTTGAATGAATTGTCCAGGACGATGTTTGGATCATCCAGGATGATCTGGGAATCATCCAGGATGATGTGAAGAAAATAGAAAAAGATGGAGGATAGAGATGACAGATCAGGATCCCAAAAACACAACCATGAAACCTAAAAATAAAAAAAAACAAACACGAATAAAATTTGAAGTGAAAATATATGAAAGCAACATTTTTTTGATCAAACTGCTCCAGTAAATCAGAATTTTTCCTTGATTTTATATTCAAAAACTAATAAGGATATGATTAACAGCGCTGAAAACCAGAAAAAGTTGAAAAAATTGACTTTCGTAACTCCCACCTTGGGCACCTCATCGATGCAAATCTCTTTTAAAACAAAAATCCAATTCAGAAGAAAAGAAATTAGATTTGAAAAGAGATCCTTTCAAGCCTCGTTCCAGAAAAATATCTGATATAATAGTGTTATAAAGTAAAACAAATCAGAAATCAGGATTTTCAAACACAAGCTTTTAAAATTATTAAGTGGCGCACGGATTTTTCTAAGACCTTTAACGATCTGAAATAAAAGAAAGCTTAGCTGGGCTCATTTTGTGCCTCTTTTTCAATTTATTTAGCACTTTTTGCATCTTTTCATTTTTGATACACTTTGTGTATCTTTTAGTTGGCGATATTTCGCATCTTTTCAGTTTTGAGCTCATTTTGTGCCTCTTTTTCAATTGGTTTGGCGCACTGCGCATCTTTTGTAAGCTTTCTCCCTCTCAAAATCAATAAAAGATCTCATCTGTAAAATTACCTTCCAGATATAGGAGATGCTCTCCACGATAAGGAAGAGTAATTCACAAAACAAAAGTCAGACGTCATATGATAAGTGCAATCACTTGGTTTAGAAAATCAAAATAATGACTCAAGACTTTGAAAACACTATTGATAAGAGGTAGATTACTGTAGGAAGATAAAATAAATCTCTATTTCAAAAACTAAAATTTTAATTATGAAGATGATATTTATTCAAAAGAAATAATACACCAGCAAAGGAGTTAGAGGAAGAGAAACAATCATCAATGTTTCTTCCCTTTAACAGATCCAGTGGAATCAATCACTGCTTACCAGCTTCCAAATAAAAACAAGGTAAAATTCTTAGTCAGAAATTCAGATTATCAGAAATAGTGAGCAGTGATCAGATTTTGAAAAACATAAAAAAGTAAGTGCAAGAGATGAACTAGTGAATAAAAACAGGTAGAAAAACACATCAAAGCAAATACTCAAATCAAACTAACAACAGGGCTAACACAGAAATAAGCAGAAGAAATAAAACCAACTGAAAGTAAATAATCAAATCAAAAACAAAAATAACTAACAGAAAATAGAATAACAATCAGAATAACAATCAGAATAATCAGAAATCAGCAGTCATCAGAATCAAGCATTTATATCAATCACTCCTAATCTGGTTCTTAAAATACTGAATGAGTCAGAGGCTGGTGGTTTAGTGAATATGTCAGCCAGCTGATTTTCAGTTGCTACAAGATGTAGCTCAATATCCCCTTTTGTAACATGGTCCATAATAAAGTGATACCTTATGTCAATGTGTTTGGTCCTAGAATGTTGGATCGGATTCTTAGAGATGTAGATGGCACTAGTATTATCACACAGAATAGAAATTATGCCAACAGGTAAACCTAAATCCAAAACTTGATGCTTTAACCAAAGAACTTGGGCCACACAACTTCCTAAGGCAATATACTCAGCTTCAGCAGTGGAAAGTGCAACTGAGTTCTATTTTCTACTGGACCAGGAGACTAATGACTATCCTATGAATTGACAAGTTCCAGAAGTGCTCTTTCTATCCATCCTACACACTGCAAAATTAGAATCAGAATATCCAATGATCTCAAAAGAGGTGCTGTGCCTAGGGTACCAGATTCCTAGGTTTGGGGTCCCTAAAACATATCTAAGAATTCTCTTAACAGCAGCCAGGTGGGACTCTTTACGATCAGCCTGAAACCTAGCATAAAGATAGACACTAAACATGATATCCGGTCGATTAGCAGTCAACTACAACAATGATCCTATTATTCCTCTATTTTCTTCTGATCAACTGATTTTTCACTTGAATCCTTATCTAACTGAACAGAGGAGCTCATGGGAGTATTGATTGGCTTGGCTTTGTCCATTTCATATTTCTTCATAATGTCCTTAGTGTATTTAGACTGATTGAGAAAGGTTCCATCATCCAATTGCCTTATGCTAAACCCCAAAAAGTAGGACAATTCTCCCATCATACTCATCTCAAACTCCTTACTCATTATCTTAGAAAACTCATCACATAAATACTTATCAGAAGATCCAAAAATTATATCATCAACATAGATCTGGACAATGAGTAAGTTATCCCCTATTCTCCTTAGAAAAAGGGTGGTGTCTACGCTCCCCTTAACAAATTCTCTTTCTAACAGGAATGTGCTAAGCCTCTCATACCAAGCTCTAGGTGCCTGTTTCAATCCATACAAAGCCTTTTTTTAATTTATAAACAAGATTTGGATATTGGGACCTCTCAAAACTTGGGGGTTGTTCTACAAAAATATCCTCTTTTATTACCCCATTTAAAAAGGCACTCTTGGCATCCATTTGAAACAGTTTAAATCCCTTATAACAAGCAAAGGCTAGTAGCACTCTAATGGCTTCTAATCTAGCTACAGGGGTAAACGTCTCCTTAAAATCAATCCCTTCTATCTGATTATACCCCTTAACCACCAATCTTTCCTTATTCCTAACCACCACACCAGAATTGTTCATCTTATTCTTAAAGACCCACTTGGTTCCCACAATACTTTGATTTCTAGGTCTTTCTACTAACTCCCAAACATCATTCCTTACAAATTGATTCAATTCTTCCTGCATAGCTAAGATCCAAAACTCATCCAAAAGGGCTTGATTGATGTTGGTGGGTTCAGTCATTGAGATAAAGGCAGAATGGTTTACTTCCTTCCTAAGTCCATGCCTAGTCCTAACACCTTCAGAAGGGTCTCCTAAGATCAGTTCTTTAGGATGACTTGAAGAATATCTCCAATCTCTAGGCAATGTGGTTTGAGGTTCTACCCTCTCCTCCAGATTTGCATTTCCAACCCCTTGGATAATTTCCTCTACCTCTTCTTCTTCCTCAATTTTTATCATCTTAGGATCAGATTCATCAAACACCACATGAGTTGTCTCTTCCACCACCAAAGTCCTTTTATTGAACACCCTAAAGGATTTCCCCACCCTAGAATAGCCTAAGAACACTCCTTCATCAGATCTGGGGTCAAACTTTCCTAAGGGTGATTTTCCGTTGTTCAGAATAAAACCTTACAGCCAAAGACATGGAGGTGGGATAGGTTTGGAGTTCTACCCTTAATGATCTCATAAGGTGTTTTGTTCAGTTTAGATCTCACATTCACCCTATTCAGCACATAACAGGCAGTGTTCACATCTTCAGCCCAAAAGTATTTTGGAAGTGAATACTCGGCAAGCATGGCTCTAGCGGCTTCCACTAAGGTCATGTTCTTCCTTTCAGCTATCCCGTTCTGCTGAGGGGTCCTAAGAGCTGAAAAATTGTGACTAATCCCTTGCTCCTCACAAAAACTTCCAAACTTTACATTCTCAAACTCTCCACCATGATCACTATGAATAGTCAGGATCTCACAACCTAACTTCCTCTAAATCGAAGTGGAGAAGGACTTAAACTCATCAAATGACTCAGATTTATGTGACAAGAATTTAATCCAAGTGAACCTCGAGTTGTCATCTACAATTACAAAACTATAGACTCTCCCCCTTAAGCTGGCAGTGTTAATGGGTCCAAAGAGGTCCATATGAAGAACTTCTAAAGGTCTAGAGGTGCTAATATCCTTAACAGAGTAAAAAGAGGCTGGACTTGCTTTCCTAACTGACAGGCATCACACAGGTGATCCTTAGTGAATTTAAGCTTGGGCACACCTCTAACTAAGTCCTTTTGGGTGACTCTCCTAAGGGTTTTCATACTGGCATGACACAATCTCCTATGCCACAACCAAGACTCATTAGCAGCAGTTTTTAAGCAAATTGAATTCTCATATTTAATGCAACTTACATCCAGCTTGTAGACGTTGTTGATCCTTTGCCCCTGCAAAATAACTTTATCATTTAAGCTTAAAATGCAGCTAGTAGGCAGGAATTTGATGTTGTATCCTTTATCACAAAGTTGACTGATGCTCAGCAAGTTATGTTTCAGTCCATCTACAAGCAAAATATTATCAATCATAAACTACTTTGAATCACCAATTATTCCTGAGCCTACTACTGTCCTGGTGGTGTTATCTCCAAGTGTAACCTTGGCTCCAGCCCTGGCCTCCAGTGAAATGAACTGATTTGCATCTCCAGTCATGTGTCTAGAACATCCGCTGTCCAGGTACCACATTCTCTCACGAGGTCTTGTGTGAGAGAACCCCGACAAAAATATCAAACGTCAGTCTTAGGAACCCAAAATGAAAAGAAGAATGCAATGCATGCGTGCTGTGCTGTGAAAAAGGCAATTTGGGCCTCCACACCCAATGTGTACTACAGTGAACAGTGCAGGTGTGGAAAATGTGTCCTAACATGCAACATGAAAAATATCTAACATCACAAAAAGGGTTAACTGATCTACGTGAGTGATAGTGCCTCTTCCTAGATGTATATGAAACATGCTTTGATGAACTTGCAACAGATTTTTTAAAAGGCGGCGGTGCATAAAACTATTCAAAAGTAGGTGGTTTTTTGTTTTTTTCAAAAGCAGCAATTTTCACTTTCCAAAATTCATTCTCTTTCTTTAAACTTGTAATTTCAAATTTTAAAACACTATTGCTACTTTCTACTTCACATGCCACAGTATCTAATTCTTTAAAAGCTCTCTCCAAATCAATATGCATGGTTTTCAATGAATCATGCAAAGTAACTAAATCAGAATATTTTTTATTCAATTCATCAAACTCATCAAGTAAAGACATGTGATTGTTATAAACAGTGGAATGATCCTTAATCAAAATATCATGCTCTTTTTGCAAAGTCAAATAATCCAATTTCAAACTAGCATGGGTTTTCTTAAGCTTCCTATACGATGCATGAATTTTTTCAGTTACTTTAAGTAATTGATCGTAAGTAAGCTCACATACCTCTTCCTGGTCTGACTGACCAGGGTGATCATCAGCCATCAGACACAAATTTGTTTCCTCCTCTTCAGCTTCAGTCTCAGAGGAGTCGGATCCAGAGTCTGCCCAAAATGCCTTTTGTATCCGCTTTTTGTCCTTTCTGAACTTTGGTTTCTCCTCACCCTTCTCCTTGCTTGGGTGAGCCTTAAGTGTAGGACAATCAGCCTTTATGTGTCCAGGCTTCCTGCATTCAAAACAAACAGATTCAGATGAACCTTTAAAGTTTTTATTGGTCTTACCTTTGTTCCACTTTTGAAAATTCTTATTCTTCTTCCTTAGAAAGCTCTTGAATTGCCTTGTGATTAAGACAACATCATCATTATAAAACCCGAAAGTGCTAGCATTTGAATCTTTGGCCTTTAGCGCCACTGTCTTCTCGTTCTTTCGTTCACCTGCATCAAGTTATCTTTGGTTCACCCCTTGCTCTTAAGCAATGAGTGATCCAAGTAAGATGTCAATAGAGTAAGTATTTAAATCTTTAGATTCCGTGATCGTAGTAATCTTAGCATCGTATGAAGAAGTGAAACAACTAAGAATTTTGTTCATTCTTTCGTAATTAGTTAGTTCTCTTCCTAGAGCATGCAAAGAGGTAACGATTTGAGTGAACCTTATGTATATTTCTGAAATCGACTCACTAGATTTCATGTAAAAAAGTTCGTAATCATGTAACAAGATGTTTAATCTAGACTGTTTGACTTCAGTTGTACCTTCATATGTTATACACAATCTATCCCAGATTTCTTTACCCGTTGTACAAGTAAAAATACGTATATAGTCTTTAGATTTTAAAGCACAAAAGAAATAGTTCATACATTTTGCATTTAACTGTGCTAAATCACGATCATCAAAAGTCCAATCTGCAAATGGGAGTTTAGTTTTAATACCGTTAACAAGTCTATGTGGTGCTTCATAACCATCTTTAACTAACATCCACATATGATAATCGATTGATTGAAGAAAAGTATACATGCATATTTTCAAAAAATCAAAAGGAATGTTATCAAACAACGGTGGTCTTGTAATAAAATAACCTTTAGCAGTATTACGATTGTTATAGTTAGCCATGGATCAAATTAAAAAGTTTTCAACTTAAATTTTGAATCCCGCTTTGATACCACTTGAAAGTTGGATAGGGATGTTAAGCCCAAGTGAACTAGTCCCGAGGCTAACTAAGAGGGGGGGGGGGTGAATTGGTTATTTAAAAATGTCACGAGGAACGGAAAAATCTTTTCGATACTTTGCAGTGAAAAAAAGTAAACAAGAACGAAAAGATCAATCACAGATATTCACCCAAGCATGTTAATATCAGAAAAGTAAAGTGCAGAACAGAATCAGAAAGGCAAACCAGATTTTATAATGGTTCGGTCAACTTGACCTACGTCCACTCCCTGGAGCCTTCCCTCTGGGTATTGCACTAAACAAAAAGTGACTCTCCTTTTGCTCCCACAGCAAGGCGGAGAAGCCCGTACAAAAACCTCCTTTCCACCACCAGGTGAGGCAGAGAACCTAACCACCTTTTGCTTCCTCCTGAAGCAGGCAGAGAACCTTCAGACTCCTTTTGCTTCCACTTGAAGCGGGCAGAGAACCCCGGATTTTCTTGCGAACGATCCTCCCACAACGAACACCAACGAGATGAAAGATGACGAGCGGAGAAGATGACTCTGATCCGTGCTTGGAGTAACCTTAGTGAATCCCTCACTAACGCCCCCTCACAAGATCCTTTCTCTCTCTCCCAAACTCTCTCTCTGTCTAGGGTTTCTCTGGGAACAAAAGTGGCAATAGATTTTTTTTGTTCAATGAAAAAGTTCTTTTATAGGAGGGCTTAAAATTTGCCCTAAATCTCAACTAGTCGGCCAAGATCGTCCAGGCATCCTGTACAATCAGTTCAAAATCAGCTGATTCAGCCTGGATGATCTGGCTCTTCTGGACGATCAGTTCAAAAAGTTGGTCATATCGTCCCGTACGATCCTGCGATTGTCCGGGACGATTAGTGTAAATCGAGGCATATCGTCCAGAAGACAGTTCGGGTCGTCCAGAGAAAGTTGTGTTGGACGACAAAAAAATGACCTGATCATCCAGGACGATAAGGATATCATCCCGTACGATTAGTTCAAAAAGTGCCCAAATCGTCTTGTACACAGTTCGGGTCGTACAGCAGAAATGCACTAGACGATCATGATCGTCCGGGACGATCCTGCGATCGTCCAGGATGATATGATCGTATCAATCAAATATAAATATTTTCCTTAATTACCAAATTAATTTAGGCATGATTGTACTAAATCGTCCAGGACGATACACGTATCGTTTGGGACGATCAGCCAAATAACTTAAAATAAAAACTTGCCTAACTTGATCTGGCGGCTGAGAATTTTTTATTTGAGCATACCGTCCCGTACAATCCAAAGATCATCCAGGATGATCTGCTTAATCAGACCCTCTTAACTTGGTTGCCCTAATTAGGTTTTCTATTTTTACTTGATCGTCCAGGACGATGTGACTATCGTCCAGGACGATCTGAACAAAAATTTAAACAGAAACTCTAACTCACTCAAGATCTTCCCTTGAGAGTGTGTGTGCAAGGTTACTTAGCTAGGGGATTAGTTACATTACAATTGACTCAAGAAAAAAAAATAATACACTTAGACACACTTAGACCCGATCTTGAGTTGGCTTGAGTTGCTCATAATCTTTTATGCCTGAAACGGGTTAGCCAAGCAAAACACAATAGAGACATGTTTATCATCATCAAAACTAGATTTGCAACATCACTAAAGGTGTAGTGCAATATTTGAGGGGTGCCTCAGGGGAGTGGACATAGGTCAAGTAAGACCGAACCACTACTTATCTAGTGTGTTCTTTCTTATTATTTTCTACACTTTATTTTACTGTGATTAACTGCTAGGGTGAAATCTCTGATTGATCTTTTTATTATTGATTTAATTCGTTTTAGCTGTAAGATATAAAAAGATTTTTCTTTTTGTTTAAAGAAGTTTTTAAATATCTAAATCACCCCCCATAAAAAGTTAGCTACCCTTCTTGTAAATCTCTAAAGTTTAGAAAACCCATAAATCTTTTTTATAAGTTTGTTACTTTAGTTTGAAAATCATGATTTATGATTCATTACTTTGCATTAATCTTCTATTAGATATATCTCATGAAAGGAGTTTTGAAAAGATTTTTATTTCCTTGTCTAATTTGTTCCTTGATTTAGATAATGGCTTAAAAAATTTTTTAGCCTTTTTAAAACTTGAGCTTGGATTAACAATTTCTAAATCTCTAACCTTTCTGGGGTTATGAGCGGTTAATACAAGCCTTACTAAGCTTTTGAATAAAATCAAGAGGTAACTTTCTCATTATATTAAAATTCTTGATATTTCAAAATGATTTTTCAAAAAAAAAAATTTCACCAGATCAGGGACCATTTTCGATCTTTTAGTCTATTTTTTCTATTTTATGTTTTTATGCTCCTCTTATTTTTGATAATATCAAAGGGGGAGAATGTACTGTTATATTTGTGAAGTTTATTTGTATTGTATTTTTTTTTAAATATAAAAAAAATTATGTTTCTCCCTATTTTTAAAAATCTTTTCTTAGTGAGGGGTAGATTAGAAAAAAATACTTTTTATTTGCAAATTCAACCAGTAATATTTACTATCATAAAAAAGGGAGAGATTATTACGACTCGGGCTCACAAGTTTTTGTTTTGATGATAACAAACATTATGACTCACATCTCTTAGCATTTGCAATGTATATTTATTTGTGTGTATACTAGCATTTCCGGAACAACATGCACCTTCCAATAAAGATTCAAGGCTCAAGAATGGGTAGAATAGGCTATAATGTGATGATATTTATAATTTTTATTGATGTACTTTTTGATTTCTTGAGTCAAGTTCTGTAAGGGTGTATGCTTGTTTTTGAACATGTACACACACACTCAGGAGGAGTGAGATCTACTCAAAACTAGAAGTTTAACTTTTGAACAAATCGTACTGGACGATTTAAATCATCCAGGATGATCTGTTCATTGAACTAATTATCCTGGATAATATTTATATCATCCTGAGCGATCCATTACGATCTCAAAATCGTAGCCTCCATGATAATTTAGGAAAGGATTTAAGATTTAAATTTTGTTCGAATTGTCCTAGATGATCTAGATCATCTTGGACAATCTATGATAATGTTGCCTAAATTAATCATGTGATTATTCAATCAAATATACATAATTTGATATTCTGATTTTCTTTAATGATCTGTATATCGTATTAGACAATTTATATGAAATTTGTACTGATTATCCTGGACTATCATGAGATCGTCAAGGACTATTAGGTCAAATTTTGCACATCGTCCTAGACAATCCTGAGATCATCTTGGATGATCTTTGGGGGTAGAATTGAGTTTTTAGGGTTTTTTGAAGCTGTCTTTTTGAGAACATCATCCTGGACGATCCTGCAATCGTCCTGGATGATCTTTGCCGCCAGAACTGATTTGGAAGGGTTTTTCAAGCTCTCTATTTAAGCTTTTTTAAGGCACTTGATAGGTGTCTTTGGCAGCAATTAAGGCTTCATTTCTTCTGGAAAAAACTTGAAGAGAGAGCTTGAAATGGCTAGAGGAAAGGGTGGAGTTTGAGAGGGAGAAGAGCCTTGGAAGGGGGATTTTTGAGGGAGTGTGAGGGGGTTCACACGGTTGCTCCGACAAGCTTGCACCTAAGTACCATCGGATTCAAGAGTCATCTCGAGGAAAGTTTTGGGAAGAAGAAGATCCCTTTGGTGTCAAAGAACCCAGCTACTCCGCCACACCGGGGAAGGTGAAAGTGATTTTGTAAGGGCTTCTCCACCTAGGTGTGGGGGCTAAAGGAGAGTCACTAAAGATGTAGTGCAATACTCGGAGGGTACCTCTAGAGAGTGGACATAGGTCAAGTTGGACCGAACCACTATAAATCTGGTGTGTTCTTTTTTATTATTTTTTGCACTTTATTTTACTGTTATTAACTGCTTAGGTGAAATCTCTAATTTATCTTTTTATTATTGATTTAATTCATTTCCACTGCAAGATATAAAAAGATTTTTCTTTTTGTTTAAAAAAGTTTTTAAATATTTAATTCAGCCCCCCCCCCCTCCCTCTTGATTAGCCTTGGGACTAGTTCATAAGGGTTTAACACCCCTCATGAACTTTCAGATCGATCTCCTAAGAAGAGTTTCCTAGGGTGACTAGAATAATATTTCTAATCTCTAAGCAGTAGCTCATAAGGTTCTTCTTTATCTCCTAGGTCAATAGATTTCATCCCTTGGGAAACCTCTATATCTTCTTCTCATTCTAACCTAGGCTCCACAGTCTCATCATATTCATCAAATACAATATGTGTGGACTCCTCTACCTAATAAGGTCCTCTTTTTAAAGATCCTATGGGCTTTACTAATATAATTATATCCTAAGAAAACACCTTCAATAGATTTAGGGTCAACTTTTCATGTATGAGATTTTTCATTATTTAGCACAAAACATCTATAGCCAAAGACATACAAATGAGAAAGATTGGGTGTCCTACCTTTAAGTAGCTCATTGGATGTCTTATTGAGTTTGGATCTAACATTAACCCCATTTAACACATAACAAGCAGTATTTACTACTTTTACCCAAAAGTACCTAGGGAGATATTATTCAGTTAATATAGCCCTGGCTGCTTTTACTAAGGTTCTATTTATCCTTTCGACTATCCCATTCTACTGAAGGGTCCTAAGGGTAGAAGAGTTACACTCTATTCCTAAGTCCTTATAAAAGATTCAAACTTATCATTTTCAAATTCTCCACCAAGATCACTATAGATAATTGAAATTTCACATCCTAATTTTCTTTGAATCAAAGTAGAGAATGTCCTAAACTCTTTAAATGATTCAATCTTATATGTTAAGAATCTAATCTAGGTAAATCTATAGTACTTATCAATAATCAATACTTGAAAGTCTTCCCACCTAGGTTGGTTGTACTAAATGATACAAATATGTTCATATAAAAGATTTCTAGTGGCCTAGAGATGATGATGATCGTAACGAAATCAAATGATGATTTGACATATTTTTCTAGTTGGAAGGCATCACAAAGGTGGTCCTTAACGAAATCTAACTTAGGTATGCCTCTAAATAAGTCTTTTTGGGTGATCTTCCGAAGTATGTTCAACTTGCTTGACATAGTTGGCTATGTTAGAGCCAAGATTTATTAGCAATAGTTTTCAAACATAACGAATTTAACTATTCAACATAATGTAAATCAAACATGTAAACATTATTAATCCTTTTTCCTTCTAAATTAAGTTTTCCATTTAAACTAATTAAACATTTAGTAGATAAAAAATTGATATCAAATCTTTTATAGCATAATTAACTAATACTAAGAAGGTTATGTATCAAACTGTCTACTAATAAATTATTCTCAGTAATAAAATTTTTAGAATTTTCAATCATACCTAAGCCTACCACTTTTTGGTGGTGTTATCTCTCAGTGTAACCTTGCATCCAACCCTAGCCTCTTGCATGATGAATTATTTCATATCTCCAGTCATGTATCGTGAACATCCACTGTCCAGGTACCACATGCTCTCACTAGGCCCTTTATGGGGGCATCCCTCATCTTGATCAGAATAATAAAAATTATCATTATCCATAAGACACAAGATTGCTACCTCCTCCTCCTTTGCTTCATGTTATAATGATTCTAAGGCTGAGTCAGCTAAAAATGCCTTTTGTGTTTGATGCTTCCTCCTTTTGAAATTTTCCATCTCTTCTCCCTTCTCCTATGTAGGGTGAGTTTTTAGATTGGGGCAATCTATTCTCAAGTGCCTTAATTTCTTGTATTTAATGTAAATAGTAGGAGATGAGGCTTTAAAATTTATATTTGGTTTACCTTTGGTCCAATACTGATGACGCTTTTGCTTTCACTTCAAAATGTTTTTAAATTACTGGGTCATCTATATTATGTCATCATATTCTTCTACTGCCTAGCTATCACTTTCAGATTCATTAGCTTTCAGTGCCACTACTTTGTCCTTATTCCTATCACCTACATCAAGCAACCTTTGACTCAAGCTTTGCTCATAGGTAATAAGTGAGCCAAGCAAATTATCAATAGAATACACATTTAATTCCTTAGATTTATAAATACCAGTTACTTTAGCATTATATCTACTAGGTAGGCAATGAAAGAATTTTGTTAACCTTTTTCAAAATTTGATAGTTCTCTAACTGGAGCATGTAGGGATGTCACTTTCTGGTTAAACCTAGTATATATGCCTGATAAACTCCCATTAGGTTTAATACAAAAGAGTTCATAATCATATAATAAAATATTTAGCCTAGACTATTTAACTTCACTAGTACCCTCATAGGTGATGCATAACCTGTCCTAGATTTCTTTCCTAGTAGTACATGTAGAGACTCTCATATGGTTTTCAAATTTTAATGCATAGAAAAAATTGTTTAAACATTTAGCTATCAGTTGAGCTAAGTTTCTATCCTCATTACTCCATTCAATGCAAGGTGTTTCTACTTTAACTCCATCATCTATGCATGATAATATAGAATAATGAGTTTATATAAAATACCACATGCGAAAATCAATTGATTGTAAAAAATTAGGCATGCAAATTTTTTAAAAATCAAATGGTATATTGTTAAACAAAGCTAGATGCATTATAGAATAACCCACCAGAATGTTTCTATTTCCAAAGTGTTCCATGGATTATTATTCTCAATGTTTTCTAATACACTACTTTTGAGACCCGCTCTGATACCAATAGAAAGTTCCAGGGAGGGTGCTAAACATCATTAAACTGCCTAATACGCATCAAGAGGGGGTGAATTGATGCTTTTAAAAACTTTTTATTTTTCAAAAATACTTTTTGAGAACCAAATTATTAAATTCAAATCTCAAAATTGAAATAGATATCTAATAATGCAAAGGCTAGTCAATAAAAAAAAATTTGCATTTTGATTTAGTAGAAACCAAAAGAAGTTTTTTTTGTTTTTCCACAAAATGGGTTCAAACCAATCATAACATTCACAAAAGAGATTTGCTACTAAATGAACCACAGGAAATATAAAGTGTAGAATTAAAATGAAGAAATAAAAAACACAAAATAAACACACCATATTTTGTAGTGGTTCAGTCAGACAATAATCTATGTCCACTCCCTGGAGTCCTCCTCTCTGGGTATTATACGAAACCTTTAGTGTATATTCTTTAGCCACCACAACAAGGCAAAGAAGCTCTTACAAGAATCACTTCCAACAATCTGGTGCGGTGGAGAACCAGAATCCTTTTAACCCTCCCAGTGAGCCTAAGAACCTTGGAAGGTTTTTCAACCTCTTGGTGAAGGAAGTGAACATGGAAGCTTTTTCACCCTCCGAGTGAATGCAGAGTACCTCACTCTTTTCTCACTATTTTAGTAAAAAAAGGGAACCTCAATCTTTAGCCTTGAAGTATTTTTACCAAGAGCAACCCTAAGAATAAAGGTGCAAGCCTACTTGGAGCAACTATGGAGAATCCGCTCACACTCCTTCCCCCCCACACAGCCTCACTTTCTTCTTCTCCAATACTTTATGATCTCTCATAAAAATCTCTTAGAATTTCTTCTACAGAAAACATTTCTAAGAATCAGATAAGAGATTTTATACAAGGCTTCAAAAAAACCATAAAATTTAAATTATGTCGCTTTTATTTGTATAGTATGATCAAGGATCGTACTGTATGAATAGTTTAAAAACCAAAGTTTAGTGAGTACAATAGAATAGTTATAGGATAAACTATTCAAGTTTTATACACTGATGGTACAGTATGATCTATAAATCATACAATACGATTAGTTTAATTATCTTAAGATCATACATGATGATCTCTAGGATGATCAGATTTTATCTTTTCCTATTATGATGTACGATTAATAACATATGATATGATCTAACATTTTAATTAAGCCTTGGTTTGATGAACTAATTATAGGGATTAATTTAAGTAAGTTTTCATATATCATACAATACAAAGTGGTTTATACTGTGCGAATAATATAAGGTGGTTTGTGCTGTACGAATAGTATAAAATAAAAAAAATTAAAATACATACTTTTATTTTATAGGTGGCTATGCTTTTTAGATTAAACAGATCATAGAGTATGATCATGTTCATAAATAAAAATTTATTTTAAAAAATTCTAATTACATGATTAGCCATTTTAACTGATTTTATAAATAACTGATCATATGGAATGATTAGTTCAAATGTTTTAAAATTCATTTTCTCACTCCTAATATGTGTGTGCGCAATCGCCCAATTAGCATACACCCTTATATGTCTTAAACTCAAGAAATATAAAATTAAAGAAATTAAAAGTATAAACTCATTCAATACATCTTATTCTACCTAATCTTGAGCCCAGAATGATCTTGAATGGTGCATGTTATACTTGAAATATTAGTATACACAAAAATAAATATACAATGCAAATGCTAGGAGAAATTAAAATTCAATCAATAATGCTTATTATCTTCAAAATTATAAGATCGGGATCCTCGATTGTAATGGATCCTATTAATATCGAATTCAAAATGTCTGATTAAAATCGTCTACCATAAGAGAATACATCAATAATTGATTATATCAAAGTAAAGCAATCGGATGCTTCTTCGTCCAAAGAAGTTGTTAAAGTCAACTTTCATAGTGGTAAGGTTCTGCCTCTATGAACTCTGATTACAGATAAAGGAAAATAAGTATTAGATAATCTAGAGGCTTCAAATAAACCTTAACCCATTCAAGACTTAGATGCAGTAAATTGAGAAGTTCTTAAAGTTGATTATAATGTCTTAGCACATCTTAGAAACCTACCTATGAAACTAAGTATTATTGGATTAAAAAGTAAAAGTGTAGTTTGAAATTTTAATTTTCTTTGGAAAGATTAAATTCCTGGGATTTTTAGTTTTAAAGTTGAACGCATCATTATAAATGAGACATCACCTCAAAAGGTGAACATATCATTCTCTAATGGGTTCAAATTATAAAACTTTGGATTTACCCCGATTGTCATAGTCAAACTCAAGAGGAGACAACATATGACCATAGAGGATCAAAACGATGTTTGGTCAAATATTTGACTATGTTAATCTGAGTAAAGGCATCATTAATTTCATCATCAAAATTATGATTGTAATTGATATATTTATTCAAGAAAACATCAATTACTACCGATCATTTAAAAATAATAATAATGATCATCAGGTTTAATTTTCTCAAAGATAATTAATTAAAGTTTTAAAAACTTTAATTTTTGAAATTTTGATCTGGGATTCTAAATCTCCTACGAGTGAAAGCCCTCGTAGTTAATTACATCATAGGAAACTAGAGTTTCTTATGAACACTCTCAATTAAAATAGCGATAGAAATTTCATTTAAGATTTCAAGGCTTGATGCCAAAGTAATTAAGGGTTAGAATTTTCAAATGGGATTGCATCAAGGTTGAACACTTATTTTCTGGAATTAAAGAAAGAAGGGTAGGAGGCACCTGAGATTCTAAAATAGTTTAGAAGTGCCTCAATCTATCCTAAATATTGGGCTTGAATTTGATTAAAAGATATTTAAGTTTGCATCATCAATTTTATTAGAAGGTGGGAATTTAATTCTCGAAGGTTAACATCTTATAGCCTGAGCCTGCCTCAGAACCTAAGTCTAAAATGGGTACTGAAAATCAGTAACCTGAACCTAGCTAATGTAATATAAGATCTGGACTTATCCTAGCCTAAATTGGGGAGCCAGCTAACCACCTAGGTGCTTTAAAATTATGTGTTTGGTCTTTTATGAAAGAATGGGTAAGGATGTTAATTAGATTGAGTTTAAGGAGTTAGGGACGACGTCTAGAGTATATCCTAATTAGCCCCTTAACATATATAGGATAGTATGAAACTTAAAGTAAATGCAATTAAGTTTAAGACTTAATTTAATTTATAACTAATATAATGCATATTAGTTGACTTTATAAATGCTTAAATCAAATATGAAGCAATATTAAAAAGGTTTAAAAATAGATTTTTCTCTAAAATGCACAGATTACCCTTGACAGATTTGCACCCTCATAGGCCAGGTGGTCTGCCAGAACCTATAAGCAGAGAGGTGCCTAACAAATGCAAAGAAAATACAACAATTTTGCATATGAGAACTCCACGCAGTCCTGGGCTTACTTCTTAAAATATTAGACTTTCTACATTATCTTAAAATATTTTAATTTAATTAATATAGAAAAAGTTTGTACGTACCCTCATAAGCCTCTGATCGTTCCAAGCTAAAATAAAATTGATATGCAAGATCACCAAAAAATTATGAAAAGTAAGTAATTCTAATATCGTAATCAATATTAAACAATCAATTAAATAATTAAATCAATTAAATAAATAAATAAAATATCCATAGGCAACTGCCTTTTAATATTAGAACCTTGGGTCTACAGGAAAAGCAAATTAGCCGGTTACCATTGACTACAACCCAGATTATACTCCTAAGATATAAGTGACTTTGAGAATGGGTCTTCTCATTCTTCACTTCCTCAACTTTTTATGAGCTCCTTGAATCCATCGAGTATGGTTATCCAAATAAAAAGAAACTCCCCATTGAAAGAGGTATTTTCTTTTCTCTTTGGATATTGGAAATTATACTAACTTAGTCTTTCAAATGGAGGAGAACCCTCCCATAAGGTATGTGCTCTCCTCTTTATAATCTAAGTTGGATACTTTTGTATCCCCTCTTGAATGTCACTTTGAATTATAACTCAATAAATTTGAATTACATTTAATGAAAATAAAAAATCTAGACTCAAACAACTTGCAGAATTAAATCATCCCAAGGAGTTGATATAATGAAATTTAAAATGCTCAAACCAGCCACACTTGGCAAAGCTATTTTAATTTTTAAAGGGGGACTTAGCATTCTACAGCACTTGTAAAAATTTGATTAATTTAAATTTAGTTTTTTTGAGTTTAATTTTAATGCCCTATATGAGCATAACCACCTGCATAAGATTATATCAACATTTAAATCGCCCCTATCCTAAGGGTAAATCTAACACCCATCAATCACATCACAGATTACAAAAATTAAATAAATAATCACGTTAACATTAATAACCAGCATGTAATGAAAGCTCAAAAATCTCAATACACAGTAGAAAAGTAAACACCAGCCTAGCATAAATCTAGAAGTGGTGCCCTAGCAAATTATTAAAAGTGTGTGAGGTAGGCCGTATGGCTGGGGTTGATCCTAAACTAGGTTGTTTGTTATAGTTTTTTAAAGTTTAAGTTTGTTGAAGGCTAAGGGAAAGATTCAAGTTAAAAGTTAAGTATTAGGGTGTTGGAGTTTAACTTAAGATAGGTTTTAAATGCTAATTGATTGAATAAGTTAAGTAAAAAAAGATTAAGAATTAATAAATTTTAATTAAATTGATTGGTGGCTAATTTTTAAGATTAAATTAATTTATGTTTTCCATCAACTGATTCGTGGCATTGTGCCATCAAGCTCGAGAAACTAGGCCTCCTTAGGATATGTAGCCTAGTAACCCAGAGTAGTCCATCCTAAAAACTTTGTTGTTGTTGTTGGATTAAAGATTTTAATTTGGCTAAATAATCAACAAATAATTTGATTTAAAGTTTTACACCCCATTGAATTTTTTTGTGGTATTGTGCCACCAGGCTCGAGGAACCAAGCCTTCTTAGGACAAGTAGCCCCGCAGCCTAGATTATTCCATCCTAAAAACATCATCTTTTGATTAGTTATTGGGTATTAAACGGTTGGTTGATTGATTTAATTAATTAAATTTATAATTTTTGGAATTTTGATTGATTATTGGTTTTTTGAAATTTTCTGGATTATTTTAATCATTAAATTAAGGGGTCAAATTTTGACTTTTAAATAAAGGTTAATTTCTAAAAAGTTAGTATTTTTATAAAATATTAGACCTTAAGATGATTAGTTGGACTATAAGTTTACTGGATTTGGATTTTTTTTATATTTACATATAAAGGTTTGAAGTTTTGACTTAATTTTGATTTAAGTTTGACTGAATTATTAACTTTTTGATTTTAAGTGATTTTTGATGATTTGACATTTGTAATAAATATTAGGCCTTACTTGGAGTACTATGCCTTTGAGTTTCCTCAATTTGAAGTTTTTTATAATTAGTTATAATTTTTTAAAGTTTTTATATTTATTTGAATTATTTGATTTATTTAATTAAGGGTCATTTAATGATTTGTATCCAAATAAACTCATAACTCCTTGAAATCAACTCCAAAGGTCAAGAACAACCTAAGGAGAGATTCCTAAGTGTTTTAAAATTTTATGGAATTTTTAATTATTTTTAATTAATTAGATTAATTAAATATTAATTTTTACTTAAAATAAAATTATCCCCAAAATTGAAGCCAAAATAAAATAATTTTAATTTTCTTTGATTAAGGATTGAATTTTGATTGATTTGATATATTATTTGAAATTTTTGGATTTAATTTGAATTAATTATAATTTTTTAAAATTTAGTTAATTAATGAATTTTTTAAATTACTTAATTATGGAGGTTTAGATTATTTTGATCTAAACTTATTCTAAACTGCATAGAATCACTCCCAAAGGTCAGAGATAACCTATAGGAGTGTTTTCAGGAGTGTAGAATTTATTTGAGATTTTTTATAATTTTAAATTATTTTATTTAATTAATTATTAATTTTCACTAAAACTTAAATTAAAGTTAAACTAAAAGTGCAGTGAAATGGTGACTCGACGGTAGCATTACCGGCGAGCTACGTGGCAAACATGCAGCACGACACGTGGCTGACACGATGATTCGACGGTGTGCAGGACACGTGGCAGCATTTACGAGCTCCACGCGGTGCACCATCCGGGCTCACTTAACCGAGTCAGCACCAGATCTGATCGTTGGTTCAAACGGCGGATGATCGATGGTTCTGATTGGGCCACGTCGCCTGTAGATCAACCGTGCGTGATCAGCTGTGGGATCTGTCAGACGAGTTATGTCATCCGATGGTCTTTGAGCCGTCTGATTGCATGTGTATCACGATCGGTCAGCTCTACTCTTACTAGAGCTTATTAGTTCATTTTGAACTAAATTTTTAAATAGCCATAACATGAAAAATACTCATCCAAATTGGATGAAATTTGAAACATAGGTTTATAGTAACATAATCTTCCAACACCTGACGTTTGGAGGCTTCAAGTTTGTAGATTTTCTGTAGTTTCAAATTGAAGTTTGAGAGAAAAGTTGGAATATCTTACAATCTTGCGGATGGATTTTTATGTTCTTGGGCTTGTTAGAAAGGTATTTGAATCCTCTACAACTTCCTTCAAGGATCCAAGAGCTGATGGTGGTTGGATCTTATTTTGCTACATAATTATCCTTATCTCCCATCTCTCTCTCTCTCTTCTCAAATTTGGATCTTTAGGCTTACAACAAACTTTCCAATGGCTGAACAAAGCTTATTTATAGATGGGGAAGCTAAGTTATCCTTGACATGAGCTGGAGGATGCTAGAATTGAAGGTTTTGAATGATAGAGAGTGGAGCCAAAGCTTTGAGTGAAGAGCGAGATAATCCCATTCCTCCTAATGATTACTTAGCTTAGATTGGAGAGAAAGAGAGAGAGACTTCAAGCTGCTGCCAACTAATCCTCCCAGCCACCAAATTCATGTAAATATGGAGTTACTGGGATGATTTGGCTTGCCAAGGTGGCAAAGCCACATAAGCATGTAATTTGACTTGGTTGACTACTTTGACCAGTCAACTATGCCTTTGACTGTTGAGGTGGAAGTCAAATATTCATGCTAATTGATTGGAGTAGTCTTGAGGAGACTCAAGGCTATAGAATGAGAGTTTGGATGTATACACATGTATGAAAAGAAGTTTGACAAAATATAATTGAGTTGACTTGGTGATTCAGTCAAGCTAGCTAGGGTTTAATCCAAAATAAAATTTGTAAATGTTTGGACCATGATTGGGATAGCTTTTGGAATGAATTTGAGGGTTCAAATGATTTGATTTGGTCATAGGGGTTGATTTGGCTCATTTAACCCTTAAAGGGCTATTTGGTCAACTAGGTTGACCCAGGGCAAAGGTTTGGGATTGAAAGGTTTGATTTGATATTTGGAGACTAGTGGAGGTGGTCCCATTGTCTAGGGAAGTCTTTTCAATCAAAAATGACTAATTGGGCCCCTAAAGGGCATTTAGGTCAACCCTAGTTGACTTGATCAACCAGGTTAACTCAGGGGCTGGGATTAGGTCCAATAGGTTTATTTCAATATTTGAAGTTGAATAGAAGTTGTTCCATCCAAAGATAGGGTCATTTAATTTAAAATGATTATTCATACCCCTAAGGGTATTTTGGTCATTTTGTCCCCTGGTTAACTAAGGGTCATAATGAGTCCACCAAGTTGTAGTTTAATACTCAACATATGATAATCAAGGGTTTGGAAGTAATCAGATGGTTTGGAGAAGGCTCCAAGGTCAAAATTCATTAGGTAGCAGATCTAGTGGCATAGGCCATAATATTTAAAAGTTCTATTGCTTTTGAATTTTAATTCAGTTTTTGAGGTTATAGGCCTTAGATTGAGCTCAAATTTGGAGGGTAGATCCAAGAGACATGTCTAATAAATATGCAATTGATAGATCATGAATCACGGGTCATTTGAATAGAGTTTGAAATATTTGAAAATTCATTGGAAAATGCTTTCAGGACAAGACCTTTGAACCTTGAATTTTGATATAAAATCTGGATTTGATTTGGATTGATCTAAGATCTCGGTAGATCGTAGGATTTTGATTGGTCCAAGTGACCTCATATAAAAATGAGGTCAACAAGTATTTATGATGTTATGGTTCTTTCTATGGAAATAAGGGAGGCATTAATCGAAGCTTTACTTGACCCGAAGATTTGTATGGCTCAACAGCATCAACATAATTAAAGAAAGCGCTATATTTGAAAAAAGTTCTAGGAGTCATATTTTCGGAAGAAGATTTGCATTGGAAACCAAGGATCATAATCTTCTATTATATATCTCTATAAATATAGACAATTCCAAATTTTTCTCATGCCCTTATTGATCTAAGTGCATCAATCAACATCATGTCTCTTAGAACTCTTGCATACTTAAATGTGGATACTCGTAAAGTCACCTCTTACAAAATAATATTGCGAGGATTAAGAAATAGGTGAAAGAGATTTGGGTTTGATAACCCTCCTTATAAAAATTAAAACCTTCAAAATTGAAGCTTTATATATATATATATATATAATAGATATTGAGGCTTCTTTTAACTCCCTCTTGCGAAGACTCTAGCTCCATGAATATAGAATTGTGCCTTTCACCCTACATCAGTGTATCAAATAGTCTTGTGAGAGGGTATATCACTATATTAAAGGTAATCTACAAATATTTTCAATTTATAAAGTTGGCATAAACAAAGATGTTTCAAACTATCTACCTAAATAGCTGACTGCCTTCTCTAAAAATTTTAAACTGGCTGAAGTATGAGAGAAAGAAAAGTAGAAAATTAAAAAAAAGTAAAAGAAATAGAAAAGCATTACAATCTTGAACATGATGTTCACGAGTCACCCAAAGAGGTGGTAGAATGGCTCAATGATCTAAAGGAAGAGGTCGATGATGGAAAAACTAACAGTATAATTAAATGAAAAATAGTACATGCAAATAAAGGATCCTATAATACATATTGATTTGGAATTAAATTTGTAGGATGAATTTTATATAAATGAGAAAAACACACAAGCTATAGAATATAGGAACTACGAAAGACAATAAAAGTTTGGAATTTCTATAGAAGCTAATAGTGATGATAACTTGGGTCAAAATTTCTAAGGAATATAATTTGAATAAATATAATAGAGAGATAAAGAATTATGTGGAAAATATTTCCTTAACTCCACTATCCCATAGTGATGTAAAAAGGTTAGAAGTGAAAGTGTCTCTTCCTTTAAACTTAGATCCAAAGCCAATACCTTTGTACCTACGATAAAGAATTATTTTGGAGAACGTGTGGAATTCTAGAGTGAGAAAGTGCGGAATTTTCAAAAAATTTATCTTGGCGGGTTCTTCGCTCCAGCGGATTTTCTGCGTATGGCGGCGGATAGCTGCCGGCCAAAGTCGCCGTCGACTGAGGACGATGGAGATATGGGTCATTTCAGTTTAAAGATTGATCGTTCTTCTTCGATCTTGAATCGTCAAGTTGCTTCTGATCATGATTGCAGAGCCAAGGGAGAATTAGTTATCTCTGAAAAGGGGATTGATAATAAACCTAAAATCAACTGTGTTGAAGGTAAAGGTAAGAATATCTTAGTTTCTGATGATTGTAAGACTACTGGAGGTTCTTTCAAAGTCTTTTCTCCTGTTAAACGAGATGATCAAGGGGCTTCATCTTCAGGTATGAAAATTTTTGTAAATCGTTTTGGCTATTCAAATGCAATCCCTGCCCATGGCAGTAAGATAAATACGGATGGCATAGATTCGGTTTACGGAAGTATTGATACTCATAATAAGATGACCCCTTCTTCTGTCAAGAAAAGTTCAAGTTTGAATTCTTCCGTTGAAAAGTCTGGCTTTGAGAATACTTCGCAGAGTAATCAGGTCCCTGTTAAGGAAGGGATCTCTTATTCCATGAAATTGCAGGAGAACATACAAACTATTCGAGGAATTGCTGAAGTAGAGACAGCTAAGGTCAATTTTCATAATGTTATTCCATGGATTAAGAAACCTAATATCAAGGTTGATTTCTGTCAAGATGAATATTTTATTTCGGATGATGGGAAAGCTGTTAAACTTAATGAAGAAAACATTCAAACCAACTCTAAGAAGCTTAGGAATTCTGTGGTTGTCAAGGTCTTTGGTAAGAATGAGCCTATAAGTCATATTGCTGTTGAACTTAGGCGTCAATGGAATGCTATTGGTAAGTTTCATCTTACGTCTCTTGGCCTAGGTTGGGTTTTGTGTTGTTTTGATGAATCAGAAGTGGTGGAGAAGGTTTTGGAGGGAGGACCTTGGTTTGTCCATGATCAAATAGTCGGATTAGATAGATGGTCTCCATTGTTCTCATCTACCTCTTTGTAGGGGTTATCTTCTCCTATATGGATAAGATTGCCACATCTTCCCTTAATGTGTTGGGATGTGGATAAGGTGGCTAGAATAGCTTCCATGGTCGGTCAACCATTGTGGATTGATGGGAATATGTTCCAATGGAGTAAAAGGGAAAATGTGAGAGTGTGTATGCGTATGGACCATGATAAACAATTTCCTACTGGTGTTTGGGTGGAGGGATCTTTTGGTCGATTCTTCCAAAATGTTGAGTATGAAAAAGTTTCTACATTTTGTTTCAAATGTGGAAAAGTTGGTCATGTGATGGAAGTTTGTGAAGAGGGGAAGTCTGGTTCAATTGGGGCTTCTCAATTATACTCCAATCTGAATAAGAATGAGGAGATTTCTCAGTCAAAAAGCAAGGATGGTGACTCTCTTGGTCCTTGGATTTTGGTTAAGAATGTGAGAAGAAGAAAGTTTCCTCATAAATCTGGAAATGTCCCTGTTAATATGGGAAAGGCTGGTTATCAGGCAACTGATTTTGTCAAAAAATCTGTGATCTCTTCTATTCAGACAGAGGTCAATAAGGCTGGTGTTGAGGAAGCTGATAAGGGTATGAAAATTGTGGAGACTGCTGATTTTACTCAGGCTGAGGCTAAAAATAATATGGTTAATGATGGAGCTTTTGTGCAGGAAATCAATCAATCTTCCTCTCCTATAGAGGATTCGGTAGTTGGAGGGAAGCTGAATATAGAAGGTTGTATAGTTATGGGAAAAGATAGCAAACTCTCCTGGTTGAATGCTTGTCTAGAAGAGGTTGAAGCCGTTCCGGAGGAGATTGCCAAGGATGGTGTAATTATAGATGCTAAACAGATTTTGGGTGAGAACTCTTCGAGTTCTGTTTTGAAAACTGGAAATGATTCAATGAAGACTAGAGTGAAGCTCCACAAAGAACTGAAATCATTGGGTAAGGATAACATCTTATCTCAAAAGAGGATTGAAGGGCAAAGTAGGATGAATAAGAATGGGAGGAATCCCATTTTTAATCATAAATGACGTCTATTGCGTTTTGGAATTGTTGAGGGGCAAGGAAGGTAGAGGCCTCTCGCTATCTGAGGGAATTTGTGAAGGAATATGATATTTTCCTAGTTGGGTTAGTTGAGACAAAGGTGTCTAATGTTGATCAGAAAGAGATTGACTTTCTAATAGGGAAAGACTGGGATTTCTTCAATGTCCCTGCTGAAGGTCTGTCTGGAGGAATTCTTGTTTGTTGGAAACAAAATTATGGAGATTTTTTGGTTTGTCATGCTTCTCAACAAGTGGTAGTGGGGAAGTTCAAAGCCAAAGGTGGAGGGGAGTGGCTGATTGCTATAGTGTATGGGAGCAAAAATATTTGCAAAAGAAGATTCTTGTGGGAGACTTTAGAGTCCTTTTCTAAGACTCAGCTTCCGTTTATCATGGGAGGTGATTTTAATTGTGTGCTTTCTAAAGAAGAAAAGAGAGGTGGGAAGAGGTTTGTTTTTTCACAAGGACCTCAAGATATGAGATTGTTTATGAATAAATGTGATTATCGTGACATAGGAATAATTGGGCCAAAATATTCTTGGTGCAATAATAAGAAGGGAGGAGCTCGCATCTTGGAAAGATTGGATCGTTGTCTACTAAATTCGGAGGCTTTGTTGGCTATTCAACCTGCGGTAGAAAGACATCTTGGGAGAATTGCATCAGATCATTGCCCAATTGTTCTTAAGGTTTTTGCTTTGGGGTTTAAGAAGAATAAGTTGCAAAATTTTGAAGAGATCTGGGTTTCCTTTCCAGCCTCGGTTGCAATGGTAACTAGTTCTTGGTCAAAAGCTACTGGTGGAAATGATGCACAGGTGCTTAACGTGAAGTTAAAGAGGGTCTTAAAGGCTCTTTTCTTTTGGAGCAAAGCTAAACATTCCAACCTTAACATCTTAAAGGAAAATGTGAACAAAGAAATCCTTTTGTTGCAAGAAGAAGAAGCTAATCTAGGTGGATTATCGGATGACAAAATTTGTCTGCTAAAGTCTAAAGTAATGGAGTTAAACGCTACTTTGGGGAGGTTAAGTACTTGGTGGAGACAAAGAGCTAAAGCTAGGTGGGTGAAGGAAGGTGATTCAAATTCAAGATACTTTCATAATCTAGTAACTGCAAGAAGGAATGTCAACTTTATTCAGCAAATCAAAGATTTTGATGGTTCTCTAGTTGAAGAGCAAGGAAAAATTAAAGAACTAATGTTAGATTATTTTAATGGCAAGTGGAAGCAATCTAACTGTAAGCTTATTGGGTGGCCGAAGTTCCAAGGAAGGCTCACTAATGAAGACCATAAGACTTTGTTGGCAGATTTCACTATGGAGGAGCTGGAATCAGTTGTTCGGCATTTAGAAGGTAACATTTCTCCTGGTTTAGATGGAATCTCTTACACTTTTATTAAATTCTATTGGAATATCATCAAGAAGGAGGTCTGGAGGGCGGTTAGCCATTTTTTTGATACAGGAGTAATGTGTGATGAGTGGAAAGAAACTTCTATGGTTCTTATTCCAAAACTTAAAAATCCTATGGTTCCTTCTAGCTATAGACCGATTAGTCTTTGTAAGTCTATTTATAAGCTAGTGGCTAAAATGCTGTTAAATAGATTGGTGGGTTTCATTCCTAAATTGGTTTCTGAAAACCAAGTTGCTTTTTTTAAGGGTCGATCTATGTCTGATAATATCTTGCTTACTCAAGAAGTTATTAATAAGTTCAGATATTCAAAATCTAAGAAAGGATTGATGGCTATTAAGGTTGACATGGAGCAAGCCTATGACAGTATGGGATGGGAGACTTTGAAGAAGGTTCTTGAGCAGCTCGAGTTTCCTGGAAAGTTCTCTAGATTCTTATTGCAATGTGTGAGGGATACTAAATATTCCATTTTAATTAATGGTGCTAATACCAGTTGGATTCATGCTACCTGTGGTTTCAGGCAAGGGTGTCCGTTATCTCCCTTTTTGTTCATCCTGTGTTCGCAACTATTAACAGAAGCTTTTAATCAGAAGGGTAAAAGAATTGGGATAAAACTTTCTGCTTCAGCTGAAAGGGTTTCTCATTTACAGTATGCAGACGATATTATCATCTTTTCTGAGGCTAACAAGGGATGCGCTAAGAAAATCATGAAGATCTTGAAAGACTATAGTAGGTGGACGGGGCAGAAGGTAAATGCAAGGAAATCTTCTCTTCTCCTAGGGAAATCGGTGGGAAGGTCAAAAGTTAAATCTTTGTCTAGATTGTTGGGATTTAAAGTTGTCAAGGAGATGGATTATTTAGGAGTGAAGATGTCTATGAGAAGGATGTTGGTTGCTTTTTTTCAGAGCTTGATGAAAAAAGCGCATGATACGCTAAGCACTTGGGGTAATAGGTCTCTTTCATTATCAGGGAAGCTTCTTCTTTTGAAATCATCCCTGTTAACTCTCCCCATTTTTCTTTCGACACATACCTTGGTTCCTTTAAGAGTGTTAAGGGAGCTAGATAGGTTGAGTAGGGATTTTCTTTGGAATAAGAAAGATAATTCCAGAGGAATGCATTATGTAAGTTGGGATCTTCTTGCAAGAAAAAAAGATTTGGAGGTCAAGGAATTGTTTCAGCAGTGGAAAATAGTGGGCTTTGGAGGGCAAAATTCGCTTGGAGTTTGATCTATAAACCTTCTTCTTTGCTCAACAGAATTCTCATAGCTAAATATGGGAGCAATTTCTAGAATGCTGAAGGAAGTAGAATGAAATCAGTAACTTGGAAGGTTATAAACCATGGAGCAAAATTCTTACAAGAAATTTTAAGATGGCATATTTCAGATGGCAAGTGTATCAATACACTCAAGGATATCTGGATTCTAGATAAAAGCATAGAACGGTGGCCTACTTTTGTGGCAGACTTGAATGAAGAGCAAAGAGGTTTAGATTTGTTCATTGTGGAGGAAGCTGGAATATCAGGAAACTGCAGGAAGTCTTCGGGGAAGATCTGGTGGATCTAATTAAGAATGTGCAAATCCATTCAAATCAACTATGTGATGAAAGAGAATTGTTATTTAAGTTCACTGGAAGGTCATTGGCTTCTTTACTTTCAGATTATAGTTACAGATTTCAGGAGGAAGACAAAAAATGGAAGTGGCTGAGGAAGTTGAAATTGCGGCCTAGAGTAGAGTTGTTTTGGTGGAGATTGGAGCAGAATTCTATCCCAACTTATGAGTTCCATATGTATAGAAGACTAATCAACCTTAATGGGTGTCCACGGGGATGTGAAGAAGTCGAAAATACAGGCCATATTGCTGTCCATTGTAGGTATCTTCATAAGGCAGTTCAAAAGCTGAACGAATGGGGTTACTATATGTCGGTTTTTACTGATCTGGAAAGTTTCTATAAAGAATTAGCTTACTGGTCTAAATCCAATCCGTTCAAAGGTCTTATATTGTTCCATGGTGTTCATGATTTGGAAAAGTAGAAACAAACTCGTTCATGATGGCATTGAGGAAGGAATGAATGTTCTTACAGCAAATGCGGTCAGTCTTGCTTCATCTTCCTTTCCGCTCGATCTGCTATCGGTCAACTGGGATTCTAACCAGCTTAGGCTATTTTCTCAAACTTGGAATCCCCCTCCAACTGGTTGGATCAAGCTAAATGTAGATGCTTCTCTTCAAAAGTCTTATAAAGCTGGAATAGGTGGTGTGGTGAGGGATTGTAGAGGCAGATTTTTATTTGCATTTGGATTCAAATGCTTGCATTGGGATTGTTCTGTTTTGGAGATAGAAGCTATCAAAGCCTTAAGGAAGAATGTTCAAGATTGGATGTATGAAGCAGAGGGGATCATCATTGAAGGAGACAACTACAACGTAATGAAGATTGTACAGAAAGTGCTGAAACAAGAAGATGGTTCCGTGCAAGGTTTGAGACAAGAGGATTTCTTCTTCTTGAGGAATTCTTATCATGTGATTATTGAATTTGTGAATAGGGATTGTAATAAGAGTGGTACTCAAAATGTATAAATAAATTTGCTAATTAGGATTTGACACCATCAAATTGGACTTAAGGTGAAGCCCAATAATTCAAACACATGTGACAAACAAAATATCACAAATACATAGCATGATCAGGTGTGAGCTACACCACTTAATTATATAAAATAATCTAGAGTCTGATATTCACTTTTTAACGGATGTTAATGCTTTTATTCAACACTATTTAGAAATTTCAAATAATCTGGATGACTTTCAAGTTAGGTATGCACTTCTAGAACTTTAAGAAGAAATTAAATCTATAATTAATTATTTAAAATATTTAAAAGAAATAAATATGTGTAGTGGAGAAGGCCCTCATCTGATTTTCATAACCTCTTTATTAAATGAGGATGATGTGAATAAAATGATGGAGCTATTATCAGAATTTAAAGATTTTTTTCTCTTGGAGTTATGAAGAAATGCCCAAATTATCTCCAGATATAGCAATTTACAAATTAGAAATTCAATTAGAGATGGTTCCAGTAAAATAACCACCTCAACGGATATGACATGATGTTAAACAATAAGCAGTAGCTGAAGCCATGAAGTTAGTAGATGCTAGTTTCATTAGGAATGAGAAATATCTTACCTAATTAGCTAGTATTATCCCAGTTAAGAAGAAAAATAGTTAGATTTGTGTATGTATTGACTATAGAGATTTGAAAATGCCTATCCTAAAGACGAGTTTTCACTTCCTATACTGGAATCATGGCTGATATTGCTTCATTATATGCAATATTTTATTTTAACCATGGCTCATTAGATACAATCAAATAAAAATGGCTCTTGAAGATGAAAAGTATATAGTATTTAGAACTCCCATAGGTGTATATTGCTACAAAGTCATGTTATTTAGTTTAAAGAATGCCACAACAAACTACAAGTAAGTGATTATGAGGATTTTTGATGAACTTATCCACTATCATGTGGAAATTTATCTCAATAATCTACTTGTTAAAATTCTCGAACAGACAATCATTTACAGAACCAGAGAGATATTTTCTAAAGATTACATCAACATAACCTTAAAGATGAACCACTAGATATGTGCTTTTGATGTCACCTTACATAATTTTTTAGTATTTAGGGTTCAGCACCTTAGAATTGAAATTGATTTGAGTAAAATCAAAGAATTAATAAAAATGACACTGCAAAAATACCTTACCCAATTGAGATCTTTTTAAGGTCGATTGGCATACTATGGGAGATTTATATCCAACCTTTCAGGCAGATGTCAACCATTTGTAGCCTTTCACAATAAAGATGTTCAATTTATGTGGGATGAAAATTGCTAAAAAGCATTTGACATCATAAAGCAATATTTGACAAATCCTTCAATTTTTGCCGCTCTCATCCCAGGAAAGCGCTAATTCTATATGAAGTAGCTTTAAGTGAATATATTAATGCCTTGTTAGCTCGAGCTAATTAGGAAGGAAATGAGAAGGCACTTAATTATCTGAGTAAATGTTTTACTTCCAATTAAAGTAAATTATCCTCCGATTGAGAAGATTGTTTAGCTTTAATCATCATTATTCAAAAGTTAAGGTACTATATAGTTTTCATAAGGTAAATTTGATATCCAGAGTAAATAAACTATAATATCTGATGATTCATATAATATTATTAGGGAGATTAGCCTGATGGTTAATGATTCTATAATAGTTTGAAATTATATTCATTCCATTATGTACTATGATAGGGCTTATTATTATAAACTTCTTAGCAACTCATCTAGTAAAAGTTGATTGTCTGAAAAATGATGAACTACCATAGGTACGAAAAATGAAACTCAAATCAAATGAAAAGTCTTTTTGGGAATTCTTTTTTTATGGTGATGCTTCCATTCAATAAGAAGCTTCCTATTATAATTACCCAAAGTAAGTTGGAATTAGTATAGTGTTCTTCACTCCATATAAGGCTGAATGTTTTAATCCTACCACATGTCAGAACCTTATATGAATAATGAAACTAAGTATGAGGCACGGATAGCTAGGCTAGATTTAACATTTCTAAATGAAATCTAAGAGATTAAAATCTCTGAGAGATTCTCAACTTATGATCAACTAAATAGATAGGATCTATAAAGTGTTAAAGTAAAGTCTGATTCCTTATCATCAGCATACGATGCATCTTCTTGAACAAATTCCATATGTAATGTTATATACGAATGTTCAAATGAGATTGTTAAACCTAGTTGAACTGCCCAAGACACACTAAGAGCGGGTATGAATTGGTATTTACAAAAATTCAAGAAACTTACATTGATAATTTTAAAACAAATTTTCTCAAGCAGAAGAAAATAATGAAACAATAAAAAATTTTAATTTTGATTTTGCAGAAAAAGGAACAAAAAATATTTCTTTTCTTTTTAATTTTAAAATTTTTTTTTCTTACCCACAAAAATTAAATCCAAAATAGTTACAATACTTTTAATCTAGATTTGCAAGAATATAATGTTTAGGAAATTAAAAATGTAAAATTAAAATATGACCTATGTCCACTCTCTATGTATTACACAAATCCTTTAGTGACTCTCCATTAGCTCCCACAACAAGGCAGAGAATCTCTTACAAATCACTTCCACCATTCCACGGTGTGAAAAATAAGCCGAAATCTTTTTCACCCTCTTGGTGAGGAAGAGAACCCAAATCCCATTCACCCTCCTTGTTAGGTGGAGAAGCCTGAATCACTTTTACCAACCCGTTACGGTGAAGTAACCAGATCCTTCTATGCCAAAAGCCTCTTCACAGAGTTTCCCTTAATCAAAGCAAATACTCTTGGAGGAAGAAGGTGAATGTTTAAGGAACAACCGTATGTAGAAACATCTCACACATTACCATGATCTCATAAGGATGTTCTCTCTCAAAACCTCACCTCTCTCTCCCCCAAGAATATAAATCTCTCTTCACACCCTAACTTATAGAAAAGCTCACTAAAAAAAACTAGAAAGAGACCCTCTTTAATGAATTAAGAGATGTTTAAATATAAGGTTTCAAAAATAACTTATTTTTTAACTCAGCCATTTCTGTTCGTATAGTATGATCTGAGAATCGTACAGTACGATTAGGTCAAAAATCTTGTCCGTTCGGTACGATGAATGAACTATAGTACAATCAGTTCAAGAATCTTAAACTGATCGTACCATACAAATCATTGATCATTCAGAATGATTAGTACATTTACTTAAGTTCATCTAGGATGATCTTCGAGATAACAAAAAATTATCTCTGTTAATCATCTAGTATAATTACTATCGTACTATACAAATTATTCAATCCTAGCAAGGTTTATCTAGGATGCTCCTTGGATGATCAAAAATCATCTCTCTCAATCATTTAATATGATTATGATCATATCATATAATCAGATTTATTAATTAAACCTTTATTTGAATGACTAATCATAAAGATTAATTAAAGCATGATTTAAAATAATGTATAATATGAACATATTCATATAGTATGAACATGTTTATATAGTATTATTAGTTCAAAAATTAAAATTAAAAATAATTGCCTAAAATTGATTGGCTGGTGGAGGCTTAGATTTAAGTTGATTGTCCTATATGATTAAGTTCGTAGTAAGATTAGTTCAACATTTTAATCTCCTAATTACCTATTTAAATTATTTTTTTATTATCTCATCGTACTGTATGTTCGAGATCAAATGGTACAAACTACAAAAAAGTTGAACTTCTATGTTTCACTCCCTCGTACGTGTGTGTGTGTGTGTGCGCGCATGGTTGCTAAGCTATCATGCACCTTTTACAAGATAATTGAGTCAAGAAACACAAAGATAAATAAATAAAAATATAGGCTCTTGCAAACATCAAACCTATCTATCCAGTCTTGAGCTTTGATCCTTTGTTGATGCATGGTGTATGATGCACCTAAAATATTAGGGCATATAAGAGAAATATGTAATAATAATACTATTAAAAATAAAGTAAATTTTAATAAGATTTATTATAATCAAAATCAAAAACTCAGGATCCCAAATTGCAATAATCTACCACTTTTTTATGATGGTAAATATCGTTTGTTGAATTTTTAAGTTTATTTTACTTTCTCCTAATCTCCCCCTTACTTTTTTTTGTAAAAATAGGGGAAATGGTTGTATTAAGAATAATAAGGCACAAATAAACATAAAACTATCTTATAAAATTTGAACCAAATCAAATAACAGGTATAACTAATAAACATCCTACTCCCCCTTTTGACATCACTAGAAAGAAAATGAATTAACCGAGAAAAGTAATAAACAAAACAAATTATAAAAATAAATAAAAAGCTACAACACATCACACAACACTAAAAGTAATCTAACATCACGCAACATATGGGGTCCCTAATCAAGTGGTTCCAATGATGGATGAAAGTATCAGTGAATGGATGAAAATTGGTCGATAATGCATGCTCAATCTGCCTCGTACTACTACTGGAGCAACTCTTGATGCTGCTAGAATCATTCCCACTATTATGTACACTCATGAATGTGTTCATCCAACTGCATCTCCAGGTGGTCAAATCTCTCAACCATCATGTCGTAGAGCTCATGATGGAGCTGGTCCTAGAAGGACTCCCCCTTCCTCATTGAACTAATAATATTATATAAACATCAAAAAAGAACATGGAAGGAACTATCAACATAGTAAATTGGGAATATGTCTATCAGTTCAAGCTACATAAGCTAATATTTATTATCCAATACATAGGTAACTATGTGTCTTAGTGTTAGATTCTGCCTATGCTAGACTCATAGTAGTCTAATGGATGTAAGATTTTAAGGATATCCAATAATCATATTGGAAACATCAAACTCTAAGCCATAAATGAGTAGATAGGTGATTACTTATAGTAGTAGGGTAATGTTGACTCAATCTCCATCCTCTTAGGCAAAGTAGAAGTTCAAAGAACATATTGGATGATACATGCATTCTGATTAAGTTTGTAGACAACTGGCTAGTGTTGATTTAGAGGGATATTTCTAAGGGTAATATTTATAATAGTCTAGTCACTAGTTGATAAACACAATGGCCATGCACCTACGGTGAAAAGGTGTATAAATCTAGCAAGGACTTGAGAGATGATCTATACAGATGCCTACGGACATATTGACAGCATGGTGGTATACTCGACATTATTTCTTAAACTCATAAAAAATTCATCAAGAAGTTCAAAGTTGAAAGGAAAACTTAAAGTCAGTATAATTCAAAAGGTTTTGGTCCATAATACAAGATGGAGTGATGCGGATTGCCTTGCATCTATTATAGGCTAACTCATCTTAAACTATAAGAAACCTATCATCTATTGGTCAACATGAAGAGCTTCCTACTATCACTTGGGATCGCTTGCCAGTGACCATTGTAATGTTAAAGGTTAAGATTGAGAGGCTCAAAGTGAAGGATTGCGATTTGAAAAGTTTGGAATTGCCTTTCTTTTATAGTCCTCAACCAATCATATCATACAATGTGAATCATACGGGATGATTGGTGGGATTTAATTTTTTCTCACCAATTAGTTAAAAAAAATTTGTCAAATTGTATAGTACGATCAAAATTATACTAGATGATCTAAAAGTATCCGTTTTGAGGAGTCATCAGGTATGACCCTTGACTAAAGTGATCGTATAGTATAAATAGGTGTTTATATAGTATGAAACCATATTTAATTTCATATAAACCTACTTATTTCATCCAATGACTGCTGACATGTGTATTATACATTACGAACCATGTGTTCGTATAGAATGAACACAAATAACTTATCTATCTAGGCCATTGATTTCATGAATGGTGAGGATTTTGAATTTTTTTGTTCATCATACAGTACGAAGAGGATCAAAGTATGATTAAGGAAATTATTTTTTAATGTGTATGATGAAGAGGGAAAACTTTCATAAATAATCTACATAAATACTTTTAATGTGTATGATTAAGGAAATTATCTTTTAATGTTGTCCTGAGTGTGCTGAAGGTGTCATACTTTAGGAATTTTGTGAATATGTCTGTCAATTGATTTTCAATACCTACATCATGTAAATCTATATCTCCCTTGGCTATAGATCTCTAATGAAATGATGTCAAATTTCAATAAGCTTCATGCAAAAAATTTTAATTGGATTCTATGAAATATAGATAGCACTAGTGTTATCAAATATGAATGGTATAATACATATATAAAGTATAAGGATAAGGATTAATTACTTTAGCCATAAGATAACTTCCTACAGCTCTGTATTCCACCTCAGCAATATAAAGGGATATAAATTTTATTTTCTACTAGACTGAGAAACTAAGGATTGCCCTATGAATTGATAAGTGCTAGAAGTTCTTTTCCTGTCTACTCTACACCTTGCAAAGTCTGTTGAATACCCTATAACTTTAAAAGTGGTAATTTCCTAGGATACTAGATACCCAAGTTTTTGGTGCCCATAAGATATCTAAGAATACTTTCAGTTGCGATCATATGGGAAATTTTGGGATTAGCCAGGAATCTAGCACATAAATAAACACTAAACATTATATATGGTTTACTAGCTGCCAAAAACAAAAGTGATCTTATTTTCCCCTATAGTTTTCTGATCTAGTGATTTTTTATCTATATCCTTATCTAATTAAATGGTTAAGCTCATTGGTGCATTCTTTTCCTTAAAACTTTCCATATCTTATTTCTTCATAATTTTCTTAATAGATTAGTCTGACTGAGAACAGTACCATATTCCCTTTCCTTTATGTTAAATCCATAAAAATATGTTAGCTCTCCCATTAAACTCATTTCAAACTTTCTACTCATTATTTCTGAAAATTCATTACAAAGATTCTCATTTATGGATCCAAATGATATATCATCAACATGGATTTTAACTATGAGTAAATCATCTCCTACTTTCTTAAGGAGTAGTGTGGAATCTACACTACCTTTAACAAATGATCTATCTAGGAGAAAAGTATTAACCCTTTTGTACCATGCCCTAGGTGCTTGCTTCAACCTATAGAAAACCTTTTCAAGTTTGTACACATGGTTTGGAAAAGAAGAATTTTCATCTAATATAACTCCATTTTAGATATAAACATCTTCCTTAATAACCTCATTTAGATTGGCACTCTTTACATCCATCTGATATAACTTGAACCCTCTAAAGCATACAAAAACTAGTGGTACTCTAATGGCTTCTAATCTAGCTACAGGAGAAAATGTCTCCTCAAATTCAATACCTTTAATTTTATTGTACCCCTTAACCACTAATCTAGCCTTATTCTTAATTATTGTCCTAGAGTTATTCAACTTATTCTTGATTACCCACTTGGTGCCTACAATATTTTGGTCTTTAGGTTTGTTAACTCCCGTATATCCTTTCTAACAAATTGGTTTAACTCTTCTTGCATAGTAATGATCCAAAATTCATTATTAAGACTTGGTCTATATATATTGGTTCTACGATAGAGATAAATATAGAATGACTAGCCTCATTTCTAAGTCCTTTCTTGGTTCTAACTCCTACTAAAGGATCCCTTGAGATAAGCTCCCTAGGGTGACTCAATGAGTATCTCCTTTCTCTAAGCAATGGCTCCTGAGATTCTTCTCTATCTCCTAGGTTAATAGACACTACTCCATGGGTAACCTCTATCTCTTCATTTTCTTCTAACCTAGGCTCAACAAGTCTATTTGATTCATCAAATACAACATGGGTAGATTTCTCTACAACTAAGGTTCTTTTCTTGAAGACCTTATAGGCTCTACCTACTAAGGAATAACCTGAGAAGACTCCATCTAATTTTGAATCAAACATACCTATAGGAGATTTTCCATTAACAAGGATAAAATACTTATAGCCAAAGATATACAAATCAGATAGATTAGGTATTATACCCTTAAGTAACTCATAATATATCTTATTTAGCTTGGATCTAATATTCACCCTATTTAGCACATAGTAAGCACTATTCACTGCTTCTTTCCAAAAATATATAGGAAGATTATACTCCACTAAAATTTCTTATCAACTTCCATTAATGTCCTATCTTTCATATCAGCTATTCCAATCTACTGAGGGGTCCTAGGGGCAGAAAAATTATGTTCAATCCCAAATTCCTTACAAAATTATTTAAATCTCTTATTTTCAAATTCTCCACCTTAATCACTATGAATTATGAAAATTATAACTCCTAGCTCCTCTGACTCCAAGTGGGGAATACTTTGAATTCATCAAAAGACTCACTTTTATGTACTAAAAATCAAACCTAAGTGAATCTAAAATAATCATCTACAATCGCATATCCAAAGCTTTTACCACCTAAGATGGTTGTACTAATAGGACCAAATCAATCCATATGTTTATTTTTTTAATTGGCAGGCATCATAGAGATGATCCTTAGAGAAGTCTAGTTTATGTATGCCTCTAACTAGGTCTTTCTGACTAATCTTCCAAAGGATTTTCATACTAGCATGGCATAGTCATGATTCATCAACAAAAATTTTAAAATAAATATTATATTAATTATCAAAGCCGGATAGATGAAACATATAAACATTATTTGTCCTTTTTTCATTCTAAAGAAAAGTTTTCACTTAAACTAATCATGCATTTGCTAGAAAGAAACTTAATATAAAAACCCTTATCACAAAGCTGGCTAATACTTAGAAAATTATTTTAAGCCAACTATTAGAAGTAAAGTTTCAATAATAAAGCTATTTGGTATGCCAATCATACTTAAGCCAACCACTTTCCTAGTGGTGTTGTCACCTAGTGTTACCTTGCCTTCGCTCCAAGCCTCCAGCATTAAGAATTGCTTCATATCTCCTGTCATATATGCCTGGAGAAACTACTATCCTGATATCACATGCTCTCACTAGACCTTTTGTGAGAGCATCCCTAAAAATTCAATCAGAGGTTAGATTTGAGAACCTGAGTGAGTTTGGGTTTCAACTTATGCTATACTGAATAAATGTTATGCTGTGATGAGATCTTATCCTCCACATTGGACGTGTTATAAGGTGAATTCTATAACTATGGGCTATATATCTTACCATGCCATAAGTATTACCTAACCCTATGAAATGGGTTCACTAACCTATATGGGGAATAATGCATCTTCCTAGGTACATGTGATGCATACTATGTCCTAGGTTGTGGCATTAGTGCTAGTGTAAGCCCTTGCATATCTTTTTAGAGTGCAATTTATTTATTTTGCAAGAATTCATTTGCATTTTTATAACTTTTAACTTAGAGTTTCAATGCATATTCCCTAGTGTCTATTTCCATTATAAGTGTCTCTTATTCCTTTAGTGCATTTTCTTATTCAACAAGCTAGGTTTTTAAGAATTCACATAATATACTTAATTCAATATGATTCTTCTTTAACTCATCAAATTGATCTAGTAAAGAAGCATACTCCTTATCTAAAGTTGACTTTTAGTATTAAGATTATCATCCTCCCTAACTATAAGGCAATGCTCCTTTCTTAAATCAAAAAATTCTACTTTCGAATTTGCATGCAGTTTCTTCAGCTTCCTATGTGAATCATGATGTTTTTCAAAAATAATAAATAACTTATCATAGAATAATTCGCATATGTAATACCGATAAGAGTTAACAACTGAGTCATTGGCTATTAAACATAAGTTTGTTACATCATTTTCATGTTCTTTCTTGGATGAGTCCGAGGCTGAGTCCAATGAGAAGGCTTTCTGCATCCTTTGTTTATGTTTTTAAAAGTTGAACTTTTTTTAAATTTAGCTAGTTTACCTTTTTTCCTTCTCAAAGTGATGCTTTTGTTTCAGCCTTAAGAAGCTTTTGAATTGTCTCATCAACAACGCTTTGTTATCATCTTCATTTGATACAGAGTTGTTGCTATCTACGTCACCGGCCTTCAGTTCCATAGTCTTCTCCTTTCGTTTGTCACCTACATCTTATAATCTTTGGCTCACATTTTGCTCATAAACAATGTGAGAGCCCAATAAATTATCAATAGAGAAAATATTTAAATCTTTTGATTTAGAAGTAGAGGCGACTTTTGCATCGAATCCATCAGGCAAATAATGGAGAATTTTATTAACCTTTTCCGTGTTTGATAATTCCCTTCCTAGATCAAACAAAGATGTCACTATTTTTTATAAACCTAGTATACAAGTTAGAATTTGTTTCATTAGGTTTCACGCGGGATAGTTCATATCCATGTAGTAAAAGGTTTAAATATAATTGTTTGACTTCCTTCGTTCCTTCCTAAGTCATGCACAGTTTATCCCAAATATCCATCCCAGTTGTACAAATAGAGTCTCTCATGTAATCCCCATATTTAATTGCACAAAAGAAATAATTCAAGTATTCTATATTAAGTTGTGCTAAGTCTAATTCCTCTAAGCTCCATTTAGTGAAAGCGATATTAGTTTTAATCCCATTAACTATATGTGATGGTAAAGAATAACCGGATTGAGTCATACGCCACAATTTAAAATCAATAGACTATAAAAAGGTTGACATTCTTATTTTCAAAAATTAAAAGGAATATTATCGAATACCAGTGGAAGAGTTATTAAACAACCCACAGTGGTATTCCTATTCCTAAAATGTGGCATAGACCTTTTCGCAAGGATTTTTAAATCACTAATTTTGAGAAGCTCTCTAATACCAACTGAAAGTTCAAATGAGATTGTTAAACCTAGTTGAACTGTCCAAGGCACACTAAGAATGGGGCGAATTTGTATTTTAAAAAAATTTCTTTTTAAGAAACTTACAATGATAATTTTAATATAAATTTTCTCAAGAAGCTAATAATAAATAAATAAATAAAATTTTTATTTTTTATCTTATAGAAAAATGAATGGAGATTTATTTTTCTTCTTTTTAATTTTATGATTTTTTTTCTTGCTCACAAAAATTAAATCCAAACATATCACAATACTTTCAATCTAGAGTTATAAGAAAATAACAAGCAGGAAATTAAAAAAGTAGAATTAAAATGCTAAAAGTAAAAGAAATGAGCACACTAGAAATTTTATAGTGGTTTGGTCAAAATATGTCATATGTTCACACCTCGGTGTCCTTCTCTTTGGGTATTGCACTAATCCTTTATAGACTCTCCTTTAGCTCTGTTAGAAAGGCGGAGAAGCCCTTACAAAATTATTTCCACCCTTCCAAAAAGTGGCAGAGAAGCTGAAATCCTTTTTACCCTCCTGATTATGTAAAGAACTTGAATCCCTTTTACCCTCCTGGTGAGGCGGAGAAGTCTAAATCCCTTTCACCAATCCAGTCCAATTGAGTAGCCAAATCCTTTGACGCCACGAGCCTCTTCCTTGATTTTTTCGTAAGCAAAGAAAAGACTCTTGGAGGAAGAAGGTGAATGTTCACTGAGCAATCATGTGTATAACCCCTCTCTCACACTCCCTTGATCTCATAAGGCTCTTCTCTCTCAATACCACTCCTCTCCCTCTCTCCCAAGAACAAAGCTCTCTATTCAAACCCTAACATATAGAAAAGCTCTCTCAAAAAAATTAGCAAAATACCCTCTTACAAAAATTAATAGATGTTTAAGTATAAGGCCTAAAAAAACCTAATTTTAATTCATTCATTTCTATGCAAACAATATGATATGAGAATTATACAGTACTATTAGTTTTAAAATCCTTGTCCATTTTATACGATGAATGAACCCTGGTACAATCAATTCAAGAATCATAAACTGATCATTTTGTATGAATCATTGATCATACAATATGATTAATAAATTTACTTAAGTTCATCTAGGATAAACTTTGTGATGATAAAAAATCAACTCTATCAATCATCTATAATGATTAGTATCATACTGTACTAATAGTTCATCCTATAACGGTTTGTTCAAGTTGATCTCTGGGATGATAAAAAATTATCTCTGTCGATCCCCTAGAATGATTACAATCATACCATATGATCAGATTCATTAATTAAACCTTGATTTGCTTGAATAATTATATGGATTAATTTAGGCATGATTTCAAATATCATATAATACAAGCATGTTTAAATAGTATGATTAGTTCAAAAATTAAAATTTAAAATACTTGCCTAAATTTGATTGGCGGCTAGGAGCTCAGATTTTAAATTAATCATCCTATACAATTGAGTTCGTATAATAAGATTAGTTTAACTTTTTAATATCTAAATTACCCATTTAACTTGATTTTCTAATCAATTGATCGTACAATATGATTGAGATTATATCGTTTGAACTTTTAAGTTTCACTCCCCCGTGTGTGTCTGTGCATGATTGCTAAGCTATCATATACCATTTACAAGATAATTTATTCAACAAACATAAAGATAAATAAATGATAGTGCATGCTCTTGCAAACATCAAACCTATTCTACCTAGTCTTGAGTATTGATTCATTGTTGATGCATAGTATATGATGTACCTGAAATATTAATACACATAAGAGAAATATGTAATAATAATAATACTAGGATAAATAAAGTAAAATCTAGTAATATTTATTATCATCAAAATCATAAGCTCGGGATCCCAGATTAAAAAAATATAGGGTTCATCGTGGAAAGAATTATATAGAGAATACCTTAGTAAAGCTAGATAAAGCTATAGCTTAACCTTAAGGAGATTTTATTCCAAAGAAAAAGACGCAAAGATTTATCTTCTATATACTTTGAATACATCAAAAGAAAATCCCCACTATATGTGAAAATTGTTTCAGCAGTAGATGATGAAATAGTTGATTGGAGAAAACTCTGCATTGAATACTTGCAAGAAAATAAGCTCCCGCATGATAGATTGGTATATTAACAAATCAAAAGAAGATCTCTATCTTATACTTTAATCAATAACACCCTTTGCATAAAATCATTCAATCAAATGTGGCAGTAGTGTTTAGGTAAATCAGAGGCGTAGAAGAGCGTGGAAGCCATGCATACTGGATTATGTTTAGCACATCAGTGCTGACCAAAGATGAAAAGAAAAATAAAAAAAATGGAATATTATTGGCCATCAATGATAGATGAGTGTATAAATGTTACATGTCACTGTCATCAATTCCAAGTGCATGGTGTAATTCTACACCAACCACTAAATATCTTACATCAAGCTATTACTTCATGACCTCTCAAAAGTTAGGCTACGCATATCATTGGTTTAATTGATCTACCATCTTCTAGAGGTCATAGATTTATACTATTTACTACATATTAGTTTTCAAAATTAGTAAAAGTAGTTTTGTTGAGAGAATTTAAAGCTTTTTATGTTCTAAACTTTTTTTTTTTTAAATATTGCATGCTTATTTGGTGTTCCTCACTAAATTACATCAAAAAATGTTAAGTGTAAATTATGTACTATTTATTGTATTAAAATTTTAGTGCAAATGTGTTATTTTTGTTATATTTATGTAGGAAATGTTCAAAAATAGAAAAAATTACAAGTGATAAGCTATATTGTGGCGCTAGTTTATAGCATGCCTCAGTGCTGAGTTTAATCATACCGAGGCACCCATTTTTTACATGGTAGAGCCAATCTTATTTTTTTTAGTGTTGCAGTGGTACAATAATTAGCATCATGATGTTACACAGCACCACTAAGCAAAAATTCAGCACTGCAACATTAGGTGTCTCTGGAAAATGAGTGCTGCAGTGATATGCCTTTCCATGCCTCAACTCTGGATTTCCCATTCGAGTGTTGCATTAATAAAACTTCTGGGGCATCTTGGTGGACCAATTACAAACATGAGGAGACATACCAACTCAGCAAAAAATAAGTGTCATTTCCATTACTAATTGTGCCATATCAGCCAGCACTACAGTGGAGCCAACTTTACATTGCTGAGGTGCTAGTTTATTTTCACGGTCGTGGTGCCACCTTGTCAAGCACCACAATGCTTGAACCCATCCCTATATATACTATAAATAGTTTTTCTATTATTTTATTTGGAAAGTTGTGTCACTTGAGTGAAATCTTGTATTTATAAGTGTGCTTCTCTAGTGCCCCTTTAGAGTAAAGTCTAAGAGAGGCTAGTGAAGTACAAGACACTTTTCCTTTTTAAAATCTTGGCCTATTTGTATAAGTAACTTTGTGATTGGTGGAAGAAGGAGGGTGGAGAAGATCATTTGATCCTTTCTGGTGACATTTTTTTTTTACTTCTCTTGCATCTTTTCTTCCATTAAATAAAATAAAGATGAGTATGTCTTTTATTTTCTCCATGTCTAACTAATTCTCATGTTTTGGGCTAATGATGTAGAAAGCATAGTATGTACTAATGTATAATTTTGTATTTTAATGAATGCATTGATGTTACATAGGAAGTTAGAATATTTTAGGTACCATAAAGATAGAAAAACGCAGAAAGCCACCATAAACCTTTTTTTTCAACTCTACAAGCTTGACAGAGATGTAAAGATGCATATACTTTGATCCACAGCTATAATTAAGAGACTCATTAGGAAAACTATGTTATATACATTTATTAGTCCAAAATAATTTATTTTCAAATTATCACTCTTTTTGTAAGTTTTTTTTTTTATAAGTGATAAAAACCCAAAATAATCATTTTATCTTTAATAGGACAAGTTATGCCTTTAAAGTAGCAATAATAGTTAAGCTGTAATGAAGCAAAATACTTTCTCATGGGTTTAACAATCTATTCTATCATTTTATTACTTGATTTGGCATATATATTTGCATATTTTAGTGGGCTTACATTAATTTCATATCAAAGAAAATATAAACATATTTCAAACTCAGCAAGTTATTTACTAGCTCATACTATTAGCATCTGCCCCTACCCATTAAGTTTTTAGTACTGTTGCTCAAAAAGTAATATCCATATTATACTATATTATTGAAACAAGTGCATATTTAGATCTACTTGTATCATGTATCTTTGTTCTTTTAATAAAAAATTTAAAAAATCGAAAAAAAGTATCTTGGTTGATTTTTTGGTTTATAATTTTTAGTTGTTATCTTAATTGTATGCTTGGTATATCTAGTAAGGAACTCTTATTAATTGATCCAAAAATAGAAAGGACCGTTACAAAAATTTTAAAAACTAAAAATATTTTAAAAATATTTGACCCTGTAAAAGATCAGAACCATCTAGACGTCTTAGATGAAAGTTTGTATAGGTTGTTAAACCTACAGAAACTGATCCGAGGCTAACCAAGAGAGGGGTGAATTAATAATTTAAAATTTTTAAACAAAAAGAAAGCACCTTAATCTCCTTATAGTATAAGCAAATTAAAATTACAATAACATAAATTAAAAGTTTGTCAACCACACAGTAAACCACAAAAAAATAAAAGTGCGGAATAACAAAATAAAAGTTCGATGTAGGATGTTAAGCCTATCGACGTGTCCTTAGGAACACTAAGATGGGGGTGAATTGGTAGTTTTAAAAACTAACTACTAACTTTAAAACACAAATTTACATTTTTAGATTTTTCTATAATTAAAAAGCAAGCAATACTTTCACCTGATACGGAAGCTAAGCAACTAATCAAAGGTTATAATTATGGTGATCATAGTAAAATCAACACAATTATATACCAAGATTTTCAATAAGTAATTATCATAGAAATAAAATACAGAAAAAGTGAAGTGAAAAAAAAAATAAAAAACAGAATCAGTACACCAAAATTTTATAGTGGTTCGGTCAAATAATGACCTACGTCGACTCCTAGAGTCCTCTCCAAGTATTACACTAAACCTTTAGTGTCTCTCATTTAGCCCTCACAGCTAGGCGAAGAAGCCCTTATAATCTTTTCAATAACCTAGTGCGGAAAAGGACCTTGACCTCCTTTTCACCCTCTTGGTGAAGGCAAAGAATCTCGACCTCTTTTTCACCTTCCTAATGAAGGCAAAAAATCTCGACTCCTTTTTCAACCTCCAGGTGAAGGTAGAGAACCTGGATTGCTTTTTCACCCTCTAGGTGAAGGCAGAGAACCTCAATGGTCTTTCGGACTAATGATCTTCTTCCAAGAGCCACCCAAGAAATCGAGCAAGACACTTGGAGGAAAAAAGACTGAAGCTTACTCAGATCGACCATGTGAAACCCCTCATACTCCTCCCTCGCACACAACTTCCTCTTTCTCCTTCCTAGGGCTCTCCAAGATCTCTTGTGTAAGCTCTCTCTCCAAAAAACTCAAGCATCCAAAGACTTGATATAAGTCTAATGAGAGAGCTTAAATACAAGGCTTCATAAAAAGACCAAAACTTCAATCATGTCGACACTGATCATACAGTGTGATCGAAGATTGTATAGTATGATTAGTTCAAATAGCCCTGCTAGTATTATACGAAGAGTAAGGCGTTGTACGATCAGTTCAAGAAATTAAGTTGATCATCAAGTATGATTTGAGCATCATTTAATATGATTAGTTCAAAAGACGTGGATTATCATCCCATATGACTGGCGGCAATTAAATATCATCCTATACAAAGATCAGGTCATATAATTCGATTGGGTCAAATTATCCTGTACGATCTGACTGGATTGATTAATCCAAAATCATTCCCTAATTAATGGCTCAAATTAGGCAAGATTTAATTATATCATACAGTATAATACCTATAATATGTTATGATTAGTATAAATTTTGAATATTTAAATAGCTTTAGTTACACAATTATCCATTTTAATGATTATCTGAATAGCTGATCATCTATTATGATATACATCATACAGTACGATTAGTTAAAAAAATCACACTTCTAATTTTCTCTCTATCGCACTCCATTGAGTGTGTGTGTACACAGTTACCAAGTTTTGCATCCACCAAATACATGACTTGACTCGAGAAATATAAAAATAAATAAAAATAGAAAATATAGACTCTTCAAGACACATAACCCTATTCTACTTAATCTTGAGCTGATCAATTTGCACATTATATGATGGACTTAAAATGTCAGTGCATAAGAAATAAATATTCAAAAATAATAGTAATAAGAGATAGCACAATAGAGAGTCCAATAATGTTTGTTATCATCAAAATCACAATTCCTAGGTCTAGATTTGTAATAATTTACATTATTTAAAATATAGCAAGTAGTATTCACTACTTCCTCACTGAAGTACTTAGTTAGACTATACTCACTAAGCATACCCTAGCCGCCTTATAAGTTTCCGACTTTTCCTTTCATCTACACCATTCTATTATGGGGTTCTAAGGGACTAAAATTTGTGTTCAATACTAGATTCTTGATAAAATAATTCAAACCCCTCATTCTCAAATTCTCCTCTGTGATTGTTATGAATTGTGGAGATTAAACAAACTATTTTCCATTAAATTCAAACTGAGAAAATTTTAAATTCCTCAAATAAATCACTTCTATTTTCCAGAAATTTAATCCACATAAACCTTGAATAACAATCAACTATCACAAAACTAAAGGATTTTCATCCTACACTCACTATACTAATAAGTCCAAACAAATCCATATGAAGCACTATTAATGGCCTAGTGGTAATTATATCCTTAATATATTGATATGAAGAATTCACTTATTTTCTTTGCTGACATGCATCACAAAGATGATCTTTAGAAAATTCTAGCTTAGGAATTTATCTAACTAGTTATAAGTGTGAAATCATCTTAACAGTCCTCATGCTTACATGGTATATTCTCTAATGCAAGAACCATGATTTATCTACACTAAATTTCAAGCACAAACATCACTAGATTTATCAATATAATTTAAATCAATCATGTAAACATTAGTATTTCTCAATCCTTCTAACACAATTTTATCATTCAGCATTAATAAACATTTTGCAAAGAGAATTTTCTTGTCAAAACATTTATCATAAAGTTGTCATATACTTAATAAATTGTGCTTCAAGCTTTACATAAGAAAAATATTTTCAATTTACAAAACCATTTGGTTTACCTGTTATACTTACTCCCACTATCTTTCTAGTAGTGTTTTCTTCATGTGTCACTTTGCCTCTACTCATGGCTTCTAACGAGAGAGCTTCAGATTCCAGGGAGAACCACATAAACAATATAACGTATTTTATAGTTAGGATTTTAACAATTTAGATTAGGATTAAATTTATGTTTGAGTTTACATTTCACTAGATGATTTGGATAATCCTCCCATATTGAAGTAGATGTAGTGTATGCAGATCTAGACTTACATCTTCTTAGAGTGAATAGTCAGTTAACCACCTAAACACACTTTATAAAACCATGATTGTTAGGTCGCATTTCTGCAAGGTAGATAGGTTATTTACTTAAAGAGTCAAGGATTAAGATTTAGATTTTAATTAAGAATTTAGAAGATGTCATGCACCTAATTAATGCAATTTATTTTTTTTATTTAGACTATAAGTCCTCTATGATGCAATTAATATAATCTAGAATTTAAATCTAATATAATCTCCATGATCTGCTATCAAAGAAAACTTTAGCAACATAACGGCCCTTAACTAGGGAATAGTAGGCTCAACTCCATTGCTTAAGCTGGCCATGTATTATTATTGGCTTTTGTCCATTATTTTATGTATGTTGTAGGAAAATAAATATAAGTGCATGTATATATGTACAAGTAAAGGTGTTCAGGTCTACAGTACACAACTATATTATCCTAAAACTATCATATGTGTAACTGCCAAAACTTTTTACTATTGAGATATTATCCGTTTTAGCCTAAGGGTCTCATAGTTTTGTCCTATTAGTGTAACTTCCCAAAAGGTCACCCATCCCAGGATTTCTCTGAGATGAGCACGCTTAACTGTAAAGTTTCTAAATAAAGTTTTGACCATTATACCAACAGATGCCACAATGTTTAACAATTTAGCTTCTTTAACTTAAGGAGTTTCACAATCTCTCCCACTTAAGTAATTAACACCCCACATCAATATCTTTATCCCAAAATCAATTTTGCAAAGGCTTGTCAAAATAGAATTAACATGCCATGGTAATCAATAAGAATAAATAATGGAGGATCCACAAACATACTTATGAAGATGTCAATTACGTAAGTGGGGGTGATTGTGAAACCCCTTAAGTAAAAAGAAGCAAAACTCTTAATCATCGATGTGCCTTTTAGTGTAATTGTTAAAATTTTATTAATAAACTCCGCAATTAAGCATGCTCATCCCAATGAAATCTTAGGATAAGTGACCTTCTAGGAAGTTACACTAACAGAACAAAATTGTGAGGCCTTTATAGCAAAGCAGACAATATCTCAATAGTTAAAAATTTAGGCAATTACAACATGTGTCCCCACAAGGGCATATATGTCACAAAGAAACGGAAGAAAATAAACTACCCCCTAATGCAATTCATCTACCAACCCAAGCATGAATGTATATCCATGAATGAAATAATGTATGTATATATATATATATATATATATATATATATATATATATATATATATATATATATATATATATATATAAGAAGGTGATAAATATCACTGTAAAGTATAACCCATAGTCCGTAGGAAAAAAAAGGTGATTAAGCTCTACCAACAATAAGTTTGAATTTCTGCACTAATATAATGCCGCAAATCTTTATAAATATGCTTGTGTATTTATTCTTCAAGTCTTCTGGCTCCGAGTCTTCTTTATAATTCAAAAAAATAATGTCCCTCAAAGGAAGAAAGATCATTACTTTTATACTCCTACAAGTGTATATAGTAAATATACACATTTAAGATTTTCACAACTTTTATACATTTACAACTCGATCTTGAAAGATAACAATTGGCTTTGAAACCAATTGAACGTGTTATGATACACCAAGAAGGGTGTGAATTGGTTGTTTTAAAAAAAATCTTTTTACTTGACAAACAAATCCTGAAATGCGAAAGCTTTAATAAAAACAACCAAAAATAAAATCAAACGCAACTAAGAGATATTGTGTTTTATTTTACTTTTGTAGAAAATAATTTTGTAAAAAATTGATTTGCAAAAAAGAAATAATATTTTTTGTCTTTACTAATTTTTAATACAACATTCAACCAACAATTATTCACCAAAATGCCTCTTTCTACAAGATAACCAACTCAACACCCGAGTGCAATAAAAATAAATTTAAAATTTAAAATGCAAAAAAATAAGAATACATAAACTAGAGTTTATAGTGATTTGATCAAATTGACCTACGTCCACTCCGTAAAGGTCCTCCTCTTTCAGTATTACACTATTTGTAACTCTCCTTCAGCACTCAGCTAGGTGGAGAAGCCCTTTTCATTTTATAAGTGCAGAATAACACTTACAGACTCTTCAGCCTCAAAGAATCTCCTCGTTTCATCTCCTCATCCTGACAGTTGTCATCCCTCCTTTCGCCCATAAGCTCGATAGAGTTGCAAATCCCTCATCTCACCTTCTCAACCCGGAGGATTCACCACTTCCTCCTTTCACTCCCAAGCTCGGCAGAATTTAAAATTTTAACTATTCATCTTATACAAGATGTCGCTTCATCATTTTACTCCCACACTCCGTGGAGTTGTCGTGCCTTATTTCACCTCCTTGCCTGGTAGAGATGTCGATGGTCTTTGGCCCCAAAGACACACTTTACCTAGAGCTCCTCTAAAAGAGCTCCACCAACACAAAACTGAAGGACCCAAGGTGCAGGCTAACAGAGCAACCATCTAAATTCCCTCACACTCCCTTGGCGAACTCAAGGCCCTTCACCCTCTCTCAATATAACCTCCTCTTCCCTTATAAAGTTGACTCTCCAAACCCTCTTTCACAGAAAAGAATATTGACTTGACTTCCAAAAGACTTGCTAAAGACATAACTAGAGCTTATAAACAGAGCGCTAAACTAATTTTTTATTTAGTAACATCTAATTGTACAATACGATACGCATATTGTAAAGTATGATTAGTTCAATTTCTCGAGTATGATTTTCTATATGATTCAAATATAATTAATCCTATAATTAAATTGCTTAATTTTCAAAATTAAATTAGGAAACATAATTAAACTTTCATACAGTACGACTTGATCATACAGTATGAATAGTTAAAATTTTAAATTTTCATATTTACTTAAGTAACCAGACTTTACCAAGGGATATTCTAAATATAGTTTATTGTCCTCAACAATGTGGTGGTCGTACAGTATTTTTAGTTATAGAGCATGATAAATTTATCTCATTTAATTAAATATTTTAACTAATTTTTGATTAAACAGATCGTACAATACTTTTTAGAACATATAGTATAAATTTCAAAAAAAAAATTTATTTCACTCCCCTTTGTATGTGTGTGTATGCACAGTTTCTAAGCTAACATACACCTAATAAAGAAATTGACCCAAGAAAAATAAAATTCAGTCTTTCAAATAATGACTAACCAACACAACCCTTTTTTGAACTCTGATTCTTTTAACAATGCTTTGTGTATGTTGAACCTGAAATGATAGTAATGCAATATATATATATATATATATATATATATATATATATATATATATATATATATATATGCAATGTATAAAACAAGGATAAGTACATAAATATCTAATAATATTTGTAATTAGCAAAATACTTGGTTAGGCTCCCGAATTATAATAATCTCTCCCTTTTGAAGATGGCAAATGATATTGGTTGGAAATTTAAATTGTAAGTTAAATTTTTATTTCATGCTAAGTTCTCCCCTTCACTAAGTGCTTTCTTTAAATAAGATTTTTCGAGATACAAATGTACTAGTATTGTCACAAATAATAGGGATAATACCTATGGGTAGATGAAAGTCAGGATCTATTGCTTCATCAATAAGACTTGGGGATCACAACTTGCTATAGCAACATATTCTGCTTAAGCGGTGGACTGGGCTATAAATGCTTTCTATTGCACTAGGAAACTAGAGATTGTCCTATAAACTGGTAAGTTCCTTAGGTGCATTTTCTATCAACTCTAAATCCACAAAAAAATGGAAATAAGTATAGAACTAAGTCAAAAGTAAAACTATTCCTAGGATACCAAGTTCCTCAGGTTTGTGTGCCTATAAGATATCTTAATATTCTTTTAAAGATGATCAAGTGAGATTCCTTAGGATCAACCTGAAATCTTGCATATAAATAAACATTAGACATGATGTCCGGCCTATTAGCAGTCAGATAGAATAGTGATCATGTGATCACTCTATATATCTTTTGGTCAACTAATTTACCATCTATATCCTTATCTAACTTGGTGGCTGGGTTCATTGGTATATTCATGCTTTTACAATCTTCCATATCAAATTTCTTTAAAAGTTCTTTAATATATTTTGTTTGACGTAGGAAGGTTCCATCTTTTCTTCGCTTAATGCTAAACCCAAGAAAATATTTTAACTCACCCATCATACTCATTTCAAACTCCCTGCTTAGGTTATTTCATTATTAAAGCAACTTATTATCTTTACTATTAGTGGCATCCACCCCTTTGTTATTTACTATGATTTTTATGGAGGTGGCCTTTAGATTATTGACTATGAGATGAACAATCCATTCACACAATCTCATCAAGGGTAGGAAAGCTTTCTTCAATAATAATAGAATAACCCTATACTAGTGTGTACAATCTAGGGTAGTGAATCCATGAAAATATAGAAACAATAAGCTAAGCAATAGTCATGTCATTCTTAACACAATCTTGAATTTTATGAGCAAACAAAAATTTAAAAGTCAAGCAATCTACATTAGTAGAAAGAGGGAAAGGTCTCACTCAATGATGCACTCATAAAGTTGACTCTCATAATGATGTAGTTAATTTTAGTTGTATATTCCATTTTGAAGTGTCAAGATACCTTAATTTAGTCACAAGAGACTACTATTCAAAGTTTTTAGGTGTAGATTGGATAGCTATCATAGTAAACTACAGCAAGGTAGCTCGTTGCCCTACTATGCAACATTGAGACAAACCTCTGAGAGCACATAAATATTGTTAGCTTGAGAAGAGATAAAGAGTTAGCTTAATCAATAAGCATTAAAAGCTAGCATTTATGAAATCTAGAGCTGAACCTAACCAAATTGAAAAGGAAGTATAGCCAAAGAAAAAGTTATTCCCTAATTGCACATCATTATATATTTGACCACTATCATACCCATAGATATTTTAGCCAAATTTGGAATTACAAACCCAACCTGATTAGAAGAAGAACACCAAGCTTCAAATCATAGTATTTTCATCCCCCACTAATAGGGAGAATACCATTGCCTTAATATTATTGAGTCCTATTCATGTACCTATACTTATAAACACTAGACTAGCAACAATGGGATTCAACACTATACATAGAGAATTTTCTTAACCTACTTCCTATTATTTGCTTTAAGTGAGGGAAGTTGTACCAAAACCTTTTGAATATTATATACCTAATGTAGAAGTTCCCATCTAATTTAAATTTTATGATTAATAACCTGAAGACCTACTCGATTGTCTACCACCCCAAAGGGTTATATAGCATGGTATAGATTTCATTCTTATTTCATAATTACATAACCTATCCAATTATAATATGAGCCCCACCAAGCATGCTAAGCTCAAAAGCAAAGTAGATGAACTAATTAGGCAAGGCTTTACCTAAGTTATTCCATTGTAGTTCCATCCCTACTAACACCTAAAAAAGATGGTATTTGGAAAATGTGCATAGATAGTAGAGCTATAATAAGATTTTTAGCACAGATTTCCAATCCCTATATTTAAATGATAATTGGATCTTATTGGAAAATGCCATCTTTTTTTTAAAATAGATCTAAATAGTGAATATCATCATATTAGAATCAAGGTAGGAGAAAAATGGACGACTGCTTTCAAAACATTCAAATGAACTATATGAATATTTAGTAATATTGTTTGAATTATTCAAAGCTCTTAGCACATTCATGAGAGTTATGAACACAATCATAAAGTCATTTAAAGGGAATTTTTTTGTGGTATACTTTGGTGACATTTTAATCTTTTGTTCAAATGAGACAAAAATTTTAGGCCACTTGAGATTAGTCTTAGTCAAGTTAAGAGAAGACAAACTTTATATCGATTTACAAGCCCAAAGTCACATTTCTCAAGTTTATAGTGTTGATGGTTTGAAAGCTGACTCTATCAAAATTTAAGTTATCCTACATTGGCATATACTAAAGTCTTTTACTAATGCACATGGCTTAGCTACATTTTAACAAAGATTTATTAAAAACTTTAGGATGATTATAGCTCCTATCATTAACATCCTAAAGAAAGACAAGTTTATCTAGACTAGATTTGCTTAAAAGGCCATGGAGCAAATCAAAGTCCTCATGACCTCATCACCCATTCTTAAATTTCCAAATTTTTATAAGATATATGAGGTCATTTGTGAAGCCTCTAGTGAAGGTATAGGTGGTGTTCTTAGCTGAAAAATCATCCTGGGCCACCCATGAAATAATATATGGATACAACCCTATTTAACCAATTGATCTTATTAACATCCCCACGCATACATATTCTTATTCTACTATTAAATTAGCACAAGATTTCAAAACTTTTATGATAATGTAATGAATCAATTAAAAATTAGAAATACAAAACATTTTAAATATAGAATAAAGATAACAATATACTTTTTTATAGAAATACAAAACATGTTAAATCTTATATCACATGAATTAGTTAGCTAACCTCCAAATGCACAAGATACTTTTTTATAGTAATACAAAACCATTCTTTGTAGGAGTTAAACCGACACATTTTTTTTTAGGTGGGCCAAATCATCACATATGAGGAGAACCAACTTCGAGGCCAAAGGTTCCTAATGGGGTGAAGAGATAAACCACCCACTAAGGATATTTGGCTCACCGTGAAGGATTTAAATAAGCTAACACCAAATTTGGTAGCTAACTTCTTGAACATTAACTCTTAAGAGCAGAGTTCTTTGGGATCTATGGAAAATGATGTAGCACATAGAGGTGATCTTATCACTAGAGCAAGTGCAAGAGAACATGAAGTTCAATCTTTGAAGAAACCATGAAGAGTTATATCATTTTATGTTTTTATAATTTTTTGGGGTTATGTTTTAATGTATTTTCATGTTTATGGTGTTGTAAAATGTTGTGTGAGCTACATAATGTTGTATTTGATTTGCTAAATTCTTAATATGGTAAATCTAGTCTTTTTTAAGAAAGCAAGGGCTAGCCATACTAATGTGCATGAGATGAGAGGTGGTTGCAGGTACTTGTTATATGTCGGCCATGCATGGAGCAAGGGAAAGGTCACTCCCTCCTTCATCTTCCTACCTTATTTTTAGTTTGAATGCCAAGAGCTATGTTTCTTGGATTTGTGTTAGTATATAAAACTTCTTTGCTGGAATAAATGAAGAAATTAATTGCGTACCATATTTTAGAAAGAAATTTCAAGGAGTTTGATGGCTTGGTGGCCGACCAACCCAAGGGTATTGGATGATCCTCTTGAATTCTATATATTGGTGAGTAGAGTTTAACTTTCCTACATCCTTTTTTTCCTTTGCAATCTTCTGTGTTTTACTTGTCATTTATCATAGGACAATTAAAACCATATTTTCCTCCCTCAAATCCAAGAAAAATCCCTTTTTAAGGTCAGCCGGGACTTTCATTTTGCTAGATTAGTTTTATTCCTACAAGTACTTGACCAATCTAAACCCCAAAAAAATATCAAAATCTCCATATCTCTAACCAATATATTATAATTAAATAACTCTAAATTTATTGGGGTCGTTCTAGTCAAAATTCTTGAGAACAAAACAGCAGTAGTCATATTTCCAATTTGTTCTTTCATTCTTATAACCTATTCCCAATCCACAAAAATATCAAAACTTTAAAAAAAAAATCTAAAACCTTCCATATCTCATCAAGGGAGTGTAATTGAATTATTTCAAGTAAAATTTTAAATTCCGCCTTATTTAAAGAAAACCATAACCAATTTTTCAACTTTGGTATGTTCTAGACATAGATGACCAACATCAATTCCAGAACAGATTAGACCTGCCAAATCCATCATACCCTTTACCAAACTCTCTAGAATTAAAGTAGGCATCATCGCTACAAATTAAGTACAAGTTTGCTAGATTTAGAGTTCTGGAGAAAAAACCCATTAAATAGAAGATTGGGTTTCCTATAATGGGCAAATTACAGGAAGTTTTTGTCTACCATCTAAACTCTATAAAATTTATCCCTACTTAACTAACAAGTTAAGTTTTACACTACTAGTCTTAGAAGAGTCCACCATCCACCAATTCCTTATGTTAGTGATTTGAACACCACCAACAACCCACATCAGTAAGCCTCCCAAGCACTAATTAACAAGCTGCGACATTAGCCTTCTTCAACCATAACGTTTCCAAGATGAAATGCTTTCACCCTGTTGTATAGGTCATAGTACCTTTTCATTCACATCTTGGTTTCTTCTTACTTCAGCGATGCCTAAGCTTAGAGCTCTTCTAAGAGATTGACAACAATTTCCAAGCCATCTCTATTTATTTCTACTCACTTGCATAACTCACCTTCTTCAGATTTTGAGGAAATAAAAACTCACTAGATGTGCAACTCATTCACAATTAAAAGGCCTTGACTCTAAAACAGAGAATGAATGGGATTAGGCTACTCTCAGAGAACCAGAATCTTTCTAAAGGGTTAGCCATAAGTAATTTTTCTTCAGAATTTGGTGTTCCAAGGCCCTTCCTCTAGAATGGTGATTGCACTCATATGAGTGAACCTCCTTTAACATCTTATCAACCTCGTTATCATGTATTCAACATAAGTTTAGTGATTTTATACATCTATTAGAAGGCTCACCTTTCATTAGAAGGAACTATACAATATTGAACATAAACTAAGGCTTGATTACTATGAGTAGGGCCTTTCTTTTCTTCAGACACTCATATTACCAACTTGCCTTAACATCCTATTCCACTTGCATCACTTCCTCATCCTTAATGGTGTGGTGAGAAAACTTCAAAGAAGGTAAGGTCACCCATTTGGATTCCCTTTCTTTGATAGCATGTTGACAAGTTGGATTTTACTACTTATGGATCCTCCAATTGGCTAATCTCTTCCATCATTCTAAAATGTACCTTAATAAAGATTCATTCTCCACTTAATATTATTCACTGACTTGATTCACCACTTCCTACGAGATGAAGTAAATCTTCAAAGCTTTTGCTCCCATGTTAACTGCAAATCTCAATCCTATTATTAGGGCTTCATACTTCACCTGGTTGTTAGTGACTTAGAACACAATCTCCAAGGCATGTTTGAGCATTACTTCTATTCGGCTTTTGAAAATTATGCTGGTGCTAACTCCATACTCTTTGGATGCCTCCATGTATAGCATCCACAATTACACCTTCATCCATTCTTTCCTTCTCATATTCGAGAAAAGTCAAGTCTGTGAGGTAGTCAGCAAGGCCTGAGGATTGATGGTTTTCCTTCGGCTAAACTCAACCACCCACATTACCAATATCGCAATGTGACCCAATTTGGGGTGTGACAGAAGCATCTTTATCTATCAAAAGGTAGCCTCACACTCTTCACTCCATGCAAAGTTCTTTGTACTTTTGAGGACTTTAAAGAAGGGTGAGCATCTCACTTGATTTTTATATGAAGCAGTAAAGGCCAGGAACTCGCTCTATAAGTCAATGTATCTCCTTAGCCATATTCTACAATTGCTTGTCCAATATGGTTTTCACCTTATCTAGATTCATATTAACTATTTTTCAAGTGAGGAGAAACACTATGAACTTGTCTAGTCATGCACCAAATGTATTCTTCAATGGGTTAAACTACATATTATATATTTTTTATGTCGTGAACAACTCTCTCAAGTATTAGATGTGTTACTCAAGTAACTTGTTTTTCACAATTAGATTATCAATGTAAACCTTAATGTTCCTTTTTCTTTGTACCATGAAGACTTGGTCCATCAAACACAAGTAGATGGCTCATATATTTTTCAAGTAGAATGGCATTACTTTGTAACAAAAGAATATCCCCTTAGTGATTACCTTCACATAATCATTGGGTTGCATTTTAAACCAATGATAATTAGAGAAAGGGTCAAGGAATTTCATGACTTGGAATATGATTGTTGAGTCGACTAACAAATCAACCCTTGGAAGTGTGTTGTCTTCAGGGCTAATCAAATTTAAGATAGTGTAATATAAACACATCCTCAATTTTCCTTTGCCTTTTGTACCATCGCCATGTTAGAGATCTAATTAAGCTAATGTACTTTTATGAATTTGACATGAAGAGGTTTCAAGATTACTTCCTTTTTATATTCAACTTGGATGGTAATTGATTGGCCTCGCCTCTCTTTTCACTTTTGACCTAGGAAAAGCAACTTCACTAACTATGCCTAGCATCTCAACATTCATCGATAGAAACAAACCACCTTCAACTCTAAGGACTTCAATGATTTCATTGCCATGTTTGGGGCCGAAATATCTACTTGTTTTGAGGGTTCACTTAGGGAGCCCTCCATAACCTATACCTTCTCTATCACTTCAATGGTTTCCCATCTAGCTCCTCTCTTCACTTCTACATGTAGGGTCATTTCATACGAGCTCGTCACCTTCCCCGCCTCTTTCAAGGTATAGGCCCTTGATTGTATTAGGTCACCCCTTACATTGACTTCTTAGCCGCCCATCAAGAACTTAACCACCGCGCTGAAAGTCTTCACTAGGCATCACCTAAAAACATCAATGTAGATGATAGCTGCATCCACCATAATGAAGTTGGCCATCATCATTTATTAGTGATCATCTCTTAAATCTCCATGTGGTCTTATGAGAAGCTATAGAGCGGACATGCAATAAGTAAGAGCTAAAAAACAAGTAAATTCATTCTTTCAAAAACTGATTTAAAGATTATATTGACTAAACCCCCTATATCTATCAACATGTTGTTGATCTAATACTTCTTGATTAATGCCATGACCACTAGAGCATCATTGAAGGGATTATCACCAACAGGCCTATCTTCTTCAATGCACCTAATTGGGATGAATTGATATATGGGGACCCAGGCATGGTCATCAAGTTGGCCTCGCCCAACCTTATATAACATTCCTCCAAAGCAATGTAGAAAGTATTCTAAAGCTTAATGTTAAACGATGCAAGACTAAAGAATTTGTCTTGATCACGTTGATGGACGGCATTATGGACGTGAATAAACATTACAAGTATGTACAAAAATAATAAAAAATTGAGACAAATAGGCTTTATATAATGCACAACAGCGCACCTTGCGTGCTACCTTATACTTGAGAAAATTGCCTTTTGTTTCTTAGTTACTCATCAATCTATCAAAAATTACTTTAATTGCTTCGTCGAATTGTACAGCATTAGTGTTTTTGCTTTCACTTCATACACAGCCATTACCATTATTTTCACAAAAATGAATAAACCGTTATACAATTGCATTGCTCGTGATTTTAATCACCGGAATTAGAAATACTGATATCATTGCGCTTTCTACCACAAGTTTCTAACTAATTGAAATTGTCATATTAGATATTTAGAATAAAAAACAGAAACATACCCAAATGAGGCCTAGGCATCCGGAATAAAGTGAAAAACGAAAGCAATTAATTAAGGACTTCCAATCTCCTATCATGGTTCATCGGTTCTTTCCACAGTAATCAGCCAGGTCAGCCTTCATAGTAATCGTGTGCTTTACTTTTAACAAAGTAATGATAAGATAACTAAAGGGAAAAAAAAAATCAATTTAAAACCGTCCATCTTTCTTTACCGAGGCATTCAAACAAAATCCAAAAGAAAAGATGTAATAACTTCAAACTTTCCAAGCAACTGGGCTCATCATGATTGAGAAAAAATAAACCAGGAAACACAAAAGCATTCCAGAAAAGAAAAGGCCTCATCACATACCATCGCGTATCTATTTATGGCACCATCAAATTAAAAGACTACTTCAATCACAGAAAAACGAATCGAACTTCAATGACAAAAGCAGTCATCAAGGCAAAGAGAGAATGAAACATAACGATCAAAACATGCATATGAAAATAATATTTTGTATAGCAATTGATTGGGAAAACTAAATAACTGTATAATCCTTACACAGAACTTCATAATTGACAGTCTTTCCGCAAGGCAAGAGGAAGTACCCCACCTGCTTGATGAAGGCCGAAAAAAAGATCAGGGAATGAAAATAGGAAATAAGAAAGATGCACTTCCTGTTACAATCCAAATGGTCTTAAAAAAATATAATCGGAATAGCCCATTGTTCAGAAAAATAATTAATGATGAACAAAAACACGTAATAGCAGCAGCGTCTCAAATAAATGCTTATCAACACTTACCAATATCATCATTACTTATTCTCTCATTGTTATCATTAAAAGCCTAACCAGCAAGCCTTTCAACAGAACCAGCATTCCAAAAGCGCCCATGAGCTCAATATCAGCGGACTTTAAAAAAAAGGCTCAGCTATCAATAGATACCAAATGTTCTCATGCTACAAAAAAATACCACTTTCATAAGGGCCTTTTGGCTGCTTGGAGCTAAAAAACAAGTCTAAACCACCATGAAATTTCTAAGATCGATCACGTAATTGAACCTAGATTTAAATTAATATTTATCTTAAACTATAAATCCTTTCAAAACCTGCTTAAATGTGATAAATCCATCTTCACACGAATAAAAATGAAATTATCATTTTCTTAATAATGGTTTCTATTTGTGGGTAGCCAAATAAGACTTTGGTATCATGTACATAAAGTTTATTACTAAAAACATTTCATCAGTAAATATCAGTCAATGGACAGTTTTAAAATACTACAGAATATTTTGCAACTTACCCGTACTATTTCAAATATCAACTGAGGGTAGAGATAGCAGACAAAATTCTTTCTGTAACACAAGGATGGTTATTAAGAGAATCCGAATTTACAGTCAACTATTCACTGAGTATTTAAATACTTTTAGCAAGTAAATTCACCATTCTCCGTGGGAGTGCTAGTACATCCGCTGTGGTTTTTGTAGGTTGCGTATGCTGGCATAGTTGAGGGGTGTTTACCAGTGGGGTCAAAAGATCTCGCTCAAAAATATTCAGTTAACACTCAAATAAGCATATTCATGTTCAAGTAACTCATCGTTCATGCATTTTCACTATTAGAGAAGAGAATATACAAGTGTGCTCCATTTGGAATTAAAAATTTATAAAATAAAAAAGAAAGTTTAAACTATAATGCAATCTCTAAAGATCATTTGTCACGCAAGCTGAAAGACAATAACACAATTAAGTGCAGCAGATTGATTGATGTCTATTCCTCTCCCTTCTTTCAAAAGAAATAAAAAGGGTCAACATGCAAAATAAAGGGTAAACATAATGGGGTGGCACTGTCCAGCAAAGTGAATCCACCCAACTATAAAAAGCATATAGAGAGCATAATTCTTTAAATAAAAGTGATAGATCCTGCCTTGCCATTAGCTTGTCACTATAGAACATCAGGGCGTGAATACCAATACAATATTAATATTATTTGATCATATAACTTTTCAAGTTTAATATATCAAATAATGATCTTATGCTCCCTAAACATTATATAGATCCACAGGTCTCTTTAAACATTTTCCAATTTTACTTAGCACAAAAAAAATGCATCTACATATCTTTCTGGCATAAATCAAATTGTTTCATCTCTAACATGATTTTTATAAACCTCAATTACAGTCACTAATAACTTGATATGACAAATCTACTTGAATACCAATATACTCGTCAACAAGACATGGTTATCCAGTGGTAGCTGGAAAATGGAGTTTTAATTGAGGCCATATGGGATATTCAGAGATTGTGCGGGAACGGTTATAGAAATTGCCCAGTCAAAATTTTAATCAGAAGATTTTGTTTATTATTATTATTATTATTATTATTATTATTATTATTATTATTATTATTATTTAATTACCATAATTTAAAATTTGAATTAAATATTTGGTAAATAAATCAAATCAGGGGATATTAAATCAAGAACTCAAAACCGCCCAAATTTATTACGCTAAACTTATGCTAGTGAAATTTGTAAATCATGAAGAGACACATGATAAAATTTTGCAATCACAGCGAGACACAAATGATCGAGTGACAATCGCGATCATGGTGAGGTGTACAAGATCGAGTAGTGATCGTGATCGTGGTAAGGCGACATGATCGAGCGATCTAATGGTAATGTGCACGACTAGGAAGTGGTCATAATCAAGATGTTTGAGTTTAAATCGTCAAATATGTGGGTATTATGACGGTCATACTGTGAGACTAGAAGCCAACTAAGGTGTGTGCGAAATGGTTGAGCTCAAGCATAATAAAAGCGAGGTCAACAAATATACTATCTTATCAGGAATTCATTAAGCTTAATATTTGCAAGATAATTTTATTAATGGATGCACAAATCTAATTGTGTAAATTCCTTGTATCCCACCATTCATAGATATTGATGTCATCATTTTAGAAGAACTCTACCCACTAATAGGCATATCACTTGGATACTCGGTGAGAGGGAAAAAAGCAATCTCTTTTGGAGGGCATTTAAATAACCAAAGAAAGTGTACAGAAATTTACCCCATGTCTTGCCATTAGCTTGTCACTATAGAACTTCAGGCGTGAATATCAACACAATATTCATAGTATTTGATCACATATCTTTTCAAGTTTTGTATATCAAATAAAGATCATATGCTTCCTAAACATTATATAGATCTATAGGGCTTCGTAAACTTTTTCCAAATTTTCTTAGCACAAAAAAATGCCTCTACATCTCTCTGGCATAAATCAAATTGTTTCATCTCTAACATGATTTTTATAAACCTCAATTACAGTCACTAATAACTTGATATGACTAATCTACTTGAATACCAATATACTCATCAACAAGACATGGTTATCCAGTGGCAGTTGAAAAATAGAGTTTTAATTGAGACCATATGGGATATTCAGATATTGTGTGGGAACGGTTATAAAAATTGCCCAGTCAAAATTTTAATCAGATTATTTTGTTTATTTATTTATTTATTTATTTATTTATTTATTATTATTATTATTATTACTATTATTATTATTATTATTATTTAATTACCATAATTTAAAATCTGAATTAAATATTTAGTAAATAAATCAAATCAAGGGATATTAAATCAAGAACTCAAACCGCCCAAATTTATTACGCCAAACTTATAATAGTGAAATTTGTAAATCATGATGAGACACATGATAAAATTTTGCAATCACAGCGACACACAAAATGATCGAGTGACGATCGCGATCAAGGTGAGGTGCACACGATCGAGTAGTGATCGTGATCGTGGTAAGGCGACATGATCGTGCGATCTAATGGTAATGTGCACAACTAGGAAGTGGTCATAATCAGTATGTTTGAGTTTAAATCGTCAAGTATGTGTGTATTGTGATGGTCATACTGGGAGACTAGAAGCCAACTAAGGTGTGTGCGAAATGGTTGAGCTTAAGCACAATAAAAGCGAGGTCAACAGATATACAATCTTATCAAGAATTTAATAAGCTTAATATTTGCAAGATAATTTTATTAACGGATGCACAAATCAAATTGTGTAAGTTCCTTGTATCCCACCATTCATAGATATTAATGTCATCATTTTAGAAGAACTCTACCCACTAACAGGCATATCACTTGGATACTAGGTGAGAGGGAAAAAAGCAATATCTTTTGGAGGGCATTTAAATAACCAAAGAAGGTGTAGAGAATTTTACCCCATGTCTTGCCATTAGCTTGTCACTAAAAAACTTCAGGCGTGAATATCAACACAATATTCATAGTATTTGATCACATATCTTTTCAAGTTTTATATATCAAATAAAGATCATATGCTCCCTAAAAATTATATAGATCCATAGGACTTTTAAACTTTTTCCAAATTTTTTAGCACAAAAAAATGCCTCTACATCTCTCTGGCATAAATCAAATTGTTTCATCTCTAACATGATTTTTATAAACCTCAATTACAGTAACTAATAACTTGATATGACTAATCTACTTGAATACCAATGTACTCGTCAACAAGACATGGTTATCCAGTGGCAGTTGGAAAATGGAGTTTTAATTGAGGCCATATGAGATATTCAAATATTGTGTGGGAACGATTATAGAAATTTCCCAGTCAAAATTTTAATCAGAATATTTTGTTTATTTATTTATTTATCTATTTATTATTATTATTATTATTATTATTATTATTTAATTACCATAATTAAAAATTTGAATTAAATATTTAGTAAATAAATCAAATCAGGGTATATTAAATCAAGAACTCAAAACCGCCCAAATTTATTACGCCAAACTTATAATAGTGAAATTTGTAAATCATGATGAGACACATGATAAAATTTTGCAATCAAAGCGAGACACAAAATGATCGAGTGACGATCGCAATCAAGGTGAGGTGTACACGATCGAGTAGTGATCGTGATCGTGGTAAGGCAACATGATCGAGCGATCTAATGGTAATGTGCACGACTAGGAAGTGGTCATAATCAGGATGTTTGAGTTTAAATCGACAAGTATGTGGGTAGTATGATGGTCATACTAGGAGACTATAAGCATACTAAGGTGTGAGCGAAATGGTTGAGCTCAAGCACAATAAAAGCGAGGTCAACAGATATACTATCTTATCAGGAATTTATTAAGCTTAGTATTTGCAAGATAATTTTATTAACGGATGCACAAATCTAATTGTGTAAGTTCCTTGTATCCCACCATTCATAGATATTGATGTCATCATTTTAGAAGAACTCTACCCACTAACAGGCGTATCACTTGGATACTAGGTGAGAGTGAAAAAAGCAATCTCTTTTGGAGGGCATTTAAATAACCAAAGAAGGTGTAGAGAATTTTACCCCATGTCTTGCCATTAGCTTGTCACTATAGAACTTCAGGCGTGAATATCAACACAATATTCATAGTATTTGATCACATATCTTTTCAAGTTTTATATATCAAATAAAGATCATATGCTCCCTAAACATTATATAGATCCATAGGACTTTGTAAACTTTTTCCAAATTTTTTTAGCACAAAAAAATGCCTCTGCATCTCTCTGGCATAAATCAAATTGTTTCATCTCTAACATAATTTTTATAAACCTCAATTACAGTCACTAATAACTTGATATGACTAATCTACTTGAATACCAATATACTCGTCAACAAGACATGGTTATCCAGTGGTAGTTGGAAAATGGAGTTTTAATTGAGGCCATATAGGATATTCAAAGATTGTGCGGGAACGGTTATAGAAATTGCCCAGCCAAAATTTTAATCAGAATATTTTGTTTATTATTATTATTATTATTATTATTATTATTATTATTTAATTACCATAATTTAAAATTTGAATTAAATATTTGATAAATAATTCAAATCAGGGGATATTAAATCAAGAACTCAAAACCGCCCAAATTTATTACGCCAAGCTTATAATTGTGAAATTTGTAAATCATGATGAGACACATGATAAAATTTTGCAATCACAGCGAGACACAAATGATTGAGTGGCGATCGCGATCATGGTGAGGTGTACACGATCGAGTAGTGATCGTGATCGTGGTAAGGCGACATGATTGAGTGATCTAATGGTAATATGCACGACTAGGAAGTGGTCATAATCAGGATTTTTGAGTTTAAATCGTCAAGTATGTGGGTATTATGATGGTCATACTGGGAGACTAGAAGCCAACTAAGGTGTGTGCCAAATGGTTGAGCTCAAGCACAATAAAAGCGAGGTCAACATCTATACTATCTTATCAGGAATTTATTAAGTTTAATATTTGCAAGATAATTTTATTAAGGGATGCACAAATCTAATTGTGTAAGTTCCTTGTATCCCACCATTCACAGATATTGATGTCATCATTTTAGAAGAACTCTACCCACTAATAGGCATATCACTTGGAGCACAGAGGTGCTGATTGGGAGCACCGGGAGGGTTATTATGGCCGCCGAGGTGCTGAATTTGAAGGACATAAAGGGGGATTCGAAGGGGGGTTGGGCTATGACAAAGCAAGGGAGGATCGGGAGATGTGGGGAGGCCCGAGTACATGGGAGAAGGGAAATTATGGGGGTCTAAGGGGAAACAGTGGAGATCAGAAGGTGAGGAAGCTAAAAATACCCATATTTGAAGGGGAGGATGTGTATGGGTGGATTTATAAGGTGGAAAGGTACTTCGCCGTCAACGGGTTGACAGAAGAGGAGAAGCTCACCGCAGTCGGCATGTGCCTGGAGGGTAAGGCTCTATCATGGTATCAATGGAGAGACCAGAGAAGGCCCATCATAAACTAGAGGTAATTCAAGGAGTGCATAATAGAACGCTTCGAAACCGACCAGGAAGGAGATTTCTATGAGCAATTCTTTGCTCTAACACAGGAGGGGACAGTAGCCGACTACCAGGAGCGATTTAAGCACCTAGCCAGTAGGGTGGAGAGGTTATCGAAGACAGTATTAGAAGGGAACTTCATGAAAGGAATAAAGACGGAAATCCGATTAGCAGTAAAAGTTTTGATGCCTCGCGACTTGGGGGAAGCCATGAAATTAGCCCAGCTGATCGAAAATCAGAAAAATCTGGAGAAAGGAGCCAGAAGCAGCAGTACCGGGGGCACTTACAGAATTGACGAGCTGTTATATGAATTGAGCGGAATAGTAATCTTCAACAAGATAGACTTGAAATCAGGTTACCACCAGATCCGGATGAAGGAGGATATACCCAAGACAGACTTTAGGACTCATGAGGGACACTATGAGTTCCTGGTGATGCCTTTTGGCCTTAACAATGCTCCCGCTACTTTCCAGGCCCTTATGAATAAGATTTTCAAATCTTATCTCAGACGATTTATATTGGTATTCTTTGACGACATCCAGGTCTACAGCAGGACAGAAGAGGAGCACTGGGAGCATTTAAAAAGGGTGTTAGAGGTACTGCAGGAGTACCAGCTAAGGGCCAACTTGAAGAAATGCTGCTTCGCATAAGACATTGTAGAATACTTGGGCCATGTTGTGTCAAAAGAAGGGGTGGCAGCAGATCAGTCCAAAATTGAGGCCATGCTAAAGTGGCCAGTACCAAAGAAACTGAAGGAGCTGAGGGGATTTCTAAGATTGACAGGGTACTACAAAAAATTTGTAAAGGGGTATAGCACCATAGCATGGCCACTCACTGAGCAGCTGAAGAAGGACGGGTTTCTATGAGGGGAGACGGCCACATCAGCATTTGAGAGCCTGAAGAAGGCGATGACTACGATGCCGGTCCTAGCTATGCCAAACTTCACTCAGACCTTCATTGTGGAGACAGATGCGTTCGGATATGGGCTGGGTGCAGTGCCTATGCAGAGTCGTAGGCCCGTTGCAGAGTCGCAGGCTTATGCAATGCTTATGCAGAGTTGCAGTGCTTATGCAGAGTCGCAGTGCTTATGCAGAGTCGCAGGCCCTACTTCAGCCAGGTATTAACCGCTAGAGCGAGGATGAAGTCAGTCTACGAGAAAGAGCTAATGGCCATCATTTTGGCCATCCAAAAGTGGCGACCCTACTTACTTGGGAGGCATTTCATTGTCAGGACAGATCAGCAGAGCTTGAAATACCTCCTGGAACAGCGAATGGTGACAGAGGAACATCAAAGGTGGTTATCCAAGTTGATAGGATACGATTTTGAAATTCAGTACAAGCCCGGAATGGGAACAAGGCAGCAGATGCCTTGTCCAGATGTATGGGAGAATTGCAGACAATAGCATTATCAGTTCCATTGATGCTTGATTGGGAGGTTATCCGAGAAGAAAGTGCGAGGGATGAAGAATTGGGGAAGATAAGAGCAGATTTACTAAAGAATGAAGGCAGCCACCTAGGGCACTCATTGGAAGGAGACAGACTACTATATCAAGGGAGGTTTGTAATACCCAGAACCTCGATTCACATCTCAAACCTACTCCAAGAGTTTTATGAAAGCGCCATTGGGGGATATTCAGGCATGCTTAAGACATACAGGAGGCTTGCATCGAAGCTGTACTGGAAAGGGATGCATAAAAATGTAGAGGAAATGGTCTCCAGGTGCGATGTCTGTCAAAGGAATAAGTATATGGCAATGTATCCAGGAGGCTTATTACAGCCCCTTGCTTTACCAAGATAGGTATGGGAGGAGGTGTCCATGAATTTCATAGATAGGCTACCCAAATCTGAGGGGTTTATAGTGATATTAGTAGTGGTGGACCACCTGAGAAAATATGCTCACTTCATTCCCCTACGACACCCTTACACGGCAGTAACAGTGGCAGCAGCGTTCATCAGAGAAGTGGTTAGACTGCATGGAATACCAGAGGTTATCATATCAGACAGAGATAAGGTGTTTCTCAGTCATTTTTGGAAAGAGCTATTCAGACTACAAGGAACAGTTTTGAAAAGAAGCACTGCTTACCACCCACAAACAGATGGTCAGACAGAAGTGGTCAACAGGAGCTTGAAAATTTACCTCAGATGTTTTGTATCAGAGACACCCAAGACAAGGGCCAGATGATTAGCTTTGGGCGAAATATTGGTATAATACATCTTATCATTCTGCATCACAAAACGCCCTTTAAGGTATTATATGGAAGAGACCCACCTCACTTGGTGCATTTTGGACAAAGCCACACTCCAGTTTTTTCAGTCGAGGGGTACTTGGAGGAAAGGGATCGAGTGTTGGAGGAACTAAAAAGGCACCTGCGAAGGGCTCAACAGATCATGAAGAAACAAGCAGATCGACATAGGAAAGACATCCAATTCGAGATAGGGGAAAAAGTGTTTTTAGGCAGAAGACAATCGCTACCAGGAGAAATGAAAAGCTTGCCCCTAGATACTTTGGGCCCTATGAGATATCCGAAAAAATTAGAGCAGTAGCATACAGACTGAAACTTCCACAAATGACAAATATACATCCTATTTTTCATGTATCTCAACTAAGAAGGGCCATTGGAGATTATACAGTTAGTTCGGAATTACCAGCAACACTAACTGAAGAATTAGAAGTAATTTTGGAACCCTTAGAATTAATAGCGGTTCATCAGAGAGAGGATGGGACTAAAGAGGTGTTAATCAAATGGAAGGATCTTCCAGATTATGAAGCCACATGGGAACCTTATGAGAGGGTGCAACATCAGTTTCCCTCTTTCCACCTTGAGGACAAAGTGGTTCTTTAGGAGAGCGGTATTGATAAGGCAAATCAGCAGGAACCGCTTATTAAGGCGGTTCAGCAGGAACCGCCTCAACCGGCCCCACCTGGGCCGGCATGTGTTTACAGGAGGCGGTTCAAAACCGCCTCCCTTGATTCCTAATTCGGTTTGCCGCCTATGCATGGGTCTCACATGATTTAAATCTATTTGAAAATTGTATTTTAGGAAGGGTTTGGGCGGTTGGGAGCCTTTAAATAAGAGAGGTAAGTGTTAGGGAGGGGGCATGCTTAGTATTGAGATCTCTTGGAGTCTTTTGGGTGATTTGGGCTCTAGACTCATAGTCTAGAGATTGGGAGAGAACGATCCTCCTCTCGAATTGAGGATCAATTGTATCATTGCTTTGTTTTTGTTTTTACTTTGATTCCTATAATAAAAATTACTGTTTGAGGTATTGTTGTTACTGTTTTTGTACTCTTTTTGCTGTTTTTTCTACCAATTCATCCTAGGCTTGCTTGCGAACTCAAGTATTCCCTTAGGGTTACTTGCGAACTCAAGTATTTCCTATCACAACAACATCAAACCTTTGTCCCACTACATTAGGTTGGCTACATGAATCATTTTTCTCTAATATGTCCTGTTAAAAGTCAAATTCTTGTTTAAATCTAATAAAGAAATATATTTTCTAATATTTTCTAACCAAGTCTTTTTAGGTCTACCTCTGCCTTTCTTAATATAAGTCAAATATAATACCTCTACTTTCCTGACCGGGTCATCGAAATGTCATCGTTTTATGTGACCAAACCATCTAAGGCGAGTCTCTCTAATCTTATCGTCCATTAGAGCTACTCCAACCTTTTCACGTATATGCTCATTTCCTATCTTGTCTCTAAGCATAAATTCACTCATCCACCTGAGCATCCTCATCTCTGTAACACTTAACTTAGTATTATGCTTCTCTTTTAATGGCCAACAATAAACAGATATATTAAAATAGCTTGTTTTAATTAAGAAGCATTAACCAGCAATCCAAGTTTAATTTGCAAAAGAAAATGGAGACACAATAAAAGTTGATCAGAAATTATAAATATTAATGTCCTAATCCAATTTAGAAAAAGAAAATAAATGAACAATGATTAAAATAAATCTCAACATTTGCAACACAAAAATGTTAAAAAAACCTTTAACACTAAATGCCAACACATATCTTTCTCACAGTCTTCTCCAAATTTATAACTCTGTTAGGGTGCCTATATAGTACTATTCACTTCAAAGTTTAGATCACTGAAAAGCTTTATATTTCAACTTGAATCTTCTTATTGATTATGAAGAATGTAATCCATATAAAACCAAGATGGAACACTCTAAACCAGAAGCGTGAAAGCCACTGTTTGTTGGGAATAATATAACAGTGAATAGTTCTACACTAGACTGCTTGATATATTTCACTATTTCCACATGCATGTTTCAAAACAACCCTTTCTCCACCTCAATGTCCTTTCTCTTAAATTTCTTGACAGTTCAAGTTACAGGGATATTAGCCAGAAGGCAAATAATAAATAGATAATGTCAAAGAATGACTTGGTAAGTCTAACACTGTAGAGATTACTTCTTTTATATAACACCATTAAGCATTTATCCCACTGTGGGGTCAGCTATATGAATCCTTTCTCTCCATTATGCCCTGTTTAAAATTAAATTATCATTTAAATCTAATAAAGAAAGATCATTTCTACACAAAGTTAAAAGAGATTACTTCTTTTATGCAAATTATTATTTTAGACAACCCAATATATACATCTAAATCACTAGGGAGAACTTTCATTATGATATATACCCATTAACTAATTCATACCATATAACTTTGAATACAAGAACAACAACAAGCCTTTATCCCACTATGTGGGGTCGGCTACATGAATCATTTTTCTTCATTGTGTCCTGTTAAGAGTCAAATTCTCATCTAAACCTAAAAAAGAAATGTCATTTCTAATATTTTCTAACCAAATCTTTTAGGTCTACCTCTACCTTTCTTAACGTAAGTCAAATCTAATACATCTACTTTCCTAACCGGGTCATCGGAAGACCGCCGTTTTATGTGACCAAACCATCTAAGGCTACTCACTTTAATCTTTTCTTTCACTGGAGCTACTCCAACCTTTCCACACATATGCTCATTTCGTATCCTGTATTTAAGAGTAAAGCCACTCATCCACCTGAGCCTCCTCATCTCTGCAACACTTAACTTATTATTATGTTTCTCTTTTAACGGTCAACATTCTGCACCATAAAGCATTGCAGGTCTCACTATCATCTTATAAAATTTTCCCTTAAGTTTAAGTGGAACTTTTCTATCACACAACATGCCCGATGCATTCCTCCACTTCAACCATCCAACTTGAATTTTACTAATAATATCCCCACCTATTTCACCATCACTCTGAACAATAGACCCAAGATATCTAAAACGAGTGCTCTTATTAATGACTTGAGCGCCAAAAGTCACAATCCCCCTAACTAGATCTATCATTACTAAAATTACACTCTATATATTCAGTTTTATATCTACTCAAACGGAAGCCTTTAGACTCTAAGGTTGACCTCCATAACTCAAGTTTACCTTCAACTCCCTCTCTAGTCTTATCAACAAGAAGAATATCATCAGCGAAAAGCATACACCAGGGTACAACCTCTTACAAATGTCTAGTGAGAACATCCATGACTAAAGCAAAAACATATGGGTTTAAGGCTGATCCTTGATGTAATCCAACTGAAATAGGAAAAAACTTGGTCAAACCACCTTGCGTTTGAACACAAGTAATAGCTCCTGC